>CM046835.1:31279701-31332201 GCA_025618425.1 Heliocidaris tuberculata
ATTTGTTTGCTTTTTGTTTGCTTTTTAAGGTATATTTTCTTTGTGCTTGTAAGTACAAAATAAACAATTTTCTCACAAAAGCTTCGACAGCTGTAAGAGGACCCCCGGTATTCTTCCTTCGGAATTCACAATTTTTTTCCTTCCGAAGATTTTCTTAATGTGGACAAAAACCTCATCTGTCAATGGTACCTTCTGGAACAATTTCATTTGTGTGATATTACCAAGGGATTCAGTCGTAAAAAAAAAATTAATATACAGAATTATCACTAAACCTGCGTAACACAGGTGTTAACCAAGTTTATGTTCCATTCTCATATAAACACATGTCCATGCAGTGATGCAAACATTAGAAAACTTACGAAATATCTTATTCTCTTTGATTTTCACCAGGCAACATTGTGTGTATAGCATTATGAACAATGATTGATCAGTCACTCAATCATTATTCACTCATAAAAGCAATATAAACATACATACAAATTGATAGATCATACATGTATATTTAAATCATATAAAATCAACATCAGAAAAAATAACATAGCTCTAATGAGTAGGACAAAAAGCCTCGCGCCAGCAAGCTTTAGACTAGGGGGCGTTTCATCAAGTGTCTTGTCGGTGATTTTTACCGACAAATTTGCTCTCAGCCAATCAGATGCAAGTATTTCAGTAGCTTATAACAGATATTGCAACTTGTCATTGATGACAAGTTTTATGAAACAGTGCCCAGGTCTAAAATCTCTAACTTTTGATCAATCAAAATAACATCAGCAATAAAATGAGAAGACTGAAAATTAATTTCAATTCAGAACTTATGCCCCAAACATGCCAAAACATATATGATTTTTAAACCTGAAAATTATTCTTCCGTCCCTGGGTGACTATCATGTACATATAATGAAATTTCTCACTTCTACAATTTGAAGTTCTCTTGAAACCATGACATTGCCTGCAATATGATCAATAAATAAGAGAGGTATGCGGATTAAAATAAGAAGTCGAAAATATTAGAGAATGAATGTTTACAGGAAGAATGACTACATGAAAGAACAAACGCCAAAACCCAAGATCAAATTGTCAAACAACCGTTTAATTACTGTGCTTAATCAAATAATTCATTCCAGATTTTCAGCCACATACGATGAACAAGACTTTCTATACTACTGCATAATAACACTGATAAAACAGCATGTTGCCATGTAAAATATAGGGAATGCCTGGCCTTATTTACAGCTTTGACGATTTTACAGCGTTGACATTTTTTGTTTTTTGTTTTGTTTTGTTTTTTTTTTTCTCGGCAGAAATTAGCATCATACAACAATCCCGGCATTTATATACGTTACATATTACAGAATGAATATGCATACAAAAGTTATTCAACACACATCATAACTACAGTGCGTACCGTTTATATCCACACTGACAAAAAGGAAGTGAAGAGATAGGTAAAAAATATGCTTCATGAAACGTCGGCATTCAGACAAAATGGCATCACTGATCAATAGACCCGTTTACATATTTATTCAAATTTTACGAATTTTTTCAAGATGACTGGCTATTCCTTCACCTTTTATGTATGATCGCATGGATAGGATGGGACCCACCTTACATATACATTAGTTCAGTGGCGGATCTACATAGGGCGAAAACCGGCCCGTGCACCCTCTCTTGAAACCCAACTGGCATACCTTAAGTACACGATGAAAAAAAATTACCCCATAAATTGTGTACTTTTCCGGCTCTGTGCCCCCTATTTTACAAAATCCTGGATCCGCCCCTGCATTAGTTGTTACCATGTCGGGAGAGCCTCGCACCAGCAAGCTTTCTTCTGCTAACAAAAGAATGCATACATTTGGATACACTGAAAAACTGGTCTATTGTACATTGAATTACATTATCACATCTAAAACAGCGATCAAACTCTCTCTTTTTTTTGGGGGGGGGGGGCTAAGATACAGGGAGAAAGGTTAGCTAAACGTGTTGGTGTAGATGTAGAGGCAGAGTACATTTCTTATTCGGCTTTATTTTAACCTAAAAAGGGAATTTATGCTCAATCTTGGTTCATTCAGTTATTTGTTTCTCCTTTTTTTCAATGAACAAATGAATGGGATGCTCCAAGCGCTTGAGAAACGTCCGACGATAGACATTTTGCTAAAAAAAAAAAAAAGCCTCAAAAAGACCCTTTTACAAATAAATGACAAAGTACTTAATATTACAGCTCAATATAAAATGAAGAGTACTTCTGAAAATCAGCAAAGCATAAATAGTACAGATAAAGGATAGAAATTGCTGTCAATACACCATTAGATATGATGTTAATAAGAGGATCTATGAGCTATTTCTTCAGATAGCATCTAACTTCTATCTACTACACACAAAGACATGTAAGATCAAACCTCATTTTGTCCCATGCATTACACGATCACACATGAACAAACCATTCAATGTTATAGTGAGAGAATCCCACGATCAGTATACAAATTATGAATCTACAATTCTGAGAGGTTATGACCCCAACATTGTCAAGGGATCTGAAATTGTACACACTTTCAGCCAGATTCCATTTTCAAACGACACTGGCGCTCAACTCGATGCTAACCAAACATACACTTTTATTTTCTTATGATAAATCAGGCTGTTTCACATGGCCACTGGTTGCTTTCATTCCATTGTAGTAATAGGGTGGGAAAGTATGTATTTACCACGTACAGCAAGGAGCAGTATCAACATCAATAATAACAATTCCAAAACTGTTATGTATACATGTATGTGCTGTGCAGGACATGATATTCTACATGTATTGTCTTGCTTTCTGATGTAAACATGTTTGCGATTACATAAGGCCACTAAATATTGAGGCATCAGGATAAATATGCAACAGCACGCTTAAAATTTTGTTCAATATCACGATGGAAAGGCAGATAGATGTAAACTCTTCAAGCTAACAACAACAACAACATACAGACACAAACAAGTTTCATTATTACATAGTCTAGGTAAGAAACACTAAATAAATCTACATCACAACATGAACATCATGTAACAGTGCTATATGTGACATCTTAAAAAACACATGCATTTTGCTGATGCAGTGCAAACTAATTGTGGGCATCCGTAAAAAAAAAAAAAGGAGATGCAAAGTGCTGAGGAAAATTCACCTTCAAAAATGCTTACATCATAGTGTTTTCATTGAAGCTGAAGTAGCACAATGTAATACATGTATGTACTTTCAAAAGGGAAGTAAATAAATCTACCCTTTTTCCGGACTACCAAATCAAAACTTTCTAAACACGATGAACGCTCATAGCCAGATGAAGAATACTGAGTTTACATTCCTTTCCCTTTTTTTTTTTCAATGGATGTATTATTACATCCTGTTCCTTATTCAAAGAAAAAAACTGATTACCGTTACGTGCTATAATCTCTGAGATAGAAAAGGCATCATATTTTCCATAAAATCCATTTACCGTGCAAAGTTTGCAACATTCTAGCACTCCACTGACAAGCATGGATGATTATTAGGTACAAGCATTGGGTGATACCACACAATTCTTCTTATTACAATCCATTTTTGAAATGGAACAAGTGGCGCACAATCATTCTATTGTTTAACATATTCACATGCATACATACAGAGTAAAAGTTCAGCGATGTTTCCTGTACTTTGGTAGTGTCTGTCGAAAATTATCTTAAAAATCATGGAAGAAAGATACACAACTGTGACTCTACGGATGTCCTAAAATGGGCGCAAACAGACGAGAAATTGCACGATTGTCTTCCAAATGAAGTCAGCTGTCCAAAAACACCCAACATTTTCACTTTGTTATTGTTTTGGGGTTTTTTGTTGATGTTGCATGTACCAGCAATTAGTATACACATACATGACATATTTCAGGGAGGGAGAGAAGTATATCTCCCCCCCCCCCCCCACCCTAAAAATTAAGGGGGGGAATAGTAGGCAAGTAAACTCTGTCTCCCTCTTTCCACTTAATACCATATTTATAAGCATGACAATCAATTAGATGGAATACAATATCATTCTTTTGATAAAATTGAAATAATCTTAATAGGTCCATTACCTCCCCATACACACTCCCCCCCCCCCCAAAAAAAAAAAAAATTAAAAAAATAAAAAAATAACACATCATCTGTCATTCTTTTACATATTGAACCACAATACATGTAGGTATGTTGACCCATTAGTTAGATACTAATTCATTAATTTCATATTTAACATTGTCCGTGGGGTGGGGCTCACGGATTTTCTTTTCTCCCATTTTTCTTTGTAATGTTAATATACATGTAAATGTAGCATGCCATTTACAGGCCCCCAAATCATTATAAAGAATGTTGTAACATCTGAACCAAAGAGGGCAGTATTATATCTCTCTTTATTAAGTCTTAAGTTGTCTATACTACATAACTATTTTGACCAATACACACACACACACACACACACACACACAAAAAGAACTGAAAATATAAAATGATCTATAGGAACATGATCAAAAGTAAAATATAACACTTCAACAAAAAAAAAGAATATCAAAATGGATTTATACTACACTAAATATATAGTAACAATCATAAATATACAAATTAGATATAAAATATTAATTTGCATTACAACAGGAGCAATACGGTCCAGGCTGCATATCACTAAATATATTTTTACAAGATGGAGCTTTGACGAGTAAATAACTATATAGCTGAACAAAAACAGAAAACAAATTACATTAAAGTACGCTTTTTACCTCAGTAATAGAAAAAAACATGTAGCCATAAAAAGTTTTTTTTCAAATTTCTGATCTGACTACTCTTAAAAACTAACCTCAAACCTTTTAAGTGCTAGCAGCATTCTGTGTCACTACAGACTGCAAGAAAAACAGGCTTAAACATGTTTTAAAGTGATCTGGTAACTTTGTAGAGGCTTGATAAAATCTGAGCTGTGTGACCTTACATGCTATCAGTGTATGTAATATGGTGTAAAAATGAAGCCCAGGAAAAAAAAAAGCACTCAAAATCGTCATGTGCTTAGTAAACATACGCAAGTGACCGGAAATGCCAGACTCATTTTTCCCCATAGACTCAGTGTTAGACTAAAGCGTATGGCCATACGCTTTCGTAAATGGGAGTATTCAGTCATAGATATCTCAATAATAGCATTATATATTTGAAAACCTTTCTATGCCTGGCTATTTATTTATCCTTCTGAACATTACTAGACAAGACAGATATCAAAATTCAACAATTTATTAAATCAAGCCTCCACAAAGTTACCGAATCCCTTCAATATTAATGGAACGCTACAATGTTCCTCCAGAACAGGAATGGCAGTCACCTGAATGAAACTTAACCTACTGTCTATGGGAACAGGCTCATCCTGTTTCATTTCAGAAATGCTTTACATAGACATGTTCTGCTTTATAAACCCAGTTTCATTATCCTCCATAAATGTGATTTAATACATGTTACTACTAGATTAATTTTTTTCTTTTGTTTTGTTATGCGCAGTTGAGTATATTTTACAGAGAAGTTGCATTGTTATTATTATTATTATCATCATCATCATCATCATCATTATTATTAATATTATTATTATTATCATTATTATTATTATTATTGTCATTATTATTCCTGTATTAAGCCTATGGGAATGAGAGAGTTAAGTGGGTTCAACAGGTTACTATTCAACAGCACTACTACACGTCTGGACACCAGTATTCCCAGGCGTCAACAGTCCGCAAACAGTATCAATGACTGCTGAGAATTAGGCTTGAACTAAATGAGCCACTGTGTACTCAACTGGGGTAATAGCCGCTATGCATGAAGCGCTCAGCAAGTGTGCTGCCTTCTACGCGATACTTTGTAGCACATGCTGAGAGCCATAAAAGCCATAAATCATTTTGCCTGCTTGTGTAAAAGAATTCATAACCCTCACGCATTAACCCTTTCAGGACAGAAATTATTCACGGGCTAAATTGATCACGTTTTGTTCTTCAAATTGGTAACAATAATATTTTTAATTTAGTCTACATGTACATGGTTCTAATAAGGTGTAATTTTTTTTGAAAATAATATACATGGCTTACGATTTTGTCAAAAAGTTGAAAAAATTGCCAATTTTGATGAAATGATTTTGAACCTCTCAATGTGTTGCCAATTTAAGGATTTTAAAGCTTATTCTTGTTCGAAATATTCCCGGCATCAAATGTAATAAAATGGACATAGTGTGTGCAGAAATTTTTGCTCTTTCAACTCATGCATTGGGTATATTTTTTAGAGCTCTGAATCAAAAGTTATTTAGCAAAACAACAATATGTGGTAAATTGTCTCGAAAGAGTTAACTTGGCTCTTATTCAAACTTTTATTGGTACCTAATTCTAATACATTACTGCTCTGAAATAGAATACAGGTACCAAAGAACTACCCTTAGGATACAGAACCATATTTCAAATTAAAAATGCATTTGGAATACATATTACTATTAAAAGAGAAGAGTAAAATAAGATATTCACCATGGTTTATGGTACATGCATCTTCAGATTCTTCAAATCAAATTACACTTCTTCTGGTTCTAATAATAATAATAATAATAATAATAATAATAATAATAATAATAATAATAATAATAATACCTTCATTCATATGGCGCCTTTCCAGTTAGTAACTGACCAAAGCGCTTTACAGTACTCAGGAGATGCATGATCATGAAATGGCTTGTTTTCTGTAATTCAACCAACAACAAAACAACATAATTCTTATACTTCCATTCAAGCCAGAGATCGCATGAGTCAAGTCAGTGTGAGATGCAGAACGACAGAAGGATGCATCTCAGACTTAGATGGCTACATCAGATATATTAATGGGCAAGTCCAAGGTCTTTGGTCATTGGGTGTCAAATACATTACCGAGTATTATGAGATTCTGAACCAAACTGGACATCAAATGTGTCATTATCCTCGATATTTGGTCTGATCTCAGCTCCAGTAGGGCTATAATCTGGTGTGGTCGGTAACATATGGGACCAAATACCTTGGACTTGCCCAAATGCACCCAATTTCTTTCACGTTCGCAGCATTCACCCGATTGGCTAGTCTCCTGATGTTTCAAGAAGGTTGACTATACACACATGAATTCCTCAGATTAAAGACCTCTTGCATGAACAGTTGCGATCAAACGCAACTTCAAAATGCAAATGCAACTTGATTTCAACCTATATAAACGGCCTGGTTTAGGACATACTGGATATTTCCTTTTTCTTTAACCTTCATTTACGTACATTTTTTTTTCCTACCCAAAATGTGTATGTTATATTGTATCCTTTCATCATTGTTGGTATTGTATCCTATCATTACTTTTGATATTGTATTCTATTATTATTGCAAATGTTTGTATCACCAGTGGAAGAAGAAGAATTTCCAGTATTGGACAATAAATGCATACTCATACTCATACTCATTTAGTCGTGTATCTGGCAGAAGGCCGTGAATGGACGAGCAGACAACAGGCGAAAATTTCAATGAGAACGCATTCCCCTGTTTCCCTGTCCACACCCTTTCAGGACAGGAATTATTAAAGGGCTAAAGTGATCACATTTTATGCTTCAAATTGGCAACAATAATATTTTTCTTTTAGTGCTCCATAGTTTGAATAAGGTGTAATGTCTTTGAAAATAATACACATGGTTATAAATTTTGTTGAAAAGTTGAAAAAATTGCCAATTTTTATGAAAAATAATGGTTTTGAACCTTTCAATGTGTTACCAATTTAAGGATTTTAATGCTTATTCTCGTTCCTAAAATTCCTGGCATCAAATGCAATATGGTTATACAACAAAAATGAACATAGTGTGTACAGAAATTTTTGCTCTTTCTACTCATGCATCTGGTAAATTTTTCAGATGTCTGAATCAAAAGTTATTGAGCCAAACTACAAAATGTGGGCAATTGTCTTGAAAGGGTTAACAGTGATAGCATTAATCAAGTAATCAGAACAAATGGTTTTTTAAAAATTGCCAAAAATGTATGTCCATGCCATTCTGCTGAGTTACGATGGATTTGGAGTTGCGCTTCATCACAAGTGCTCATGAGAGAGGCCCTGGTTGCTATAAGTGACAACGGGAACACCATCTACGCATCTAGCGAAGGCTTTTTCTCTTCTTGGATGCCTGCATACAGCACAGGATACGTAGCCAGCCGAGTTGACGGCACGGATCCTAGTGCAGTAAGCAGATGAGCTCTCCCCCCTCTGTTAATGGCATCTAACGACACGGTGAACTCTACCTGCACGTAAGTTCCGTTTTGCCTGCAGAATAAATTATCGTATTCATATAAATTACTATATTACATGTAGGTAAATATGTAAATATCAAAAGAACATAATCGACGGGGTGTTTGCACAATTGCACAGGGGTCATTTTCAGCACATGAGCACATGATTTTGCTTTTTCTTTTAGGTACCACATGAATTTGCTGAAAATAATTTGTCGAAAATTTACTGTAAACGTGGAATATTTTGTCTCATGAAATTGCTGTGAAAATAAAATGTTTACGTAATTTTTTGCCCAGGAGCCTGGCACGTTTGCGAAATTAAAAACACCTGAAATGCACTTTACTCAGCCAAAAGCGAAAAATTGATCGCATGAAAATTTCACATTTTCAGTATACCATAGATGGGATGAATAAATGTAACATATACGTAAGCTATTCACGTAGTATTTACATTTTCTAATTACATTCGAAATTAAGTTAGATAATTGACCTTGTCCTACAAGCATATACAATTTTAAATTAGTCTATAGGTACATGTATTGTAATTACCCTGCGCTTCTGTAAGAGATTTTCCATGGCTACCATCAAACCAGATATGCTACACTGTAATATTGCATTATTCCCCCATAATTCATATGAGGAATCACAACTTTATGTCATTTAGTTCACTTGGCATGTTCTGCAATGAAAAGCTGTAACCTGGTAACGCAATACACGTTTCTTTGCTGCTTTCGAGAAGCCATGCAGACGCTATGGCAATTTGCGAAACCAGGGACCACTTACGCTGTTCATCCAATGCACTGTTCCGTTTCTTTATTCATGATGAATAAAGAAAAAAAAGTACAAGGGTCTGCATTATTCCTAGGTGAAAGATTATTTCAAAAACATATTTCCAATTTCTGTTCTTATTCACCTGGGCCTGTATTCAGTTTAAGAATGAAATGAGTAGTTTACTTTAGCTTTCCGCTGAGATAAAATACTTAAGCAATTTTTGTATGCAATTGAATCATTTAGCAAAGTATTTTACCCTAAGTCTAAGACAGCTCCCTAGCAGACTTAAACCAATTACTTGATTGGCAGGTATGTGGCTTTCATACATACGCAGAGCAGTATAAGCTGCACACAAGCAAAATCAATTAAGCGCACATCTACTGTGACGCTTCTACTGCGCATGTTTTTGGACAGGATATCTGACGTCACAGTGGATATCAGTAAATATTTTGCATTAAAGTCGGCTTGCTAAAGGAAAGTGCTTAAATTTGACCTGAATATGAGTTAAGCCATTTTACTTAGCCAATCCAAATAGCTAAAGTAAAATGCTTAACTTAATGAGCCTTTTGATTTGAATACTGCCCCAGATATCACAATATTCATCAAAAATAATCAAACTTGTTATGCAACTGAGAAGTCTCAAAGCATTAGATTAGAAGGGCTAAATTAAAAAAAAACTATGTTATCTCTTATTTTACAGAAAATGACGTTAACCCATTCTCAAATTCCCATAGGCTTAATACAGGACTCAACCGGTTCCAATAGACAACGGGTTAATTGTCGCAACAAACTGAAATTACGTGGCATGAACACTCGTTATTCGTACTTGCCCAGGTCTCTTTTAACTATACAGATACACAGCCATCTTTACACCAACTTTATGACTTGTCCCAATTTTGATTTGCTATGACAACTAATAACATTTTACTAATATCAAAGACAACAGAGTTTTCAAAATGGCTTGGTTATATGCTTCTGTCAATGTACACTTGGCAAAAAAAGAAAGTGGACACTCTTTATTGTTCAAAATTTTCATATAAACTGTCAAAAATATATGATAAAAGTATATTAAATGAAAGAAAAATTAATACTCTATACCAACATCAATGAGCATCAAGTTTTTAATTTTCATGTTTGGATGAGTACATTCATTAACTGTTAGATCTGATTAAGAAAATTGCACAAATAGAACAAGCAGCCATTCAAATGTTGTGCATCTGTAAGACATTCTAATGAAAAACAATGAGGAAGATTGAGCTCAGGATTTCATCTGTAGTCTCAGGACTTCATGATTTTGACAAGCAAAGTCAAGTGTTTCTTGTCATTGTTTTTATCATTGTTTTATTATTACTTTACAAGATGGAAATACTCATCAACATTTGAATGGCCAGTAGGGGTGGGAGTTTCGGGTATTTTTTCAATTCGGGAACCCGACTATTTTTCGGGCGGGTTCCCGGTTACCCGAAAATGATATAACACAAATTACAAGCCAATATTTACCCCTAAGAAGCTACAAACACTGTGGGAAAACTCCTTTGTGTTTGGCAACTGAAATAAACCATTCGAGGAAAAAACAAAAACAAAAACAACAACAACAACAACAACAAAACAGGCGGAGGAAATCGCGTGGGCGCAAGACAGGATAGGCATATAAGCCGCCTAAATCTAATCTGTAGAAATTGTCTACCGTCTAATCATGCCAGCGCGCCAGCGCCTTAGGTAGTCACGCGCGGTCAACAGTCCCTCGCACATGTTTATCCAAAATACATGAATGTACATGTACTTATAAAAAAGGAAGGGGGATACAAAGAAATCTTATGAAGAAAAACTCGTTTGAGACGATGATCATGATGATTCTTAATAATTTTGTACGGGCAGCTCTTGGGAATTTTGACATCGTGATCGTAGAGATCGAGTCACCTACTCACTTTGTACACAAACTTCACTGTTCACACGGAGTATTGATTTGCCTGGCGAAAATGGCGAGCTTTCTGTAGTATCTACACTCCTCATACTCTAATTATACACATTGCGAGTCCTCACGCACGCGGTCATCGTCTCACCGACAGTTTCATTCTCAACGTGTGATCAACCCGCCAATTATTGAAATTCACACACACGTACCACTACTAGTACACATAAAATCATCAGTACATGCCGGGTCCTCTCTCTTCGCCAGTAGCACCATTGATATCATCCTTGATCATCATAATCATCAAAGACATCATCATCATATCATCATTATCAAGATAATAACATCATCAAAACAATTATCTTCATCAGACATCAAATATCATCATTCATCAAACTCATCATTCATCAAAAAAAATCATCAAGCCAACATTTTCTTCTCTGGTCCGACTGCAACTTCATCCTTTAACACACACATGCGGTTCCCTTTTGAAATTCGATCTGTTTATACAAAGCGCCTTTCCGCCCAATGCCGCCGCGGTATATGAAAGGAAAAAAGAAAAAAGAAAAAAAAAAGGCGCATACCTTCATTGGCTGGCTGGCATATGACTTGTCATGACTTGTTATTAACGGACCGCTCATGAAATGACGTCACAAGCCCAATTTTATGAATGAAAATGTTAATTGCGCGCACTGTAGACATCCTTTGCTTCTCACAGCCTTGCTTTTCACTTTCGCATGAACAATGAAGGATATTATTTTGGATATATCGTTCATGTACTCTCAATCTGATTTCAGTAATTGGTAACTTCTTTGCTAAAGTTTCAGGATATTGTGACAGTGTCAGATCCTGATCGTCAATGTTAAAAATACCTGTTTAATAGTGTACGAGTTGTGAGATGCCACGTGCGAGTGTGGAGCGACTGTTGAATATGCATGAGTTTGTAAACTTTACGCCCCTTAATCGCTCATAGACTTATCGTTCACTGCAAAGAAGGGGGAAGGGCACTAAATGCAAATTATGTCATGGGTTCAATGAACCAATGAGCAGTCTCCGAATAGCGGCAGTGAGCTTTGCTCTCTGTGTATACGAATGTGTAAGGTTATGTTTCACAGTGAGTTGAACGAATCAAAAGCGCATCACTGCAATGGTGCGCTAGAGCGCTACATGGATTTTTTTTACATGTAAATAGTAAATGGCTGTTCGACGTTCATCTACCGCCTTGTCGTGTACATACATAGGTGATAATTAAATACTCATTTTCGGGTATCGGTTATCTAATATTTTGACCCGGGTCCCGAGGCTCTCGGGCGGGACTCGGGTACCCGGTTTTTAGTCCCAGCCCTAATGGCCAGGTGCCCCATTTTTGCAATTTTCTTTTTTTCTTTTCTTTTTTTTAAATGGCTACTCTCAATCATGTGTGAATGGTATGATTCCAATAGCATGTCATCTCAAAGAGGAATAATTTATGTTTATTTTGATACATGAAAAATAAGTTTATATCATAATAACCTTATTATATTTATATTAACTATAAAAAGTGTCCATTTTCTTATTTTGCTGAGTGTAATTTAGAAATGTATACTTACAACAGCTGATCCACTATAGTGCTAACATACATATATGGGGCATCACGATCACTGAAGATTAGATCCATCTACAGGTGAAAAACATTTTTAAAAAGACTCTTAGAACAGTTTTTGACAAACTACAAAAACAGAGAATGTTTGAGCAGAGCCTGGCCTATGTACTGGTCTTTACATCTACAAGAAGTCCAACGATAGAGCCAGTCTTGTTAAATCTTGCTATTATTCCTTTGAATAGAAGGTTGAGTTCTGGGAAAGGTGACAAAATATTTTTGTGTGCTTTCTCATTCTTTCTATGTCCGTTTGGAAGAATATCACATTAAAATAGCTCCCTGAAAAGGATTGCTCTTCAAATGCCCTCATGTTCAAACTGTGATGATAAATAGCCGAGATGTTCAGGCTGAACATTCATGCCACGTGTATGTAAAGTCGCATATACCCGTTTCTGTGTTGAGACTGTTTCTTTCGCAATATAATCGCTTGACCAGAACTCAACTTTATCTTTAAATTACAGCTCTATCAGGACAAGAGATACACGTTGCTGGAGGCCTATGGATTGCTTGGCTACACCCCACAAGACCAAAGGCCCTAAAGATAAACAGCCCACGAGACCGAGAACCAACAATGTCAGTTACACAGGCCTTCTCACAGCTTTCTTGAAGGTTCACTAGACAGGCTGCCCATGACACCAACAGCCCACTAGATTTACAATTTTTGTCTCTTGGGCCTTCTGACAATTTTTTTGAGGGTTCACAAGACCAAGGCCCACAAGACACACAGGCACAACCCACTCTACCAACAGCCCATCCAACAGGCATGCCTGTTTTTCTTAACGTATTTCTTTGTTTTATTGGTCTAGTGGGCTTTCAGTCTTATGGACCTTCTGGAACTCTCTACCTTTCGATATTTACTTAAATCTTTGTGTTGTCGGTCCATTTTCTTGGGCTGCTGGCCTATCAGGATGTCATCATTCTGCTTAATTAAGAAGTTCAGATATCAGAATTTGAACAGTTTGCCTTCGTATCTAGTGAGAAATTTGTACTGGCACATAGTATAAGTTTATTATCAATCACAGCTACTACAGAGAGGTTAGACGCTTTCTATGCTTACCGCTGCTGTGATATTGGCCTTGAATTCAGAAGTCAAGGGTGCACGAATATCATCAAAGGCCTGGTCATAAGTTCTGTTCATGACAAAAGTACCCTGAAAGAGACCTGCAACAGCGGGACCAAATGTTGTTGGAGGAGGGGCCGGGGTTGTCGTCTGAAACAGAAATGGAATGGAACTGGTTTTAGTACACTTTTAGATGCACTGGCGTCATTATCAGTTATACCTTTCACGTATATGTCTGGGGTGTGTTTTTACCTGCCAGTACATTTGGCTGAGCTAAGACCCAAAAACTTATCAGCTCCCTGTTTCATAAAACATGGTATCAATAACAACTGCTCCATTTCTATAACAAATTTGCTCTCAGCCAATCAGATGCAAGTATTTCAGTAGCTTATAACTGTTATTGTAACTTGTTATTGATAACAAGTTTTATAAAATGGGACCCAGGTTTGTTAATTTTTACTTCACAAACAGGAAAATACTCTTAATTCTATATATGTGTAGCTACAAAATTTGGTTGTTGTAGTGTTTGCTTAAAGCTCATGTGCAGTTTTGATAGCAAAAAGGAAATTGGAAAGAAACATGTTAATATAGTCTCATGTTATTCTCCTTGTATCAAAGATGTTTGTATGAGATCATTTGGTATTCCATCAATGATTTCCAGTGAATTTAAGTGTAGGGTAAACATCGGTGAGGAACACTAGATCAGGTACTGCCCTACGCTAGGACCTTTCCAACCTGACGGCTCCCCCCCCCCCCCCCCCAACCCCACAACAATCCGGGGCTTCGCATGGAGATAGCATGTGTGTTACTGTGTGTAGTATTATAGTGTGTAGTGCATGCTGCCGTTGTTGCGAGTTGCTGGCCCGGTATCTAAATCATTTTTTACCTCTCATTTGTTTAATATTCCACTTTAGGATGTGAAATCTTCACAGCATCTAAGTATTGCTAGTATCTTGCTATTTATCAGAAATCCAAGAAAACTGACAAAAAATTTTTGAGGGCTTACCGAAACTGCACATTACCTTTAAGTGAATATACAATGCAGTTGTTGGAAACAGTGGCGGATTTAGGGGGGGCACATCTGGCCCATGCCCCCCCCCCCCCTTTTGAAAGAAAAGTATGCATTTGCGGCCCCCCTTTTTTCGATTGTGGCCCCCTTTTAGAACGAAACTTTTTTTTTTTTTTTGCTTGCTTGTCAGAGAATTATGGAGGAGAACTGGAACCCCATAACCCCCCCCCCCCCCCCCGAGTGAATTTTGGAGGTCTGGCGAAAAAAAATTTTGTCGACACCCTCCCCCCCCCCCCCCACTGAGCGACTTTTCGAGAGCTGGTGAGACCAAAAAAAATCCTGGATCCGCCCCTGGTTGGACAATTGCTCCGTGATATATTCCTACACAACCATGCACATTCCTAACAGCAACTCTGGACCAAACATTATCCCTAACCCTAACCGTTACCCTATATCTGACCTAGGACTCTACTGCAACCCTAACCCTATATCTTTGACAAAAGTACGGCCCACGGCAATTGTTGCCGGATCTGTTGGAGCACGTAATACGCCTACAAAGCACCTGATCATGTCATGAGCAAGCTACTGTGAAATCAAGCAATCCGTCAACAACCAGGAATCTTGAGGAAATGATTTTTCAATACAGTCGTCCAGGCTTCTGGCCAGAAAGTAGTTCACACATGTTTCAAAGTGACAGAAATATGGCTTTAACGAATCCCATGGGGGGGGGGGGGGTGATCTGAGAGGACCAAAGCAATTTTGCAGGTTGAAAGTATGCACCGACACATTTATTGGTCCATATCGAGTGAAATATGGCCTTATGACACCCCAGGGAGGTGGTTTAGGAGGACAAAAAAAAAAAACCTTGGAGATTGAAAGTAGGCAATGACTGATTTATTACCCTTGTTGGTACCCTTGTTGGGGGAATCTACACATGGTTTTTATTTTCTGAAATTCCTCACCCTTGGCTACACCAAGGCTGTAGACGTGGATCTATCACTATGAACATGACGGACAAAATGAATGGACATGATAAACAACCCATCGTTCTACCCTCCACAATAGACCGCTTCTGTAATGTATACAAATTTATGCACATAATTCTCTGAGCACCTAGTGACGAGCTATTCCATTAACCTGCTTTTTAGAAATAAGCCTCAATGCTTGGAATCCAGTTTGCATACATTATCTGTTGCTATAAGTCTAACATCAGACAGAGACTTATTCCTGGGAATAATAATCTGTTTTGTTGCTAAATGTTGTATATACACAATCAATGTAACCCCTTGGATGAGAGCTGCCTTCTAAGTAAAGCAGTGATTACGATTCAGTTTGAAAGTAAATGGGCAATTCCACGGTTACTCATGTTACAGTTGAAGAGGTATTGGGTTACATCTTCAGCTCTTATTCTCTTATTACAGGTATCAGCTAAATCAGTTTTAGTTAAAAGGGCACATTCATGAGAAAAAAATTACTTTAAACAAAAGCACAAAAATAAAAGAAATGGATCAGTGAAAGTTTGAGAAAAATCCGACAAAGAATAAGAGAGTTATGAATTTTTAAATTTCTTTGGAAATCTCAAATTGGCAACTCCGGGTCATGTGACTGTGATATCCTGTGATGTCATGGTTTCACTACTTTACATTTGTTTTTGTACACAAAAATGACCCCAAATATCCTTTTTTTCTCGAAATAGTAAAGGAATAGAGTTAGTTTATAAACAAGAGGACATGCCAAAAAATTCCACCCTTAATAATGCATAGGAATTAGGAAGATGTTATACACAAAAAATGAAAATTAATAACTTTTAATAATTTTTAAAATATACAAATATCATTTTTGTGGGGTCAATTTAATGAAAGAATATGCCTATTTTTTGCGATATACAAAAACATGTTACCCTAACTATCCTTTGAGCACTGGAATAAAAATGATGTTTCTTGAAGAAAAATGTAAAATAATGACATTTCATGTACAAAAACAAATTGGAAAGTAGTGAAACCCTGAAACCACAGGATATCACAGTCACATGACCTGGAGTTGCCAATTTGAGATTTCCATAGGATTTTAAAAATTCGTAACTCTCTTATTCTTTGTCGGATTTTTCTCAAACTTTCACTGATCTATTTCTCTAATTTTTGTGCTTTTATTTAAAGCAACTTTTTTTTCTCATGAATGTGTCCCTTTAACACAATGCATACATATTGGAGTACCTACATGTACTCTATAATTATAGAACCAAAACCTTAGAAGAGGACCAGTAATACTAATTACTGCTAGCCTAACTAATGAGTCAGTTACTCACGTTACATAATTTTGACATGCATACATGTACATGTAGATTGCAAAGAGGGCTGAAATGAAAAGTGTGCTAATTATATGAGGCTTTCTTGAAAAATGATTTTACCCTTTTCAAAGAACCATGCTAGGGAGACCTCCACTTGGTGAAAACTAAAAATTACTGGACCCATCATCTTTGCAGATTTCACAGGAATAATGGTTACTCTTGTTACTGTTACTCACATGACATTTTGTCCATGGGATAGCAGCAGCTTTGGTTTCATTCTAACTTGTAGGACTTTCTTTGTGTTTTTTTCATTGAAAAATGATCAGTGGACCTTTTAAATCTAATTCTTACATAAATCCCAGAAAAACTTTGGATATTTTACTTTCAGATAAGCAGTCTCAAAATGCATGATTTATAGGCAAAATATCACTAAACAGTGAAAAAAATTGATGACTTTTCCCATTTTCTAACCTTTAAAATGTTTTGTTAGAGTAAACCACTGATGATAGGTTTACCAATGTTTGCGCAAGTTTCTGCAATTATGTAGCACAAAAAAATAATTCATAGCTAAATGAAAAACCAAATTTGAATTTTGAGGTCCATGTCTACCAACCAGTGGAATTGCCCAAATGGAAAATGTTCATAAAATTGGTAATACAGAAAGGGATGTAAGACAAATTGAACGCTTATAAATAACTGGCCCGAGTATAACTAGAAAAATTAGAAAAATTAGAGAAAAATTCATTGTATATAGAATAACAAAGTTACATGTAATGTATTTATACAAGATCATTAAAATGACATCAATGAAAATGGAAATCTTTCATGCTCCAAATTCAGTTATGATGTGCGACATTCATTATGAAAATAATATTCTTCAAACTATCCAAAAATATGATTTTCATGATAGAACAGACATAATTTGCTTTGATATTACAGATAATAAGTGTTACATAACCTCACTAGAAAATTTGACTACTTCATTGTAAACATTGAGAATGCTGATATTTCAATATAAATTATGAATAAAAGCAAGACAGAATCGCAAATGAAAGATTTGTTCCTATATGACTGATGATCTTGAATTTTGAAAATTAACATTTCCCCTATACAAACATAAGCTTGCAGCGAGCTCGTAATAAGATTGCGGCATGCTCGCGGCAAGCTTAAAACGAGCTTAGAAAATAATGGCAAGCTTAACGCAAGCGTGCTGCAAGCTTACGACAAGCTTGCCGCAAGCTTGCAGGAAGAGTTGGAAGCTTGCAGGAAAAGTGGCAAGCAGAAGCTTACCGCAAGCTTGCATAAAAATGGTAAGCGTGCATGCGTCAAGCTTACGGCAAGCTTGCGGGAAAATTGGCCAGCTAACCGCAAGCTTGCAGGAAAATTGGCCAGCTTACCGCAAGCTTGCACAAAAATGGCAAGCGTGCGGCAAGCTTGCGGCACAGTTTCATGGGAAGCAGAAGCTTGTGGCAAGTTTGCTCATTACCAAATGTAAATTTATTGTTTAAAGATAGTAAAATATTTCAAAAATATCAAGAGCAGAAATATGATATCCATCATGCATTTGGTCTGAGGACTCTGCCAGATAGGATTATGTGCTAAACTTTTATATTAAGACGATTAAATCGGAGTGCACTATTGTTCCCATATGCATTTTTATCACTAGAAAACAAAAAAATGACTTGATCATTTCTTTGTATGCATATATTATAATTTGCTATTAAATATAATAATCATTATTCACACTTAGAAAATGATAAACTATTTTTAGAAAAAAAAGGATGCAAATTGAAATCCCCTTATATGGCTTCCTCAGGCAAATTATAAGTGCTGATTTCAAATTTAAAAGAACTATAGATGACATAAACATGGTACAAATTGGTATCACTGAATATGCATGACTCATTTGCATATTTCTACTTTCTACAGAAAATGCTTCAATAAAATATTCAATAGCATATTTAGTTTCATTCTAAAGCTTCAAAAATATTGAATATTATTCAGATAGCATCTATGAAAAAAAGAAACAGACTATTTCAATTATTAATTATTTACAATAATTATGAAAACACTAACTACTAAATCAATGCAGTTTGGTACAAGATGATATATAATACAAAAATGTAAAAGCTCAGCGTAGAAACTAACACTTTATTGCAAGCTTACGGCACGCTTAATGGCACTCTTATCGGCAAGCTTGCGGCACGCTTATTCGCAAGCTTGCCAATAAGCAAACCAAAATTTAAATAGGGGTTTCCCTTGCTTGATTTTCCTAAAACTTTTACCAATTTTGTTCTCTCTCACATTTTCCGCGGAGAACTTTCCTAAAATTGATTAATTGCTGTTAAACTCTTTATTTGCCATGGATCGAAACCCTGGACTGCCACATTGTCTGGAGTAAATTACATGTGTATATGCACAGTATGTGCCAAAAGTCGACTGTGGCAGTCCCGTTTGTTCCATTGGTCGACCGAAGCCAGTAAAGAGTTAAGTACTCATCTCATATATGCTAGTCATCAGATTTGTTGGTTCTAGATGTAGAAAAGTGCCAGTGCAAGTGTATTTCATGCACATGCAATGATTCATGCAACAAGCTATGTATCCTCATGATGATTACTTGAGTGATTGCCAAAGACAGGGTCACCACAGGCCCTCAGTTACCTTGGCACCATGACAAGCTATTTCATTACATTGTGGACTGGATTTTTTTTTTTTTTTTTTGATGTTTCTTAAAGGGGGTCAATTTGAAGAAAAAAATGTGTGCTGATAAAACACATAAAATCACACCCCAAAAGCTACATGAGTACTTTTGAATAGTACTCTGGCATTACAAACCATAAGGGAGGTGGGAATGGTTTCATAGTAAGGCCTAATGCACATACAGAAGTTGACTTGGAGTTAACTGCCTTGCGTGCACACACAAATGCATGATTAATTCATCCTCACCGGTCACATTTTTTTTCATTTGGACTATTTGTTATTCAAACGTGTACCATCTCTTTCCAAAAGTAGTAATTGAAGCTCACATGCTGCATATACAGTATCATACTGGCATGCATGGCAGCTCAAGCACACAGGGCAAAATATCTTACGGTTATTGGTCTCCTTTAAGCCACTTCCTGATCATGTTAGAATGTGATAACTCATAAGTCTAGCCTAAAATGTACTTCTGGTCGGAGTGGGGTTTCCCACTCTCGATAAAACTGTATTATACTGAGTGTATACTGTACCAGTAGAATGCTAGTACTGAATGAACAGAAGAAAACCTACATGTTAAAACTATGCTTGAAACAATCTTTTTTTTCATGATGTGGTGGATATAAGAATGTAAAATGAAGATGCATGGCTAGATGAAAAGCATGAATTCGTACATGGATTTGTATATTTCACAGAAAAAAAAACTGCTTAAATGATACCATATAATCAAACCTTCACAGGGTTGTATTTGGAAAAGTTCTAAGGAAACTCAGTCAAACCTGTGGCAAATCTTCAACACAAAATTTTCAAGAAAAGTGCGCAATTGGCCTATCAATATTCGCTTTTTCCCCTATCAGGGATCAAGTTAGCAGCAGCGCCATGCACCAGAGGGCAGGGGCAGAATAAGGACTGAATGACAGAGTGGGGGCAAAAGATTTTCCCTGCAGTACTGCAGCAAGTTTTCACAGGAACTCCAGTCAGACAAAAGGCAGAAATATCTGACAAGCCCCCCCCCCCTAAAAAAAAAGAAGCTCCTTACATTTTCAGAAGCACCCTGCAAATAGTCAAATTCTAGGACAAGCAAATAGAAAAAGGTCCTCCAATGTTTAGCCCTTCACAACTCAGAAGGCCCTTCTCAAAATCAAAATGGCTGCTGGCCTTTCTTACTATAAAAGCTGGGTTTTCAAGCTCCCCCCCCCCCTCAATCGGGGGTGCCCCTCCTCTAGATATGCTTGTACCAAAAAGAGTATTTCAAAAGCTGCTGCATGCCTGCCTCGATCTGTAATAATCTGGTAAGCTTTGTAATGAGACGCATGCACTTCCACTGATCTAACATAAAGCCATAAACAGTTCCATGCAAGAGGCATGCACACAGATCTTAAAGCATTAATAACTTAAAGATAAAAGGTTAACTACAGTGTTGATCAATGTCACGGGAATTTTAAAAAAAAAGAATATCTGCATGGTTTACTAAGCATGTTTCCTGTAATGCGAATTTTCCTTTTGAGACATGCACAATAGAGCATTAAATTGATCCTTGAATGTCTGCACTCTCCACAGATCTTAAGATTTCTTTATTGAATACTCTCTCTCTATTGAGGATTACATATAAAATGTCATATGACAAGAAAAGCTTTGTACTGCCAGCATTTCTGAGTTTGTGTCTTAAAGGTAATGTGCACTTTTGGTAAGCTCTTGCAAACTTTTGTTAGATTTCTTTGAATTTAGATGATAAACAGCAAGATACTAGCATAACTAGCTCCTGTGAAGTTTTTTCCTTCTCAAGTTAAATATTTAAACAAGTGACAGGTAAAAAATAATTTAAATACCGGACAGGGATCTAAAATCCTGCAACGACAATTTGTACTGCTTGTAAAACCTACAGGGGGACTGCGTGTGCTATACATGTACACACGCTATCTCCATGTGAAGCACTGACATTGTTGTGCTGGCAGCCGTTTGGGTGGAAGTTTCCTAGCGTAAGGCAGCAATATAGCCATTATCTAGCATTCCTCACAGATTATTTACACTAAAATTAACGGAGGGACATGGATGGAATACCAAATGATCCCATACATATATGTTTTTATACAGAACAACATGAGACTATATTTAACGCATTACTTTCCAATATCCTTTTTGCTACCAGAACTGCACTTTTAAGTATGGTTCTAGTCATGTCATATTGATTCATGCAAAGTGAAAAACAAATTTATCTACCCTTGCCAAGTATTACACGTTTCCTGTAAAACTTGTGACAGATCCTGGTCTAAATTTCAAAGGAACAATAAATCCATCTGGTCTGTGTATGTAAGATAAGTTCACCAGGATTTTATTTCTTTTTTACAATAAGATCCATAACCTTGACCAACACCGCAGTTTTCCTAAAAATCATTTTCATTGCCATAACACCCATGCTTGATTTCGACATGGTAGTAGTTGCATATGAAAAGTGAAAACAATAAAAGATATACACTAATAGCATAAATAATAGTGACGACCCGTCTCTTGACACCTTTATGGCCAAACATTACGACAGAGGTTTAGGTAACCCTTAACCAGGACTTAACTGCACGGGTAAAACCTCCAGAAGCATGTAACTTTTAAGCCCTCCAATGAACAGGAAATATACATACATGTACACATATACAATTTAGTCCATGGTGGCAGTTTAAACAAAGGTTTTGACCATTTAATGACTCTTTCTGACAAGACTGATATCCTAATCCTGTCATTTTTAGCTAGAAAGACTTGGATATTTTCACACAGGGATAGCCGGAGGACAATAATGTCAAATATAAATGGAGGGTAATTGTCGAAACATACCTGTAGGGGTGTCTGAATACTGGGGTTTGAGAATGTACAAGTGTCGGAATGAAGGGGCATTGAACAAAAGGGTGTCTGAAGTCTAAACAATGAAAATGCCTGAGTAAGGTATTGAAACTTAATTGGGAGTGTCCGAACATGAGGGTGTCAGCTAGAGCATGGGGTATTGTTACACAAAGGTGTCAGAGCATTGGGGTATTGGTACATAGGGTGTCAGAGCATGGGGTTATCGGTACATGGGGTGTCAGAGCATTTGGGTATGAGTACATAGGGTGTCAGAGCATGGGGGTATCAGTACACACGGGTGTCAGAGCATTGGGGTTTCGGTACATGGGATGTCAGATTATTGGGGTGTCGGACTGTCGGTACATACATGTAGGGTGGGTGTCAGAGCATGGGGGTATCTGTATACGTGGTTGTGTCAAAGCATTGGGGTATGGGTACATACTGTGTCAGAGCATGGGGGTAGCAGAACACACGGGTGTCAGAGCAGTGGCGTATCGGTACACAAAGGTATCAGTGCATTGGGGTTTCGGTACATGGGGTGTCAGATTATTGGGGTGTCGGATTGTCGATACATACACGTAGGGTGTCAGAGTCCATGGGGGTATCTGTACACAGGTGTCAGAGCACTGGGATATCGGTACATATAGTGTCACAGCATAGAGATGATGGCACTCAAGGGTGTGAAGCATATACAGGTGTTGAAGATGGAGTAAGAAAATGAGTGTCAGAATATAGGGGTGTCAGACTGTATGAAGATGTATCAAATACGGCTTGTCTGAACATATGGGTACTGGTATATCAGGGTGTCAAGACACAGGGAACCTATAACATGCCAATGCATAGCAAACATTACTAAACCATACTGCAAAAAAAAAAAGGCAGAAAATGTTTGGTTTTTAGTAGGGAGCATACATGCAGCACATGGGATACAGATTTGAAATCAGACTTCAGAAAAAAGTGAGAAGCAATATAAGGTGTCTACAAGCATGCAGGGAAATTCTTTAAATATGTACATGTACACAAATGTTCTTCCTTTTCTTTTCATGGCAATTTGTCAGCATTTATACTGTGTACAGTATTTGCCCAAATGTGAAAAACATCCATATTTGCACTGGTTTTTTTTTTTTTTTTTTTTTTTTTTACGGCAGATCGAAAAAAGATTTGAAAGTTAAAGAAAATGCTACTATTCGAGCATAATTTATAAAGTGTAAGAAAAGATCACCAGGATTTTTAAAGATCCATAACCTAGACCAACAATGCAGTTTTCCTTTAAGGGAAATCCAACCTTAATGACAAGTTGTTCTGAAAGGAAGAGGAAAATCAGAGAAGCAGATTGGTAACAATTTGAACAAAATCAGACAATTAAGCAATAAGAAAGTCATGAATTTTTGAAAGTTGTTATTACTATACATGTACAAGAATTTCAAATTGACCAAATCGGTAATGTCACTGTGATGTCATGGCGGACAACTCGTCCACTTGCTCCAAATACCATTTTATCAAAATGTATTACTCAGTAGGATATTTTTCTTTTTTGAGGACCTACAACAATATGCTATCTACAATAAAGTTTGAGTGCTGCCCCAAGGGAAAAGATGCTTAGGAGAAAACTGCAAATCATGATACTTTAGTGCAGGATGAACAGGAGAGTTAATTAATATGTCACAACTGATTCACCAAATTACAAAAATTTGATTTCATTTTTCAAACATCCATAACTTTCTTATCCCTTGTGCAATTTCTTTCAAACTGTCACCATCCTGTTTTTCTTATTTTCCAGCTTTCACACAAATCATCTTATTACCAACGTTGGATTGCCATTTTTTAATCAAAAAATCATCTAATTACCATTGCACCCATTGGCATGGTTGATTGCGACATGGTAGGAGTTACCTGTGAAAAGGGAAAACAATAAAAGATACACACTAAAAGCATTATGAGTGATGGTCCAGTGTTTTAACACCCCTATGGCCAAAATTTGCAAAGGAGGTTTATGTGAACCAGGATATATACTGCATGGTTTAAACCTCCATTAAAAAAATTAGCATGTACATGTAACATGTGGACCCTTGTGTCCAATGAACAGGCATTATTCATGTACATAAAATATAGTTATTTTAGTTCGTCGGGCCAGTTTAAGCGAGATCCTCAACCATTTAATGATTTTTGTGACAGAATGACAAGTCAATACCCCCCTGTATTTAAGCAGTCTTGTTTAGAGCGATACTGCAAAGATTCGGTAATTTTCATACATCCAGCAGTCTTGTTTAGAGCGATACTGCAAAGATTTGGTAATTTTCATACATGCAGCAGTCTTGTTTAGAGCGATACTGCAAAGATTTGGTAATTTTCATACGTGCAGCCACCAGTGTAAAAATTAAAATTTCTTTTGCAAGGGCTACTTCGAAGTCCACCTATAGTGTTCAGAGATTTTAATGCACTACGACTCATGGGCAGAAATAATATTTGACGGTGGCTCTTTTTTCATTTACGGTGGCTTTTTCAAGAGTTTCGGAGGCTAATCGCCCTTAGCCCCCGCTTATTTTGTTCACTGGCAGCCACTATTACTATATTATCCAACACTGTAAAAAGAAGGCTGAAAATGTCTTTAGAAGGGAGCATACATGTACATGTATATGGGATACAGAATCAGACTCAAGGAAAGGTGAATTGCGAATACAGGTAGTTCACTACAAGCATGCAGGGAAGCCCATTGACAGACACACTAGAGTGGGATATATATAGCAATACATAGAGAGAGCACAATTTGTTAGCATTTATACTGTATGCAAAATATGCCTACATTTTGTTGGTTGGTAAATAAACCCTTGTAACTCCGTTTTATTTCCTAATTTCTTTTTCTTTTACAATTTTGACCCCAAGTGACACACATCTGAAAAAAATGATGCCACGCGAGATCTGTAAAAGGAGGTCATCCTGCGTTAATCGTGAAAAATTGTTATGCTCTCCTGAAAATCAACGTTTTTGAGTTACGAGGTTTTATCACCTCACCGACGATTTTGCTTTTCTACAGTAGATTTGAAAGAAGATTTGAAACCAAAGAAAAATGCTAATTGTGCAAAATTTCTTTTTACATCTGTATTCTCACAGATCTTAGACTGAAAAGAATAAACAATGACAGTTACTGTGCCACAAAGTTTACACACATGTATCACACACATGATTTTAAGTGATTATTATATTACCATGGGACCCCCCCCCCCCCCCATACCGTTTTTGAAGAAAAACAAAGCCTCCATCCAAGTGAAGTACGTGTACATATAACTTGCAATATTTTCATCTCTTTTCAATATTTGACTAATTAGGATATCGTCTCTTTGGAGCCAGAAGGACATTTACTGTGTACAGATGATGAGACTTAATGTCAGGGCTGTCAACTTTGGGGAACTACTCGCAGGGAGATTCATTTTCTTTTTTCTCGCTTTAAAAATTGTTGCTTTGGGGCATCTTTTTATTCAAATATTCTCTGACAAGCAAAAAAAAAAAGGCCATATCAGCATTTTTTGCAGCCTTTTTACGCAAGAATTCTCTGACAAGAAAAAAAAAAAAGAAGAAATTTCCATTTTACACGTTTTACAGGTTTTTCATAAAGCGGGAGATTTACATGCTTGGCGGGAGAGCTCGAGGAAGGGCATGATGGTGGGAGGGCAGGAGAATGAGCGTGGTGGCGTGAGACTCCCGCCAAATGCTGGAGGGTTGACAGCCCTGATGAAATTATATGTTAACGTCCTTTTAGCTCTCAGCAGGTGACTTTGTCTGCTTACGGCCAGATTGGTGTAAACACTGTGCTAAAGGATATATGAGGCAACACCATTCTAGCTCTTATTAGAAGATGATATGAGAGAGTGTGACATGATTTGTAACAATCAAACATGTTGAAACAACACATATAAATACACTGTACATGTACATGTATCCATCTATGTTCATATCATACATGTATTGTGTAAGTACATGTACAATTCAAACAAGCATTTCATTTATTAAATTTTCATTCATTCATTCATTGATTTATTCATAAATTCATAAATTCATTCATTCATCCATTTATTTATGCATTAATTCATTTCTTCATTCTTTTGTTCATTCATTCATTATGTATTTATCTATACATGTATACGGTATCTTCTTTTATATGTTTATTCATTCATTCATTTATTCATTTATTTGTCTGCTAAAAATGCTTTCAGCATGTTCCCTATTTTCATATTCCTGTACAAGTCATTGGAAGTAAGGAATAAACAATGAACTGCAGAGAAAACAAAACAAAACATGCAATGCAATTTGAACACTACACACAAAGTACATCCTTCTATTGAACATGTAGTAATCCTAGGTACATGTTCTATGTGGGAAAATGACCAAGGTTCAAATTTCAACTTGCAATTCAAGAGGAAATATTAACATCATTTATTACACATGTATATATTTTTACACAAATGCAAATGTGTACGAATAATGCACTTGTCATAAAACAAATTGATGTTTTCATACTACATCAACTCATTTATTACAGACAAGGTGCTTGCAATTTCATGATAACATGTATGCACATACACATTTTCAGGGTGCAATATATACATTTTACCATCTCTTCATTTAATAGAGTATACACTGGCCTTGAGATGATACATGTAGTTCTAAAAGCACAAAATATATTCTTCCTATATTCATTTAGTACACACTGTGGTTTTGATGAGTAGTAGTTACAGATAGAAAATTGCTGAACGTACTACAATTTTTTAAATTGTCAAAAATAATTAATGTCTTTGCATTAAATATTTATATAATATTGGATGGCCTTGAGGGGGATATCAGAATATATTGCCCGCACCAGAATCATATTGCCCCGAGTCGAAGACGAGGGCAATATGGTTCCTTAGGGCAATATTTTTGATATTCACCATAAGTAGAGCCAGCTAATATTATTATCATTATGTATATGCCTATTTTGTAGTGCTCAATTACAAACAAGTCTGTTTGCCTGTCAGTTCCTCTGATTTCAGGTTATTCATAGAAGTATGTAATCTGGGCCAAGCAATTGTGACGTAAATATTATTGTTACCGCGCGTATGCATTGTTTAAAGTGACAGTAAACTAAGCTCCTAATTAGCGCCATCTTTTAATAGGATTTGAAAAGTGTATGTGCCTCTCATTTTCCCATCATGCCCCATTCTAGTTTGTAGAAGCTTAGAATACCTGTATGCAATTTTCCTCATTTGCGAAGTCAAAAATAATAGTTTGAAATATGAAATGTGCCTACATGTGTTATCCAAACAACTTGTTTCTCAAAATTCAAAATAAAATGCAATTAATTTTCAAATTATAATCTTAACTGAGCAATCACTGTATGATGGCGCTATTCAAGTTCTACCAGTTTAATGCAACTTTAAGACTTTGTACACTTAAACGCATACCCAATACTGCGCGTATGCACTAATAATAGGACAAAATGTTGCCCTCTTTTTTGATACAGTGGTCTACGGGGAAAACCGGAAGAGGGCAACATGGAAAATATTGCCCCCTCCGGTAGTAGCGTGCAAAATACAGCTTTTTATTTTGCAGCTAAAATGCCTTGTATAGGTAATAATCATCAATGCTTACACAATCATTTATTTGCATTATCA
The DNA here is from genome assembly GCA_025618425.1 of Heliocidaris tuberculata. Taxonomy (NCBI): domain Eukaryota; kingdom Metazoa; phylum Echinodermata; class Echinoidea; order Camarodonta; family Echinometridae; genus Heliocidaris; species Heliocidaris tuberculata. The sequence goes on from CM046835.1 coordinate 31,307,827, forward strand.
TCAATTTCTTATTGCTGCAAGAATATACATGTACACTGTATATGAAGTCAGAGAAACAAATTTGATTGCCAGTTTGAAGGAGGGCAGCAGATTCACGCAGCCCGTCATGAAAAATAGACGTCTTCATCCTTGGTGGAGTTAATGACACGACAGAAAATGAGATGCTCAGATGCATGTAATAAATACTTGGCATACATGTAGTACATTGCTGCAAATAGTATACTGGCAGCATTATGCTAAAGCATACACATACATGTACTGTACATGTAGCATCTAGTAGTATAAGCATGATGCTCATGAGTCACCTTACTGGTAGCAAAAAAAATGCATTAAAGCATATACATGCTTCCCACATTACAATGAACTGTCTTGTACTTTTTAAAACTATCATCGCACACATGTATGAAAGGACTCCAGAGCTGTTTGTTACTCAGACATATCATGCAAGTCATACAAGTACTGGTATGTGCAGAGTAATGCCATAAATTGACACCATATGTTGATACTACTGTGGTAGTTGAGGTTACATTAAAATGAAAAAGCCTTCTCCATGTCCCGCACATAAAGCATAAATTTGTGAACAAGCATTCCAATTAAAAATGCTCCACCATCCCTAGATGCATTCATGTACTGGCAATGGTTGACTATTAGTGGCCCACAAAAAAATTTTATATATAAATATATATATATATATATATATATATATATATATATATATATATATATATATACAGTGCACATGTCATAACAATAATATTTTGTTCTTGTATCACATTATGATATAACGTCTCCATGCGCTTCCAAAGGACTTATGGATATTATTACCATATGATAACGTCTCTATGAGCTTCCAAAGGACTTTTGGATATTATTACCATACGATGGCTTTAGCTCCAGCAACCATAGCACTCAGTACATTCAAGTCCTGAATAGATCCTACCAGGTACCCCATTGCTACACCTGGGTCGAGTGTGGCAAATGTAGATTAATGTCTTGCCAAAGGATGTAAGTGCTATGGCAGGGATTCCAACCCTGTACCTTGTGGTTCACAGTCCAGAGACGTATCCGCTAGACCACAACACCTCCACATGTACATGTACAGTAAATGTGTTTCTCGCTCTCCTTGAAAACTGATTAAGAAACCCTCTTCTGTAGTGTGTAAACTGGTCCATTCTTTGATTTCCTGTCATGCTTAACAGTTTTGTATACATACATGAACATCAGCAGCATAACCTGAGATTAACAAAGGAAGTTCGACCAAGGACTAAAGTTCTTCCTATATTAAACACGACTCAGTTCTAGCATCTAAGCATTCAAAGTGCTTCAGAACTTGCTACCCTGGCTTTAGTAGCTCCAGAACCCAAATCAGCACAAAGTACATATACATATTTCAAGGAATAAATCTTGTCAGGTTACCCATTCAATGAGTAGGTCAAGAGAGGCAACTGTAATACATGTAGATGAATGCATTATCTGAGAACATATGCACTAGGCAGAGATGTGAACCCTCTTTATTTTACTTAAAGTCAAATGATTGGAGTTCTGCCTTTAATACCATAGAATTTCAGCGATATGTGTAGCTATAAATATATACATGTTCATGGCCTCACGTACATCATGTATCTCCTGGTAATGTTCCAATGAAGATACAATTTCAATATTGTATATTTTACAGTGATAACAGGATGTGGAATGGATTCATGCTTCAAACCACTAGTATGTACAAGGTAATCTAATGCTAGGATAACCTCATACACCAAACTAAAATGGCTATATTGGGGTGACTTCTTGACTTCCTACAGTAGTACATGTACAATAGGGGAATGCATATAATTATAGCTTGTATTCACAAGAATTTTGAAGGAGCATGATTGCCGGCTACTACTGTACCCCAAAAATAAAGCCTTAAAATTCAAGTTGATGAAGGTGATAGAGATCCCATAGAAGGATTCACATTGAATTAAAGGAGAATGAAACCCTGGGGAAAAATCAATTTTAATGAAAAGAGAGGATATAGAGAAGCAATTTCAAAAAAGTTCCATCAAAATCGGTTGAGAAATGAGAAAGTTATGAAAGTTTGAAACATCTCAATTTCCTTTCTATGGCGATCCTCAAATTGGCAATGTTGCTTCAAAGTGACAGGTTAAGTAGGACAACTCTCCATATGTTTTGTACACAAAATTTCATATTTTCCCCATTATCTCTCATGGTGCAGCTTGTCTCCTTCTTAGCTCAAGATATATCATGGGAAAATGTATTTGACACAACATATGTTGAGTTCACAAAAAGACAAGCAGCATCTTTAGAGATAATGGAGAAATTATGAAATTTTGTGTACAAAACATATGGAGATTGTCCTACTAAAACTGTCGGTTAGCGACAGACGTGTTGCCATTTTCCTTTTGTGCGTGAGTCTATTGGCGCGGCGGTACTACCGTAATCTATTGCGGTGTATGCCAGATCCAGAGAGAGAAAGAGAGAGAGAGAGAGAGAGAGATGGAGGGGGGGGGGGGTTGAGGAGTAAAGTTATGAATAGATGTAATAATTTAATAGTTAATTTGTTTCTTTGTTCATTTCTTTTTCTTTCTCGATCTAGGAATGTAGCCCGACTATGTCGTATTGACTTGAAAGTTATAAAGATTTGGATTGATATATTCTCTCTTTTTTGTCATATTTATTTTTTACTTGGCCCATTTGTTATCTTTCTATTAATTCCGCTACTTGTACTTGACATATTTAATTTTTATCTTGAAATTCAGTTCTGATGGGTTATCGGATATGGCAAAGGCAACACAGGGAGGTGTAAGAGAGAGACAGACAGACAGAGAGACAAAGAGAGAGAGAGAGAGAGGGACCGGCAAAGTACGACGAACACCGTGATACGCGGCGCATTCACTTTATACACAAAAGGAAAATGGCAACACGTCTGTCGCTAGCCGACAGTCTACTAAACCTGTCACTTTGAAGCAACATTGCCAATTTGAGGAGCGCCATAGAAAGTAAATCAAATATGGATGGTTCACTAATTCTTTCAATTCTTTATGTGCTTTAGGGGTTTGGGCCTGCCCAGGTAGTTCCAAATGTTTTTACTTCATACACTGTACATGTTTGGAGAGGTTTTGGAAAACGGGAAAAACGTATGGTACCTACAATGTGAAGTTTCTTCCCATGAAAGATATCTTACATCCAATCTTACAATAAGACAAGACAAGACAAGACTTAAAAATAAATATTTGAATGTCTGATAAATGTTCATAAAACTTTGTGGCACTGCAAAGCTACTGGTGCATTATATGATCTGAATCTTGGTTCATGAATTTGCCAACCTTATAAACTGTCAATGAAAATGAAATGACATTGAAAATACGTACAAGAACAAAGAAATAACAAGATGAATGTGACTCCATCTCCTACATGTATATGCCTCTGCCTGAATTCAGTTAAGTTCATGGCTCTCTAACTGTTCTTGAAATAAAAAGCCTACAATTACATGTTAATTGACTGTTTTTTTTTTTATTTGACCTTTGACCCAACGACCCAAAACTCTGATCACTTTAACTTCTACATGTAGTCACGCAAACAAAATAGTTGAGATATGGGGATAACAAGACTAACAAATATATATTGAACTCTACAACTGTATGACCTTTGACTTTTGACCTATTACACCTAAAATTTAATCACTTTGTCTCACTGTGGTAATGCATACATGTACTAGTACCAAGTTTGAAATTCACAGCTACATGTATAGTTGAGATACGGTGATAACAAAACTATAAAAAACATTTACTTCACATATATTGACCTCTATGAACAGTGACCTTTGACCTACATTAACAAACATCTTATCAGTTTGTCTCACTATGGTGATGCATACTAAATTGTCATTAGTTTCTTGAAAACACTTACCATTGCCTTGGTGACAGTTGGAGCTGCCCATGAAAGTAAGGGGGAAGAAAAGAAAATTTATAATTAGATTTACATCTGCACACCAATACATAACGAAGGGTTTTCTTCATCATGCGTAAAAGCAAAACGAAAACCAAGCTAATATATTCATCATGACATGTGACATTAATTAGACTGATTTAGTATCATTCTTTGTCCTCTGACAATGAGCATACATATATGGAAAAAAATTATTTCAATATCCTCTACAACCTTCTGATTTAAAAAGGAAAGATTCAATGTGGCCCACTTATGATGTGTTTAATATTCTACAGTACTTTTATAGACACATGTCTCAAACACAAGGCATGGCATAGCATAGTCAATTCATTGGGGGGGGGGGGGGGCAGAATTGGCTTTACCGGGTGGATGAAATGAGAGAGGGCAAAGTAAACTACATGTAGCTGGGAAGTCTACGAAAGGAGGGGTCATGTCATCTTCTTCTATTATGCTATTCTTCCCCCTCAACCTTTCTTTCCCTCTCTCCATCTTTTCATTATGTTTTGCAATCGGATCTGGGGCAGAATGGAGGATTGGAGGGAGCACATACCCCCCCCCCCCCCTCCCTCCATTATGGTATACACTACATGTATATCTTTGCCACTGACTGAGGAAAAGGAAAGCAGCTTTAAATACCGTATCATAACATGAACCGGTACACTTTTCCATCGTTTTTCTCAGGTGTAATGTAGACAAGAGTTCAATCAAAAAATGATTTCACCATACTACCTACACTCTTGTTAACAATAGTAATAACTTTCTGATCGCTTTCGCTCTAGAGATATCTCCATATACATGTAGGAGTGATATATATTGAAATAAAAATTTTCCATCATGTACTCCATGACACAAGTTGTACTGGCATGGGAACCCAAACATACAGAGCAAAATATTTTTGGACGATTGGTACCTTTTAAATAGATTCATAAGACATGATTGAAATGATTTAGAATAAGGAAACAGCCATCCAATATAATCCAATTAATGTTCCAAGATTTGAAACTGAAAGTCATATTTCATACAGTACATGTACACGTAATACTTTCATTAAATATGAGTAATATTCCTTGTTCTGACTTCTGAATAATACTGTACATGTACATGTAAACGCCATAAATTTCTGCGAATCAGACTAGCAAGACTACTTCGCAAGTGGTTGAATTCTCAGATCTATAAATAGCAATGATGGTGTATTTCGCAAAGCTAAGTGGTGAATTTCTGACCAGGAGACAACTAATTCAACTGACCACTTCTGTTGGCAATATTTTAGGGCATTGTTTATTCGCGACCCAGCCATGATTGGCAAAATTCAAGAAAATAAAACCCCCATGAAACATATGGTGTATACAGCAATGATGAGTGCATCAATTACATCGCTTTAAGCAATTAGGGATGTAATTCACTTTCAGAAACTTGTACTAAATACTCTTAAACCAGAAACATTCATGCGCAATTAATGTCACAAGTGGTTCAGATTCGTGAAAGTTTTATGCCATGAAATCATTGAATTATAGTTGACTTGCAGCATGTAACACTAAATTTTTGCAAATCATGAAAATTTCTTGCTGTGAAAAAGGCTGTTGTTTACAATTCACGAAGTTTAATGTTGCTAATGTTTCTAGTTTTACTTAGCAAGTTGTGTAGAGATAAAGGGCAATCCAACTTTTGTAAAAAGCTGATTTGTGTGAAAAGGAGAAAAAGAGTACACCAGGATGGTGAAAGTTTGAAAGAAATCAGACATGGAATAATAAAGTTATGAATGTTTAAAAAATGAGATCACTACATCTAGATCTATACGAATCTCAAATTGGCAATTGCGTGAATCGATTGTGACGTATTCACAGTCAACTCTCCCAAAATTGTCATTAAATCATTATAATTTTGTGGGTAATTGTTATACACTTCTCCAGCCGTCTGCCCTGATTCAAGAATTTCAAAGAAGATGAGCGCCATTATTCTGGTATTCGTTAGTTGTAAAGAGAAGGTTGAGAATGGAAAAATAATTTGTGAGCTTTCTCATTCTCTTTATGTCAGTTTGGAAGAATATCACAGCAGAAATGTCCCCTGACAAGGATTGCTCTTCAAATGCCCTCATATTTTAAACATGAAGAGTAATAGATGATGCAACATGTGTGTACATGTACACTCTACATGTAGTCCCATAGTCCATACCCATTTCAATTTCTTATCATTCTGATGATTCCAAAACCTCACGGTATACACAAAGTTTTGTTTTCCACATCATCAACCTTTCCCAGTTGATTCGAGCCAGTATCTTTTACAATGTATTGCATGACCAGAACTCAACCTTATCTTTAAAGCCCCAATCGGAAGCCGTCGGGAATCAATTTTTCCGAACTTTCCCGAAACATCCTATAACTATCAACAGGCAACACATGTGACAATTTCTGTTAGTTTTCGGAGGTCTTCTCTAAGAGTCTAGGCCTATATAAAGCTAAGCTTCCCATTTCCAATACTAGTAATTAGTATTACCGCATTTTGAATGCGCGCTATGTATAGCGCTAAATGCATGCATATCATGAGTTTTACGTATAGCGCTGAGCTGCCCTGCTAAAAATTTAGAAGCCAATCGGTAAACCTTAGACTTAGTTTTAGAAAAGTGAAAAGTGACAGAGGTTGCTGTAAATAAACAAAATTTTCTTTTGACTCCACTTTTGCCTCAGGAGTACGCCCAATGTCAGATGTATTACATCTGAAGGGGTATTCCCGTTTTATGGACTAGATTAGGCTGGAACACTTATTCTGAACGTTAGGTCTAGATACTTTTTCCCGGGACCGGCGCTAGTGCACTTTGGTATCCATGTGGATAAAATAGGTTCTGCCGCTTAAAATTCGACCAAACTTGCAGGGAACATTCTCAAATATCTTTCAAATCACTCACATAAATTTACACCAGATTGGATTACGGGAAGAGGTGATATTAGCTTCGAACTTCGATGTCGTCGCTCTATATAGGACAATGCACAGTCTGTATGCTGTGTACATCGCGAGATACTCTCTTAAAGTTAAACTGACGTTTGCCACAACAAATCATGTTATTGTTAATAATAATTGGGTCTAAACCCATCATTACCACATTAAAACAAATATATATGAAAATAAAATGTTCTTGCCTATCTCTAAATCTGTAGAAAGATTCAACTAGCTCGACCTAGTCTCAGATCAGTATGGTGTTTTTCCACAATAAATTGCCCACAGTCACAAACTACAGTGCAGTACAGTATAGCCGAAGGTAGCTAGCAGTGCGCGCGCGCGGCACTCTCCTTCGACTAACGTCACACGAAATCACGCATTTCGCCCAAGCATAGCTGGTATCGGAAACCGAGGGAACGAGTTCAGAAAATCTTAGTTTGGTTTCTTATGGTTCGATTTGACTTAATGGCAGTTTATTTATCATAATCCTCATGTAATTACCTTTCGATTGATGTATAATTTGTCAGGATTCGGGTTTCTCATCGGAAAGGGGCTTTAAAGAGGAACACCACTGCTGCATCAATTAATTTACCTACATGTACATGTATATGTACATGTAGAACAAAAGGCTAGAAGTTAGTACAACAATCCACTTGGGTTCTAGAACATGCATTGTTTCAGGATAAGAGCATGCTTAATATACATGTATTTTCTCTTAGAACATTCTGATTTGTATGTGCTAACAGAACAGAAAAAAAAAAACCTTCTGCATGCCGTCAATGCGGGAAAACTGCACTTTTTCTTCTGTTGACGTTGATGTTGACAAAGGGCCCTTGTCAATGATGGCACTCGTTTGTATGCAACAAGTCACCAACATGCAGTATTACATGTAATATTAGAATATAGGGGTAGCATCTGTAATAACTTGTATGTGTGAGTGAGGGGGTAGGAATAAAAAAGAATGGAAGTTTAAATAATCATTTTCAGATTATTTATTCTATATTAAACTTTAAGCTGAGTTCTGATTATGACACTGAATTGTCAAAGAAATTGTCTCAGAGCAATTGGGAAAGGTTGATTATACATGTATAGCACATAAGAATTGGTGTATGCTGTAAGGTTTTGGAATCACCAAAATGATAAGAAATTTACTCAATCCTGCTGAGAGTCACATGCACAGCACAAAATATTCGGCCCAAACATTTCAGTTGTTTCTTGTCATATTTTGAATGTGAGGGCATTTGAAGAGCAATCCTTTTCAGGGGTCATTTCTACTATGATAATCTTCCAAACTAACATAAAAAGAGTGAGAAAACTCACAAATTATTATTTTTTTTTTTTTTTTTTACCTTTCCCAGAACTGAACCTTCTCGGTGCTCATTCACTTTTGCACAGGGTACCCAAAATTTGATTTAATCACATAGGTTAGTCTAGGGTTAGAATTAGGGCACTTATACATACACAAGCTTATCTGAAGATAACCTTGTACTCCACAATAGCTTTAACGGGTGAATAGGCTTCTAGAGGTTTTGGGTATTAGTGGGAAGTGGTCCATTCTAAATCATTCATACATGAGAGGAAAATAATTATTTAAAATTTCATTTTCAACTCTGACTGAAACCTCAAATTTGTAGCATAGTAAAAGTTGAAAAGTCCTAGAATGAGGTAATCTAGCAAACTTAAGAAAATTAAATCTTGCTTGGATCTAATTTTTTGTTTGTTTTTAACTAACTGCAACAGTGAATGTTTGACACAGTCCCACATAGGCAAGGGCCTACAATGTATGAGTGGGTTAGGGTAAGGGTACCCCAAGTTTTGGGTACCTGGTACAAAAGTACAAATTAGTGCCACCTTCTCTTTAAAAAAGTCTAAAAATAGTAAAATACAGATCAAGCAGATTTCATTCATGGCTTACCTACAGCTTTCATGGTTGTAACTAAAACCTTAAAGCTTTCTTCACTCTTATTGTTCTGATTAGTTACTACTACAGCTACGACGATGATGCCGATGATAACAACCAGGGCTACTACAACTGCAATAATGATGAGTCTCTTCTGGGTACTAGATGCACGCATCCCCTGGCTTTTGCCGCCTTGTTCAATGGTCACCTTAGAGTCATCTTCAATGGGAGCTGTAACTTGAGCATACGCTCCTCGATTCCCTTTTCCTTCCATTCTGCTGTATTGTGGAATATTTTTTCTCAGGGAAACTTGCTATGCCCTGAGTGAAAGGAAGAACAAATAAGAGATGCTGTCATTGATGCAACTTTTTTCATGCAAGGAGGTACTAATGACTCCTGTAGAGTGTTGTGTTAGTCAGGTTTCTCTGTCAGTGTCATGGTCAGATCATCACTCACACTTATGCGAGGTTATTGGAGATAATGTAGATCATGTAATCTAGACCACACTATATTCTGTATACATGTACAGTGTAGTCATTAAATCTAGAATTGAACTTTTCTTTATACATTATGATCAAGGTTGGGTAATACACTCTCACACTTATGCGAGGTTATTGGAGATAACCTCGCACTCTGTACCTACAATACATTAGCAATTGCCTTCCATAGGCAAGTGTGTGTTTATCTTGCCCATATGTGTGCAAGAGAGGAGCAAGATCACCAACCAAAAACAGTCTGAAAATTTCACTTGATCAAGATGATAAAGATCCTATTGAAGGATCTGCCATGAAATTAGATATTCCTATCATTCTAAAATGTAGAAGGAAGTATTTTCTCAAAATTTTGCCGATTATATTGGTGTTTTTACCTCTTCAACTTAGAGGTCGTGACAGGCCAAAATTGACACAGCCCCATATAGGGATGGTCCCGTGAGTGTCAGATCATGTAAATCTAGACGGATCCGGGCTAACTCGGCACTAGGGCGAACTCGGCCTTGTCGGAAAATCGCTACGGATTGAGCCCAGAGAGTTGAATTGATCGCAAATACTTGTGTTGAATTTCGCATTAATTCCACATTTCAAAACACTTAAATTCAACATTTTTTGAATCAGTGTGTAAAATGATTAGCAAAGAAGTAATTTTGAAAATTTCAAGAAGTCAAATTATCCAAAACATGAAATTTAAGGCTAAAAAACGGTCGTGTAGTGGCGGGGACTTCAACTCTTGAAACATAGTCACGGCGCAGTGCTGAGTTCGCCCTAGTGCCGAGTTAGCCCGACCCCATCTAGACTACATATATTCTGTATAGATCTACATGTACAATGTAGTCATTAAATCTAGAATTGAACGTTTGGCCCAGATCACTTTTCTTTATACATTATGATCAAGGTTGAGGTTGATATATATATATATATATCGTGCAGGGTATTCTGCAGTTGTTCCGAAAGTTATACACTGAAATTATAATATCCTTGTATTACCCACTTATACATGTACAAGCTTGTCTGAAGATAACCTTGTACTCAGACTAGCTCTTTTATGGGTGAATAGGCTTCAATAGCTATTGTGTGTATCAGCAGGCCCTTTTCCAGGCTAGATCATTCATACAGGAGAGGAAAATAATTATTTAAAATTTCACTTTCAATTCTGAATCCCCAAATATGTGGCACAGTAAGAGTTGAAGAGTCCCTGAATCAGGTAATCTAGCAAATTTAAGAAAATTATGTCTTAATACTTAGAGCAATTTTGTTGTCTGTTTTTGACTGCTGCAACAGTGAATGTTGGATACAGTCCCACATAGGCAAGGGCCTATGAGTGGTATTACCCAACCTTGGAACAATTGCAGAATACCCTGCATGATAAACATATATATATATAGGCCAACTTAGCATCCGTACCCAACCGCCATTAAATCCGCCTGACAAAGTGAATATTTAGTCAAGTTTCTTATTTGTTATTGTTGAAATCATGCTCATATTAACGGAATAAACGCTATTGTTGTCAATTTCATAAGTGAAAAAGAAAATCAGGTAAGACCTGAGCGGGTGTCAAACCCGCAACACTGCATCAGTGTAGAGAGAAGCCTCTGACCCGTGGTCTTAACCACTAGACCACGAGCAATTGACGGCAGAATCGGGGTTCAAAAAGACTATGTACCTTCGCTCTACAGAAATTCTATGTCTTTGTGAATGTGCGGTCAGTCATTCCAACTCGCACAATAGGCGAGACAAGCCTTTTAGCAGCCTACTTTTTTTTCAGTAAGCTAGGCGGTACTAACTTCCGTCTGGGTACGGATGCTAAGATGGCCTATATATATATATATATATATATATATATATATATGTATATATATATATATATATTTAGCAATTTTCTTTATATATATATAGCATATATATATATATATTTATATTTTCTTTATATATATATATATATATATATATATTCGCCAACGATGTAGTAATCCAAATGTGCAGGGTATTCTGCAGTTTCGACTCCTAGCTGTTGTTACTCATACTGCAATTTCACTGACCGATAGGCAAGGCATAGCGCGCAGGGGTGGCGCTTTGCCAGTGCAGTTGACTCTTGAGTTTGAACACACAAAATAACAGTCCAGTTTTTTGCCGCATTCACAATGCCATTGTGAATGTACCGTACGTGTGCTGCGGAAAGAGAAACATTTAGATGTTTAGTGCATATTTCAACAATCATTTATAGTTTCTAAACATGAAAGAAAAATATGCAGATATTTAATAATATTGCTATTTAATCTTTTTAAAATAGTCTACTCACCTCTTGAATTTTTTGTGATACTGTCTAGTGGCTAGCGCTATCGTAATATATCATGAGCTGGGTTAGCTTAGGTAGGCTAATATCAAGGCGTTGTTGGTACTGTCGAGTAATAATGAGTCATTGGCCTATTTTTTTACATATTTACGGGGTGAAATTATTTTCATTATCATCACTGTATTTGAATTATAATTAGGATAACATCTGCGCTTCATAATTTGTCCAATTAATATAAAATAGGGTTGATTTCAGTGCACATGAGTATCGGTGATGAAACAAAGATTACCGGTACTTAGATGTAGACTAGACTTTGTGAGTTAGAAGAATGGGGAATCCCCTCATATTGTAGCGGATATGGCGCAAAGGCTTTTGCATGGGATTTTCCAAGTATATAATAGTATACCTTCAAGCTGGTGCAAGGTCGGAAGGTTCGGGGGAGGAGATGAGAATCAGTTACACAAGGTGCTTACAGGAAAAACAAAAGAATGATGCTCTGTCTCCTTATATCTTCAGTAATGTTTTTTTTATTTCCAGGAATCATAATTTCAATAAAACAGTACAATTTAAAGTTTTAAGAATATACAAAGCAACTCCACCACCTAGTCTATGATATTGCCTGTTTTTATAGATAAAATGGCTTATAGTATACAAGCAAAAGTAGATAATCGAAGTGCCTATTCAAACTTCTGATAAATGAAGCAAGGAAGGTGTATCATTATGAAATTCTTTCAGAATATTAGAAAACTGATTAACAGTTATATGTTTAGTAACGTTACGTTAATTGAGCATCATCAGAATAGCTCTTAAAAATGAAGAGTTGATACTATCCATAACAACATCACAAGAATTAGCAGGAGCATTAATTAGTCTCATCCCCAGTACGAACAGTGTAAATCAAAGAAATCATCATCACTTTAATCACTAGCAACACTAAGTGTAGTGATTTGACTGCAAAAAAAAATGTACTTTGGAAGTGAAAATTCCATGAAAAAGTTGTCAGAAGCAGTGGTTTTATTGTTAAGGATTATTAAGGATGAAGTAACAATAGACAGATTATCGCCTTGAATAGCAGGTGGTCTATTGTTCTGTTTTCAGGCTGCATAACAAAAGGACATTCTCCTTGGGAGATGGTGGGCAATGATGGGACAGGAAGTCTGCTATATTGTTCTTTTGCCAAAAGCACTACTTTATTACTAGTAAAGCACTACCACCATTGTACAACTTATCCACTCCTCTTTCACTCCATAAGAACAACTATCTAACATCAAAAGCATCAGGGAAAGAAAACACAACAAAACCACTACTTTATGACAACTTTTTCATGGACTTTTCACTTTCAAAGTACTTTTTTTTTACAGTCAAACCACTACACTTAGTGTTGGTAGTGAATAGCGTATGGGAAGGGCATCTGCTGCTTATCGTACGAGCTTGCCATTATGAATTGTAAATCAGTATCTGAACTTGAATAATTGACGATATAATGAAATACAGTACAGAATAAATTTGGGCGCTGTCAAGAAGATATGGGGAAAGAAAAAAATAAGTAGAGCATCCACATGCAGGAGAAAGAAGGACTGAACAAGACTTAGACCAAGGAGTTATCACAGATAACTGTGATAACTCCTTGCTTAGACATGAATTGGAAAAGACAAGGAAGATCACTGAAGAAAAGCAATAGGAGAAAAAATACACAATGTGGATATGGAAAAAAAAAAAACAGAAATAAAAAAATGAATTTCTGTTATAGCGAACATGTGAAGGCAATCTATGGAGTGGCGTACCATAATACAGCAAGCTATCAGCAATAAAGCCAATAATGATATAGTTGTGGATGAGGAAATTGAGGAAATCTCAAATAATGACAAAAGTATCTATCAAAATACAAGATCGTCAAATATGTAGCATTACAAAACAAAATCGATGCTATGGTTGGAGGAGCAAAGTGAATCATGGTGAAAAGAGTTCATTCAGTAATTGTCAAATAAATGAAGAAGAGTGGCAGCAGGAATTGAACATGAGATTTGAAATACCAGGAGTTGTCACGGTGACAGAGCTCCATTTACATTTGCAACGAGCATACCAGTGGTAGTCACGGTGACGAAACTCCATTTACTACATTTGCAAATTATTAAATAGTTGAAAGGATGTTCAAGGATGATCAAGGAATACTTGTAGCAGGAGTTGGACACGTGCCTAGAATACCAGGAAAAGAGCATTGTTTTTATTAAACACTGTGAATTAAGAAAGAAAGCAGTGACGTACAATAACAGCAGGAAGCTATCAACAATAAGGCCAATGATGATATTAGAAATAAATGAGGAAATTGAGGGAATCTCAAGTAATGACAAGAGTATCTAGCAAAATACAAGATCGTCAACTATGAAACATTACAAAACAAATACAATGCTATGGTTGGAGGAACCAAGTCGATCATGGTGACAGAATTTAATAACCGTTTCTATATGTGGAATAAATAAGGAATAGACCTGTTCACAAATATATTCAAATTTTATGCATACTTTTAAAACAAAGGTTGTTCTTGACAACCTGAAAGCTTGTCAAAGGCTTGTCAGACATAGCAACAAGTGATATATACAAACTGGATCCCAAGTATTGTAGTTCATTCATTAATAACATGTTAATGGATACCTCGTTACTAGGTCCGCAGGAAAGAAACATCCATAAATTTGAATAACTTTGTGAACAGGTCTATTAACACACTGTGATTTAACATGGAACGCATTATTGACTGATTACATACCCGGTTGTACAGTGGTGTATGAACCGTCAGCAAGCTACAACGGATTTAAAAATACTAACAGGTGCGATACTATGCTTAGAGGACCCGAGTCGGTCATGGTGACAAAACTTTACTTACATTGCAAATAAATGAATAATCTAAGTATGATCAAAAGAATTTCAAGCAGGAAATTAACATGGGATTTGAAATACCAGGACTGGAAGCTGTAATTTATCAAGGAAAGCATGATTGACTACTTACATTATCCGATATAAATAACCATCAATGGAATACAACGAAATTTGTAATTTCTTCTTCTTCTTCTTCTTCTTCTTCTTCTTTATATATAGTCTTCTTCCCTATCATCGTGATCTTCTCCCTCTTCTTCTTCTTCTTCTTCTCCTCCTTTTTCTTCTTCTTCTTCTTCTTTTTTTCTTCTAATTCTTCTTCTTTTTCTTTTTTTCCTTCTCCTTCTTCTTTTTCCTTCTCTTCTTCTTTTTCTTTTTCTTTTTCTTTTTTTTTTTTTTCTTTTTCTTTTTCTTTTTCTTTTTCTTTTTCTTTTTCTTTTTCTTTTTCTTTTTCTTCTTCTTCTTCTTCTTCTTCTTCTTCTTCTTCTTCTTCTTCTTCTTCTTCTTCTTCTTCTTCTTCTCCTCCTCCTTTGATTTCTGGCCTCTATTCAAAAGTGAAAAAGAATAGGCCTTCATACTGTATATTCCATTCTGTATACAGTATAATCACTGCGGCATTTTAATAACTCTGCTCATTTTCCAGCCAATTTCTACCGAATCCAGGACATAGATAAACGATAATACACGAGTCAGGACCATATAGGTCAGGGACTGACGCTGTTGCCCTGAACCATGGGTGCAAATCTTTGGGGGTGGGGGGGGGGGGGGGGGGTGGGGTGCAATGCCGGGTCCGAAGCTTATTTCCCGGGCACACTTACTTTCCTTTGATGGGAACATAATACCAAATGTCGTCCCCTCCCCCACTTTTTAAATATGTGATTTCTCATAAGTAATAACCCTATGTTTCTTCAGAATGCTTTACTTTTCGCACACTCAATCCAATCTATAAAACATTTTAAGGGCTCGATTGCGAGATTATTTCTATTTTGAATTTTGTTCACTTTTGCCCCTCAATCAAGGCTAAAATGCATTGTAATGTAGTTACTTGCGAAATCATCTTATCTAGACTACTTGAAACCAAAACAATTTTCAACGTAGAATAGTAATTACAATAATTTAACACCAAGTCGCACCAAAATTAATTACAATAGAGTCAAATTAACTGAAACGAATCAAGCACTTTTCATTTTGATTGGTGAAAACTATCGAAATGCTTTATTTTCCTATCAGCAAATTTGCTTTTGTTCCCTTTACGGTGGATTATCAATAGGCCACATCAAAGAACATACAATTTTCACCATAAAATAACTCATTACAAAATTAAACATATTTTGACACCAAAGTCACCTCAGAAAAATGTCAATATTCACAATTACATTATGTATATTTAAACTTAGTTGAAATTGATTTTTATCACAGTCGGAAGGCCGTAATTTCACACAGATTTGGATGCTGCATTGTGGGGGGGGGGGGCAAAGTTTGGTGAAAAATAGTGTTCTGACACCACCTCCCCGATGGAAAACTTTGTCACAGTTTTTATACCATTGTGATATAGAGCTGTAATTCTTCCTTCTCTCAAATTTTGCGCCATGTCCTCCAAAGAAAAATGTCAGTTCTACCAAAAGAATTGAGGGAAGAGAAACTTTTGAGTAACCTGGGTACAAAACACATGTGAGAGTAATTTCTCCCTGTATAAATTATGAACGGCATTGCCAGTGAGAAATTCCCTATACAAAATTAGTGTCCTAAATTCATGAATTTCTTATTCTTGATAAAATTATACGCCTTTTGCTAAAACTTTATTTTTATGCTTTTGACTAAGCTAACATTCTATGTACAGGATGGCACAGAAAGAATGCAATACCTGAGATCTGATGATATTTCAACGACATCACTGACACAATAATTATAAGTTTTTGTTTCGTCGGGTAAATCATTTCTGAGTAAAATTACACCAAGATCATCAATTTTGGGTAAGGCGTTTTGATTCTACCGCTATTTTTGTGAGATAGTGTCATTTTCAAATTTGCTATACAATTGCATACTTGAAGCAGCGAGAAATTTTCGTATGAAGGCTTTTCATACAGTCAGTGTTGTTGACAAACGCAGGACTGCTCTCGCTTTGAAAACGAATATGACATGAATGAAACGGAGATTGTATGAAAAGCCATCATGCTCAAATTTCTCACTGCTTCAAGCATGACTACGATTGTTAAAGGAGCAAATTTTGATATAGACAAATGCCTCACAAACATAGCCGTAGAAACAAAACGTCGTACCCGAAATTGATGATCTTTGTGTGATTTTACTCTGAAAAGAATTTTTCTTCCCGATGAAACGAAAAACTGATGATATTGTTGAAATTGCAGATGTCATGCAGGTGTTGTATTCTTTCTGCATGGGCCACCCTGTATTGAAAATGTTCAGGAAATCAGGGGTGAATCCAGGGTCACAGAGTCTAGACTCCCCTTTTTTATTATAT
The DNA here is from genome assembly GCA_025618425.1 of Heliocidaris tuberculata. Classification (NCBI taxonomy): domain Eukaryota; kingdom Metazoa; phylum Echinodermata; class Echinoidea; order Camarodonta; family Echinometridae; genus Heliocidaris; species Heliocidaris tuberculata. Next base: position 31,324,749 of record CM046835.1, read on the forward strand.
TTTTTTATTATTATTACTTTTTTTGTTTTTGTTTTGTTTTTTTGCTTGCTTGCTGGCTTGTAAGACCTTTTGGGGAATTGACCCGCTTTACAAATTCATGAATCCACCCCTTGTGTTATCGCTTCTATTCATCGTTCGTTTCTTGCCTGTGGAGGGGCCCGTTGCACAAAACTTGCGTTTGAACGCAACTCAGGAAAATCAAACGCAACTTTATTTCCAGCCAATCAGAACTGCGCATTATTAAGGACTTGCGTTTGATTTTTAGGAGTTGCGATTAAACGCAAGTTTTGTGCAATGGGCCCGAGGTCTTATACCCTATAGTCATACCAACGAACCAACGAGACCGACATCAGGGGGCGTTTCATCAAGTGTCTTGTCAGTGATTTTTACCGACAAATTTGCTCTCAGCCAATCAGATGCAAGGATTTCAGTAGCTTATAACAGTTGTCGGATAAAATATCCGACAACTTCCTTTCATGAAACGCTCCCCTGGGGGGCGTTTCATCAAGTGTCTTGTCAGTGATTTTTACCGACAAATTTGCTCTCAGCCAATCAGATGCAAGGATTTCAGTAGCTTATAACAGTTATTGCAACTTGTCAGGGATGACAAGTTTTATGAAACAGGGCCCAGGCCGACAACAGACCGAACAAACGTTTGCATTAGATTACCCCCAAAATCGCCAAGAGTCGGTCGGTTTGGAGTCGGTGTGGGATCGGTTTGGCGGTATAAACAAGGACGTGTCAAAAAAATTGCCCAGTCTGCAAACAAAAATGGTTCGATAAAAGAAAAAAAAAAGTTGATGCGTAATTGGCTCCTCTGTTCACTGGGAATCCCCACTTCAATACGATCTAGTGGCTTTCTAGCTCATCCATAATCATGACAAAAACAGATAAATGAATTGTGCTTCAATGTAATACGCAGAAAATAGTCATCTCATGTTAAAGGTAAAAAGACTTTTAGTCTTTCATGAATGTATTTGATAAGGTGGCTCTGAACTTAATGGCTGTGATATGTGTAGGAAAACAAAAGAAATTTCATCTCTTTATTCAGACTCTTTATATAGACCAAACGAATAACGTATTTGATTTGATTTGATATTTACTTTTCCTATATATTTACAAAGCCATTTACATGAAATGTATGACACGGAAATACATTGTACACTGTAAAAAAAATTGTTTAGTTTCTAAACACTCTTCTGTGACAGATTTAAAACACTGCACGACGCGTTTATATATTGTACGGGTTTAAGAGCTAAGTTAAGAGCTAAACACATGCTGGGCTTATTTTCATCATGCCTTAGGTGTTTATTAGATATACATGTTTACATAATTCAGTGTTTCGTTAATATAAGTATATAGTTTTACACAAATGCCCGTTGGCGAACTTGGCGGGTCTAACTATATAGAGAAGCCTCAGTGCTGAATAACACTCTACCAGAGTTATGTTAAGTATATTGCATTATACGCTCTCTCCTCATGTACGACGCGGTTGACAGAAGAGGCAGAGCTAGGGTATTATATCGCTCAGATTGAACTAATATAACACAGTGTAAAAAAAAGAAGAAACCCTGAGCACTTTAATTGTGCTATAGTGATCAAGCTATTCAGTATGATCGAGGGACCCCTAGAGCTCAGGTGGGCCTGAAAGCCCCAAAAATAATGTAGTCCCATTTTCGGCATCCTAAAAACAAACCTTGCTGTATGATAGTACGAGTACCAACCATTAAAGTTAATTACTTTCCCTCCCACTTGTCGAGACGAATATTCTCACGAACATTTAGCTCTCCTACACGCGGATTTACTTTTGCGGATGAATATCATAATGAGGAGTAGTCCCTGGAGCCTGCATGGAAACTGGTCTTGTAGCGGGTTGGGTTTTGCCGCTCAGCATCAACAAGGGGACGCCTTTTGCTTTTTCGTGGTGGGTATCATCTATATTAGGGGGGAAATAAGGATCACTGTCATACTACACCGTCTTGATTAAGAAATGATGGAAACTTCATTACCTGTAGAATGCTGTAACACTTAGGCATGTTATCAGGATGAGAATCTGCAAATCCATCTGCATCACCATTGACACTTCAAACAATTCCAGACTAGAGCTGATCGAGCAGGGTATTTCTACAATCATAGCAACCGACAGATCGGTGAGTATAGTAATTAGTATACTCTGTCCTCTTATATGCAGATGCCATCTTGGACTTCCTTAGTATGCATGCACTCTTTTTCCTATATAGCTGCTTCTCCACTCCAGTTAAACCTGTCTTTAATGGTCACCTCTCGATAAAAGTCTACCTGTCTGTAGTGGTCACCTATATTGTCTTCCTTATAGAAAGAACTGTGTGAAATATCGTAGCCCCTCTTTTCTGTTTCTCTCGGAAGCCTTATAATAGACAGGTTTGAATAATTATGGGTATAAAACAAAGCCTGACGCTCGATTTGTGCCCCGTCTTGTACAAAAACATTATCGAAGGTGATATGAAATTAACATAATATTACATTAAATTATTCCACATGTATAATTGTGTCCGACTGTGACTCAGGGGGAAGGGAACATGAGCAGATGAGCAGGGCAGGGGCATCTCGAGGTGTCAAAGATAGGAGCACTATACATGTATATGTTTTTCTAACTGATTTTGGTGTATATGAAACTATCCGTGATATTATACGAGTGTAAATCAGTAACAGAAAAGTCATGAATTATTCTGGAAATATATGTCAGAGATATTTAGTCACGGAGAAAAAATATCCTTCCTTTTTGGTTAAAAACGAAAGCCATGTCTGAGGACTCGTGATCATTTTAATGGGATCGCTTTCAAATATTATACTGTATATCTTATGGATTTCATCACAAAAAGTACAATGTTTTCGTCCATTCTGACAAATGAAACATCTTATTTAAAATTTGGCTATTGATCCAAATTTGAGATATTATTGTTTAACAAACATGTATCATGTGAGTAATGAGGAAGTTGAAATTTTTATTTTAATACCGAAATTCCCCACCGATATGAAAAAAAATCATAAACATTAATCTGTAAACACTCGTATATAAGCATAATCAAATTACAAATTCTTTTCAGGAACTATTTGCTCTTTATTTAGGCTTTTTAATTGTAACTCGGAAACACATAATAATTATTGACGATTTTGTTAGCTCAGTCCTCAACAACATGCACCGCATTAGCACAATCGTTTCGTATTATTGAGGGGCGTGCTATATACTTTGCAAACAGAATACAAAATGCAATGATCCAGGGTTGTCAGAACTGAATATTTGCTCTCCGGGACAAAATCGTTATTGTAAGGGTAAAGTACAATAACGTCTGAATAACAATGTCGTATTGCAATTCGTAATGTTAAACGGTGCGTAGACACCTACATAAATTCCTTGTGATCCATCAGAGAAGACCCGATATCAATAATAACAATAATAATAATAATGATGATAATAATAATAATAGTAATCATTTTTTTCCCCGTCCGCAATACAAATTGAACAAATACAAATAATCATGTACTTTCGTAATCAGGATCGTGCAACAGAATGAGTAAACAATGGCATAACAATGAACATCAATGAACATCACGGCCCAAACTTAAGGGCAGAGAAAAGTAACAAAATGACTTTTCAGTACATGATTATAAAACAATACATAGTAAATTGATCGTTTCATGCTGTTATGCTGCTAACACTCTCAAAACATTTTCTAAATAGAAACCATTTCTTCAGTAATTTCTTTTCTTTGAGATTCGTTTGATATATGTATTTTTCCATTTCGTAATAACATTTTACAGCTAATATGATTTTCTAAAATGAAGGTAGTTGATTTTGTAATTTGGCATGAAATATTTCTCGTCGTACAACCATCAGTATACAGTTTAGTGCATTGTTATTGATACCGCAAAATCCAAACAACTTATTTTGATTAGTAAGTATAACCTTTTCCCCAGTATTATGAAGTACCCAGTGCTCAAATTTAGACCATATTACATTCGAGTACTGACAAGAGCAAAACACGTGTATGATAGTTTCTTCGATGTTATTACAAAAGATGCATTTTCTTTATCATTTACCACACCTAATTTCAACAATGCATCTCTCATATATAATATTTTGTTTAAAATCTTGATTTGGAACCATCTCATATTGGTATCTATTGATTGAAAAGGAATTAAACAATATGACCCCCATCGTTCATCCTGAATATCTAAGATTTTTTTTCACTTTGTATAAGACTTTCACATTCTTTGACTTTGTATTTTAAAAAGACTGATAAATATGGGCACAACTAGATTTTGTTTTCACTATAAGGTGCAAAGCTTCAGGAATTATAGGTTTTGTGGCCTTTGGAATTACGTGTGTACTCTTTTCAAAACCTGACCGAACAGCATTACATAGACCATAGTACTGGAGCAAGTTTGTTTGTATGTCAAACTGACGTTGAAAATCAAAATATGAAAGAAAAGATCGGTATAGTTCTAAAATGTCATTCACAAAACGTATTCCCTTTACACTCCAGGACCTAAAATGTATTACTTTACCATTCATTTTTATTCGGAGGGTTATTCCCAAGAGGTTGACATGCAATATTATCGATAAAAAGTTCCACCAGGTCTGACCATGCTAAAAGAACCTCTTTCCAAAATGGATTTGGTGTCAAGTTTGCCAATTTTTTGTAGTAAATAGATATACAAGTGAAAAAAATAAAAAAGAATAAAACATATGGAAAGTGTAATTTTCTACCTGAGAATCACTTAAAAATCTTCTAATCCAAGATATCCTTAGAGATTTGGCATGAATAAGAATATTACTCATTTTAACTCCGCCTTCAGGGTATAGTTGACACATTTGTTCTCTATAATTTATCAGATTTGTTACCCCAGATAAAAGCATAAAAAGAACGGTATCATGATTTGAGCATTGGAAGTGATAGTAATAAATAATTTAGTTTTGGTACCAACAAACTTTTAACTACAGTTATCCTCCCTAAATAATAATAGTATGGTGAAAACTTATAGAGCGCACACCCCGTCCAAGGACGCTCATGGCGCTAGCCCAGCAACAGTTCTCTTTAATCCATTTGTTGTACTACAAATTTATGTTATATTGGATTATAAGCACTAAAAACTTAAAACAAAATCACAATATTTGAATCACCCACTGCGACTCTCAGTTCCACCCGGTGAGGCCTGATGCTCTCTTGCTGTTCCGTTCACTGAATACTACTACTACTATACTACTACTACTACTACTACTACTACTACTACTACTACTACTACTACTACTACTACTACTAATAATAATAATAATAATAATAATAATAATAATAATAATAACTAGAAATTTAATTCGTCTTCAGTGACGAATTAGGTGGTCTGTCTTTCACTGTGGCAAATTGCTTTGTCAGGTGTGATAATATTTCTGCAAGATTATAATCATAATGTTGACGACAATGATGATAAGATATGGTCATATAAGTGATGACAATGACGATAATGATATATTGATAATGATGATCATAATGACAATAATGATGACAATAACCACGATAACCTAAGTGGCATAGCGCCCCTACAGGTTCAATTTTATGGGCGATTTTTCGAAAAGTGCTTGAAATGGCATGAAACGTTTGCAAAATGAATTTGGGACGATTTGGATCATTTCTAAATTTTGCGCGCGCACGGACGCGCGGACGTACGCGTACGCGCGCGTTTAACGAAATGACCTTGACTGGAATGACAGTGACCTTAACTATGCCAAATATGAAAGAGAAATGACATTTCGTTATGAACATATGACCATAAGTTGATTTTCACAAAATGGCGCCTGGATGACGTCACAATAACCTGATGACCTTGAAAAAGATGTGGGAACTTGACCTTATTAGGACTGATGACTGACGAAAATATGAAGAAAATTGACTGAGCCGATTGGAGAAATCGGGATAACGAACTGGACGATTTGATATTGCAGGACATGTGGAAGATTATCCCCTTAGCTTTAATACACGACAGGGAATGAGATTCTACACAAACTACTGCACACTACTTTCAATAGACATAACACGCAAAATTAGGCAGTTTTTTACATTGTTTGTGATGGTATATGTTATAATAGTCGAAGAAGATGGTAGAATGAAAGGCAAAAAAAAAAAAAAAAAATGGACCCACCGGGAGTCGAACCTGGGTCGCCGGAATGGGAGGCAAGTGCTTTACCAATGGACCAAAATATTTCCAATAGAGATAACACGTAGACGAAAAACGGGATTCTCAAATGACATTTTGTAGTTAAAAAAAGGGCATGATCCCGACATCTGATCAAAAATTGGAGAGCACACTTGTGAAAGCTTATAGTCTCAGCTATAACATATTAAAATTTGGAAGAAAATCGAGCAGAAATTACAAAGATACTGCTCAAAGAAGATGGGAATGTAGAATCAAGATTTGAGAAAAAGTCATGTCCCATAGAGAATACACGCAAAATGAGAAAAATTGACATGCCTCCTTTAATCGCAAAAATACGCCATGATGCCTTTGTCAAAATGAAAAATCGTGGTAACTGATCTTGTAGAGAATTGTCTCAGCTACAACATATCAAAATTTGGAAGAAAATCGACAATCTATTACTGAAATATTGTCAAATGAATACAAAAATTATGACGTCATTTTTTCAAAATCGAATTTTTGAGTTCATATGCAAATGTGACGACGTTCTGATCCTTCGACCCCCCAATTTTTTTCATGAATTCCAATCTACAACTCATAGGCTTTCAGAAAATGTAAAAAAAATGGGGGGTCTCCACGCTTTCTGACGAGCTATGGCGGATTCTAGATAGGCATGTTTTTAGCACTTTTTACATTATATTGCCCATTGACGCGCGCACGAATTTGAAAGTTTGACGCGCGCGTGTGGCATTATGGAATGTCGAGAATGACTGTAAATAGTTGGAAATTGTCAAGAATAGTGTCAGGAATACAAATCATGCACAAAAACGGCGTTTTTACGTTCTGTACGAGTTGTGCACGCGCATAACGCGCGCGCGGACGCGCACGGACGGAAAATTTTGAAATGCTTAAAATGTCCTGAACCATACTCTCCTTTGATTAAAAAGTGATTTTGAGCATTTTTAAATTTTGACGCGCGCGTACGTGCGCGTCATGATGCGCGTGCGTATTTTGTTGACATTTTATGTTGACCCATGACCTGAAATTAATGTGTGTCAAATATGGTTTATTTTTGATGACTCGTTATGAAGATATGATCGATAATGTGATTTCACAAAATGGCGCCTGGATGACGTCATGATGACCTGATGACCTTGAAAAAGATGCCAGAGCTTGATCTGATATAACCTGATATCTGACGAAAATTTCATAAAAATTGTGCGAGCCGATTTTCCGGAATCATGGTAACAAGAAAGTGTATGAAAAATAAAAATAAATAATA
>CM046835.1:31337201-31617201 GCA_025618425.1 Heliocidaris tuberculata
AAGAAGCCGTACGCATACGAAGCAGATAAAGCAGGAGAATGGGGAATATTTATATGAAACCTGTGGTAACAACAATAACAATGAAAAGGACGCATCTGGCATTCATTTTGCATGATGATCTAAATGCCTTAAAGGGTAAACTTTAGAATGAATTTTCAAAGACTCACAGCCCACGAAACCGACCTTGTCGTTCTGGCGGGACTTATGAAAAGTTGTCAGAAGATCCTCGAGACCGACGTCCCACGAGACTGACACTCTCGATGGTCTCGTGGGCTCTCGGCCTCATGGGCCATCGTTCTTGTGGGTCTTCTTATAAGTTTATGGAGGTATATACGTATACCTTAAACGATACGAAAGGACGATGTCCTGTTGTGTTGAAATAATATAAATTATGCTTATGATATACATGTACATGAAATAGCCTTTATCATTTTTAAGTGTACATATTTTTTATTGTACATAAAGATCTATACAGATTTTTTTTAAATATGAAAATAAGAATTATACTTGTATTTTGTTCACCCTGTTTTGATTAGTTTATTATTATTATTATCATTACTATTTATAGGTAAATACATTCAATATGGAGGTAATTACTTGAAGTGGTATTCATATGGGTTTATGTAACTTACGGGGACCAGACCTGTAGGTGAAAGTGTATGTATAACCTATTCTAAGTGTAAAATGATTAAACCTTCATTAGGATTTTTTTAAAATTTCATATATATATATATATATATATATATATATATATACATGTATATATATATATATATACATGTATATATATATATATATATGAATTAGGTGGCCTATTTAAACCTTTTATATTCATATTCATGTATATACAGCCCTGGAAAAAATATTAGACGAGCTGTGGCACTTAGGGGAATATGAGCAGTGTTAAGTCCATTGTCTTTGGAACTGGGAAAATGATTATTAACAACTAATTCTTTATCATTGGACTACTAATCCCAATTACAATTACCCCTAAGACAATTACCCTAGGACAATAACCACTAGGACTGTTACAGCCAGGACAAACTGCCCCAGACAAATTTACCCAGATAATCACCTCCCTCCCAATTTTCCTATGAGAAATGTTTTTTTGCCACCTAATAGACTATAAATGTCTGAGTGATTGAATGTCAGGTGTATACTTGTCTTGACTATGGCCTGCTCATTATTCTACTGAGAACATTGTGAGTGACATTAAAAATTAAAGACAATATTTAAAAATAAGTTATAAAAAGAAAACAAAGATTCTTGCTACATTATTGAGCTGCTGTGAGGATAAAAAATGAATTTCCATTGTGGACAGCATGCCACAAGGCATGGCTGCTATATCATCAAATGTACCGATTTTCCTCCAAGAACTGAACAAACTGCCTCTAGAGGAGAGAATATGGCTTAGCCAGACAATCAGGCATAACCCCTGGACGATTACCCTCAGACCAGTACTGCCAGGCCATTTATTCCTAAACCCCTACCCCTGGAGAATACCTCCAGGACAATTACCCTTCAGGATATTTACATTGTGTAAGTCGTTTTGAAGTATCCCTTGGGGGTGCTCTTAGATGTAACTGTCCTTTGGGGATAATTGTCCGGGGGTAATTGTCCTAGGGGTAATTATCCAGGGGCAATTGTCCGAGGTTTTAGTTATTGTAGGGGGGTAATGTTTTGGGAAGTAGTCATCCACTCATCATGAGTTAGCTAGTAGAAATCGTTTTGAAGTGTAATTACCGATGTAGCCAACACTTCCAATATACCGGTAGGCCTTTCAAAGGAGCTGGTCTAATATTTTTTCCAGGGTTGTATATTGTACATAGTACTGTTACCAGTGTCTTTCAATAAATATGTACAAATTATTTTTTTAGGAATGAATCTCTTGCCTTGTATGTATGCTATGTATGTGTTGCATTTATGATTGATTTTTTTATTTTAAAAATATAATGACAACAATCAACTGACAAATAAAAAAATAAATAAATATTCAAAGACTGTGTCGTGTCATTTTTCTTTGAAATCCATCTGACAATCATAACAAAATCACACCAGGATATCAATCAAAACCTTTTCATTCATGGTTAAATGTAAGTCAAAATCAGTATAAAAAAATAGCAATGAAAAATGTTTTACACAGAGGCTCTTTTCATGTCAGTAAAATACGAAAAAAAAAACCACGATATTATTTTACGCTGTATGTTTTCTTTATTTCTTTCTTTTCTTTTTTTTTTTTTTTTTGGTCCATTTTTATGTACACAGTGTTATTTTGACGCACAATCGCTGAAATAAATGAATAATATTTCATGCATCATTTACCAATTTACATTTTGTCTAAAAAAATATAAGAAAAAAAAAAGGCGTAAACGTTCACTGAAAACAAAATGTTGTAGAACATTGACTGATGAAAACAACAGTGGACCGGACTCATCTAGCTATTACAATGTGATCTTCTTAGTGCATTTAATAAGTATTTCGAATTCTGATATGATAGGTGTACGGCCATAAAGTTTACCTGGGGCTGACGTCCGTTGCCCGAAGATCAACTTTCCTTTTGAATTTCTAAATTTTGCTTGCACACTTCTCTCGCTCGCATTTAAAAAAAAAACCTCTAAGTAATATAACAGTAAAATCCACTGTTAGTGCATAACCCCTTGCGTGGCATTTCTTTGTAAATTTGTCATTTAAAAAAAAAGAGACAAAGTCGCTGCCCGAATATGATATTTAGGATGCCCGAGCATTATTACTAGTAAATAGTTTCGAATTCTCGAAGGGGGGGGGGGTCTTTAATTGTTTCAATATTTCAATATATTCCTAGAGATCCATGTGTAAAATTAGCATTGAAATAATATTTAATGAATAGACAAAGATACGGTGAACTCGTGATTAGAAATAGAAAGGACATAACGTGGAATTTTCAAGAGTGCTGTCTACGGTAGATGGGTGATTCATTTGTATCACGACCAAACCACAGCTATCTATACAGAGAGCTGGACCAACTTGCTTTCAGTTGGACACGACAGGGAGCATATTCTTTTGTTGTATGCTTACCCAACAAAGCAACATGCGCCACATTGTTACCAACTGAAACCAAGGTGGCCAAACTCTGTGTGCAGGAAGATGCATGGCTCTGGACCAGACATGAGAACAGCGACATCCAGTGGCGTAGCTACAGGGGGCACGGGGGGCATGTGCCTCCTTCAATCGAAAGGCAAAAAAGAAAGAGAGAAAAAGAGAAAAAAAGAGGAAAAGAAAGGGAAAAGGGAAAAGGGAAAAGGACGAGAAAAGAAGACGAAAGGACCCCTTCCTGCACCCTCCCCCTAATCAGTGACTTCGTAAAGTCGCATTGAATTTTCTGAGTAAGACCGGTGCCCCCCCCCCCCCATCTCCTGTGCCCCCTCAATGGCTTGAATCACGCTACGCCACTGGCGACATCTCATGATGTCAATGCTAACTCGGGATTCAAAAATCGCGCCAAAATATATGTGTGTTTTAATTTGGGCAAAGCAACATCAACTTTAATTTGACCTTTTAGTCTCGCCAGATAATGAAACATGAATTTTTGCCATTCAGCTATTCCAAATCATATATTTTGATAATGGGTTGTGTCAGAGTCACATTTTACGCTTGTTTCGGTGATGAGATATTTATAACCTTATTGTCATTTTTAGAATATTCTGACGACGTTGTGTTTCTCCATCTCCTGTTTTATCCAAAGGGTTCTATGAGAGTGTACGTAGAATGACTTTGAGACCGAAATCAAATATTTCGTCGGTAAATCGTGTTTCTGGCTTCTTGAAACTACTTTTATTTCTATAAATTACGTCATCATCAAAATAAAAAATTACATATACAGCTGTATTGGATCTTATAAACGAAATATCATCATTCGAAAGGAGAAACAGGTTCGTCGAGAAAAGGGCGTTTTAAAACAAAGTTGTGTGGCCCGATTGCGAGAATTTATCAACGATTTTGTTCACTTTTGCCCCTCAATCCAGCATAAAGTGCATCGAAAATAACATCTGCAAAATTCTCTTATCTGAGCTACAAAAAAAAAATTATTTTCAACCTAGAACAGAGAGAAATAATAGCGATTCAACATCAAATTGCACCAAAAATAATGACAATACAGTGATTCTCATCTGAAATTAATCAATGTTAAAGGGGGAAAATAAGAAAGATTTTATTTTACTCTCATCACATTTGTCTTGGTTCAAGAGTACTTTGGTTTCTCTTTTCGGGGAATCTAACACCCCTGGCATGGTTGGAGCTCTACAATTTATAGGATTGGCTAGGAATGGATTAAATTGGAACAGAATTGAAAAGTCATCTTGCAAGCACAGCAGTTGTCATATTTAAACCGGTTATTAATTTTTTTTAATCAAAATACAGTGTTTTGAATTCAGTGTGTGATTGATTAAGCAGGCCTACACATTTCCCTCAGGCGGATCTATATAGAAACTTGCTAAATAACGATATTAAAAACATAACCAGCGTTACGTTTAGTATTATTTATCATTACATATCCTCGCCTAATGCGATATATGGTTGACAAAAGACGAAGGTAGTATTTTCATGTTTATATCGCTCAGATCGAATTGAATTGACTCTGTGTTTTCAAAAAGCTTTTTGCTGTAGTACGGGCTCTATTCAGTATGATCGAGGGTATGTTTTGACATGTCAAAACAGATCCAGTAAAGGTGGGCCGAAACCCTTTTTTTTTTCTTCTTCTTCATTGATACGACGGTTTACAGCTAACATCCGATGTAGTCCTATCTTCCGATTGCTCAATCCAGGCTCATTCAAGCAATAATTACGTGATACGTGCTATGATAAGAATTTCTTTTTAAAATTATATTTCCAACTCATCGACATGAAAATAATTACAAGTATTTTAGCTCCCCTGTACCCAAATTTATTTTCGCGGATGAATAATTGAAATTCACACGTATATACCAGGGATGGTCCCTAGGAAACAACCACGATAACACTAACAGGGAAATTAACGTACAGCGAACCAGCTGAACAGTTTAGCGCTCAATCGTGGTTAGTGTCATTTTGTTTGAGTCGGAAAATGAGTGTCACTAATTGTACCTCTACCATTAAAAATCAACTATGATCATCTTAATTAAGACGGTATTAAAACGGTATTGGAAGTTGTAAAATGCTGTAACACAGATACAGGCCTGATTATGTTGTGTCGTCAGGAGCAGGTTCCTCAAGTTACAAATTTATCAGCATCATGATACCTATACTTGAAACCATTGCAGACTAGAGCTCAGTAGGTTACCTTTACGACCTTAGCAACCTTTACGACCTTAGCAACAGATCGGTGAGTATATACTCTGTCCTCTTAAGGCCACCGCACACCTTACGATCGGTCTGCGATCCGATTTCAGAAGAAAAATGTAATATCATTTGACAAATCATTTGAAAACGAAAAATATTTTTGATTGAGTGTCTGCATAGTCACACAGATAGTAAAATCGATAATACGGCCTTTGCCGAGTTTTCTAGTCGGTGGAATGGCCAAATCGGCTCTCAGTCGTAGTGACGTCACAAAAATCATACGACTGCCTACGATTTGAAACTAATTTTGCCCTTATTCCCTGTAGAAAGCTGACAGCTCACCCAAACCCTATGCTTAGTATACATATTACTTTTCAGAACATGAATAGGGTAGAGTTCATTTGTTAAAATGCCAATATTTTATGCTATAGCGATTTATTTCACAAATCGGATCGCAGACCGATCGTAAGGTGTGCGGTGGCCTTTACAGATGTGATCTTGAACTCCCTTTCCTGCCTCTCCGACCCAGCCCTGTCTTTAATGGTCACCTCTCTACTGAAAACTCACCCGTCAATCTATATATTACCGTCATAAATATACGTGAAGAATTAACCTTGTTTAGAAAGACCATCGTCCTCATTAGCCTGTTTTTTCTGTTTCTCCTGGGGCCTCAATAGACAGGTTTGAATATGCGGGTAAACCTGACACTCGTTATTTTTGTATGTGCCCTCTATATCCAAAGTGATGTGAGATTAACATGATATTGTAATAAATTATTATTCCACATGCATAATGTGTCCGATTGTGACTCAGGGGGAAGCGAACATGCAAAAGGATAGAACCAATTCAGAGAAATCTGTTTTATTTTCGAGCTGACATTTGGCGGATACAATTATGAAACTATCCATGATATTCTTGCAGGATTATAAACCAGTAAAAGATAGGTTACAATTATTCTGGAAATAACTTGTCAGAGAGATTTAGAGTCACGGAGAAAACAAATATTCTCCCTCTCATTTTGCCTAGACACTCTAAAAAAAAGTTGAGTAAAATTTTACCTAGTATTGGGTGAATTGTACCCAATTTGGATACATTTCACTAAATATTTTACCCAATAAACATGCATGTTTACTTGATACGTAGTATTGGGTAAAATATTAGCCAGTTGTTTTAGAGTGAAACGAATGCCAGGTCTGAGGACTACTTAACAATGTTTGTGGGATCGCTTTAAAAAAAAAATCATACGTTTATTTTTTTAATGAATTTCATCACAACAACGTGTAAGGTACAATGTTTTCGCCCGCATCCGCATAAAAAGAGGAACTATGTGGTCAAGAACTTTTAAAAAAGTATTCTTTCATTCATTTCTCTTCAGTGAAATGAACAGTCTATACAAAAAATAGAAATATTAAAATCATGAATAAAGTATAAACAGAAACTTTTACAATTCACTTGAATTATACAGATATACAACTGAAAATATACCTTAGATATAACTGTTCCTTTTATATGTTTTTTTTTCAGTGAAGAAAATTTTTTAAAAGATAAAATGGAGAAAGAAAAAAAAAAGAAAAATGAAATATGAGAGAGAGAGAGAGAGAGAAAAAAAAGAAGAAAGAGATATACACACTAGCACATCCCCATACAATACCTCACCTTAACCCTACCCCAGGTATTTGGAGTCACCCCCCCCCCCCCCACCCTCTCTGTTCAACAAATCTGGCTATGCCAGTGTCATATTTATTGACATCTTTGCCCAGTACTCAATAATACTGCATTAACACAATCATGCTATCCAGGGGCGGACGGTTACTTTGAAAACAGAATGCAAAATACAATGATCCAGGGTTCTGACGAAATATTTGCTCTCATCAGCACAAATCATTATTGTATTACAAAAAAGGCCAAGGTACAATAACGCCTGGATATCTGTCGTAAAAACGGCGCGCATTTTCACTAGTTAATTTGTTTTCTCAGTCCATCTGAGAATTATGATGATGGTGATGATGATGCTGGTGAGGATAATGATGATGAAACTGATTATGATGGTAAATTTGAGCTAAAGTCAAGAAGCGTGAGAACACTCCTTAAAAATTGTTTCTATAGTATATTAACGACCTTCATCCTATGTATAGTTCTGGTTGAAAGAAGCTGAAGAATAAGACGTAAAATTTGAAAACATGTTTGTAGAATATGAGTGCAATAAACTATACTCGAAAGATGTCATTATAAACTTGAAATCATGGGCGGCGATCCTGGGGAGGACGGGGGGGGGGGGAACCCCTGGAAATTTTGAAGACTGTACTATAGAAAGTAATGGTAAAGGCTAGTGGCCCCCCCCCCCCAGCCCTGACAAGAAATCGCTTGACATTCATATGCTTTTGAAAATAACTCACGCTTTAATCTCCTTATTGAACAGAAAGGTTTGATGTTTATCTTTTTTTTTAAATCTTTGCATTAAAGTTGCAGTGGTGCTGTGCACTATCTGAGAAGCGGCGTCACAAAAAAAATAATTGTAAGTTTATTGATTTCGATATTGCAAAATATAAGTGACGTTTGTTGAAAAGGGGGGAATAACCCAAGCGTAAGAGAGAAAGAGAAAGGCAGGTATTGTAATTGATTTAGTTTAAATCCATCAGGAAAATAAAATTTGCAATCAACTGTATTGTTTGTTGATTATGTCACCCTTGGAATAGGCGTGAGATACAATGGGTAGGCAAAAATATATACACTAATATTTGTATTATCACCTATTTCCAATAGTATATAGATTCACATCCAAAAAGCCAAAAACCAAGCGACTACAACTAGACCAACTGTCATAAACTTGGAGGAGGTCCAAAATTCTATTGTTATCATGGTGCCTTAAAAGGGTTCGATATTATTGACCTGTCACGCATGACCCTGGATCATTGTATTCAAATCATAACAATAAATGCAACCCATGAGGCCGAAACCAACTTTATTTGTTTTTCATGAGTAAATTTGTCCCCCCCCCCCCTTTCTCTCTCTCTCTTTCTTTCTTTCTCTCGCTTCTTTTCTATGTATAAGTATCTCATATTTTTCTTACAGCTGTCGCTGTCTCTTTCTATCTTCCTCCTATGTATTATCTTTCTCTCCTGCTCCTCCTACCACACATCCTCTCTTATTTGTCCTCCTCCTGCCCCTGCCCTTGCTCCTTCTCCTCCTTCTCATCCTCATCCTCTCTCTATGTATCTCCCTCTTTATACAATAATTTGTTATTTATGAGTTGATGCATGTGTAAGTGCACTCGTCCTTTTCATGACAACCGCATCATAGCAGCAGTGTCTCTTACAAGCCTTTCCCATAATTATGAAAGTGCCTGATATAGATAAGCATGGCAGATATCGAAATTGACGGTGTTCACCTTGGGATTATTTCCATAACAACGCTATATACGCCAAAGAATTAGACCATCTCACTTTTAATGTCATCAGTGATAAATGAAAGACTGGGGATGTTGATTGCAATAAACTGATGCAATATATGGGAAATACCCGGTCGGTAAAATACATGCAGCTCTGTCCTTTTTCCTCCTGTTGGAAGGTGATAGAGAGGGGAGAGAAGGTGGGGGGAAGCGCAAGCGAATATGCCAACAAATTGAATTGGGAATAAGTCACATTTGTATGTGCGGACAAAATGTCTAAACGTCCATTATTGGAGGGGGTGAAAATATCATTTCAAATGGAATAAGACCTTGATCGAGTAATGAATGTTTACCAAGTTTTTATTCAATCTGATCCTCGGATTGTTCAGGTCTCTGACAAGTTGACTTTCTACCAAATTTCAGTTTCCCTTTAAACACACATTTTCTTGTAATCATTTTTTCTACTTTCATGGTGTAAATAAAACAGTTTTGTAAAACCTAATAGTTCCTATATTTTATTTTTATTTGCAGATGAATGTTCATCTACACTGCACAAAATACACAAAACTAAAAGCATAAACGATATCAACCATGTGGAGCATAAGACTGAAGAATGGGTTCTTCACGGTGGCCTTTGGCTGCTGGTGCTTCCAACTCGTCAAGTCACAACAGAGCCAGCACATGGAGACTCCGGAAGTACTCCTCTGTGACGAGATGTGCGAATTCAGTGCTTGGGCGATGCACGCCTACTGTGGTGAGCGCATGCTCAGTGATGTCCCTCTCGAATGCCGAGAGGCAAAAACGCTTGACGTCCGACTGAACAATATCCGCAACCTGAGGCGTGGTCGTCTGTCAGAGTTTGAGAATCTCAAGTACTTGTTCCTGGTGGGCAACAACATGTCATATGTTGAGGATGGGGCTTTCGAAGGGTGTGATGGCATTCAGTTTCTATCTTGGGGAGGAAACAATTTTCCAAGGCTTTCCACAAGTAAGTTCGTAGGGTTGGCCAATTTGATCCACATGCTGATCGACAGTTCCAACTTAAGAGAAATTGAGACTGGGGCTTTTAGAGAAACACCACTCTTAAAGACGTTGGATCTGTCCGGAAATAAATTCATCTCACCGCCCTGTGATGTGCTTCATTCGCAGAATGTTCTTACTGATTTGTACCTTTCCGATAACTTGATCTCTATCCTACCAGAACGGTGTTTCTCGAGATTTCAGCATCTGACACGCCTGAAACTGAGCAATAATCCAATACGTCACATCACAAACTTGTCTGCTTTCGAAGGTCTCCACTCCTTGAAGAAGCTGGAAATGGACAACACATCATTGACGTCTTTACCAGTCGGATCTTTCCGACACATTCACACTGTGACTGAATTCGTAATTTCTAAAAATATGATCGAAGTCCTGGAGGAACGCGACTTTGCCACATTACCTGACGTAGAAGTCCTGCGTCTTGATCACAATCGAATCCATACGATCCACCCACGAACTTTTGCTGATCTACAGAGTTTAAAGCTTCTCGTCCTATCCAACAACAAAATTATCTCGATTGGACTCCATGCTTTTCTTCCTGTGGAGACTTCTCTGGAAGAACTTCATCTCGATGGTAACCAACTACGATCCATTCATAACATCAGTACTAGCAGCATCCAATCCCTGAGGAAGCTCTCACTTGCGAGGAACCCTCTGGAATGCCATTGCCATCTTACGACTTTCCGCCATTCTCCTTCAGGGATGTCTTCTGCCACGGAACAACCTGACGCATTGGTCACGTGCATATTACCCGATGGACATGAGGTTAGCGTCAATGAAACGCCCATAACAGCCACCCCATGTCCGAAGCCGACACAAACACCTGTCGAGGTTTATCCAGGGATTGGCCCCACCCAACAACACGCCATGCTCATTGGTGGTAAAACAACAGAGAAGATGGAGACCAACGAAACGTCAGCGTCATACCTATTGCTCTACGTCCTCATTGCACTAATGGCCTTGACTGCACTAATGGGAGGTCTCCTCCTAGCTGCTTGGCTCGTAAGAAGGCGTACGTATATGAAACAGATGAAGGAGATGAAGCAGAAGGGTAGAAAATGTTTGAAAGAAATTGTTGGGGACAAGAGCAAATATGGAGAGGACACTTCTGGAAATTACATCATGATCTCTGATGCCTCAAATGCTCAAGTTTAGAATAAACTTTCCGAAAAGCTTCAACCCAAGAGACCGACATTGTCAGTCTGGCGGGCCTTTTGAAAAGTTGTTCGAAGCTCCACCCAAACCGACGTCGCACGAGACTGACATTCTCGTCCCTTCACTCCCCCTTGCTGTCGTTCTTGTGTAGTAAACCAGCCAAGATGATTTTTTTTTTTTTACTTTGGACGGCATTTTTGGGTAATGCTTGGCATCCATGCTTAAACTCTTGCAAAAATACTGAATAGTAAGGTACGGGCGGATGCCACGCTCATTTTGCCTAAAAATGCCATTTTTGGCTCAAAATTTGAAAGAATGTCAAAAATCACGATTTTTAATTTTTTGACCTAATATGTAATACCTGATAAAGACTTTTCAGGTGATACCACTTTCATTTCGAGTTTGAAGTTATAAACCTGATTAATATACATTTGAAAGTTGGATATAACACACACATGTGTGGCATAATGATACATAAAACTGTGATTTACTCAAAATAATAGGTTGTGAAAACTACCAATATTTCAAAGTTTTTTACCCAACGTAAATTTGTCAATTTAAACGATTTTTCTTGATTAAACATATAATAAATATTGTCATGTCACACACAGAAAAGAAATTATCCGATAAGGTGATAGATAACTCATTTTACGTTATCCCTAATGGAATGATGTATTTTTACTCGATGCGCATTTTGAATGAAAAACACTATTTAAATGTACATCTAGTGTAGATAAGGCAATTATCTCATGTATTATCAGTATAGTCCATGGACCACAAACTGAAATGTCCCTACCCCCTTAAAAAGATTCTTGAATTCAGTTTTTCTTTTGATGGGACCATTAACTATCAAAATATGCTTCTTTACCCTAAATTAAGAGGTGGGCGTGACCACAAGGGCTATTACCATGGCAACGAATCAAGAACAGTAGAATTTCAGAAAATGTCATGTATTCATGATTTAGAAAGTATAAAAACTTATTGTAACATTTAAGAATGATGTATCAAAAGCTTCTTAATTGATTAAAACCCAAATGAGAGTCATAAAAAGTGTCCATCATGTTTGAAAATGTCTGTTTCCATGGAAACAGTAAGAAAAAACTGATATTTGAGCAAAAAAATCCCTTGATTCTACCGGAAAAAGAAGTAAGTATTAGTATTGTACATGATTATCTTCTCTTTTACAGGACACTCAGTTATCATAATTTGTTTTAGTAAAGGGGTGATGGATGTGACCACTACATGTTAGGCCGTTACCATGGTAACAAATATATTCATTGTATTTCTAATAAAATACAGAACTATAATTGTTTTCAACATGAAATATTGGTAAACATCTAATAGTTTTTGTCGCCTGTTAGATTATATTCAAAACTTTAGTTTGGAACAGAGCTAAATTTCATCTATTAAAAAAATATATGTTGCCATGGAAACAGAATGTTAATGAAGATGACATCTTTCAACTAAAAAAAGAAATGTAACTAACCAACCAATCGAAAATATATAGCAACCAGATTAACAAACACCCTCGGCTATTAGAATCTGCTCGTCGGCTGTGAATGTGACCACTATATATAGCTGTTACTAAAAAGTAAAAGCTTATACAAAAAGTGGTGTTGTCTTTCTAACAGAATTTCTATTTACTTCATTCAAATCTTGATACAGAAGATTTTTGTCCCCAACAAAATTGGTGATACCAAAATTTTTGCATTGAACATGATGACAAGACCTGTTACTTGATTCATTCAAAATTTCATTTATTTATTTATTTATTTGAACTTATTTATACAAAGGATAAAAACATGATCAATATAAAACTGTTTTGCATCATGGTCCTGATGTAAAAGGAATAAGCATTAAGGTATAGCACAAAGTCATAAGTTTTATAAGAAAATATATAATATAGGCACATAATTTAAAAAAAAAAAACTAACTTAAAGTGATTTGGTAACTTAATAGAGGTTTGATAAAATCGAGCTGCCTAGCCTTACATGCTATTAGTGTATGTAATATGGTGTAAAAATGAAGCCCAGGAAAAGAAAAAGCACTTCAAAATCATCATGTGCTTCACAAAAGTAAACATATGCAAGTGACCGGAAATGCCAGACTCATTTTCCCCCATAGACTCAGTGTTGGACTAAAGCGTATGGCCATACGCTTTCGTAAATGGGAGTATTCAAGTCATAGATATCTTAATAATAGCATTATATATTTGAAAACCTTTTTATGCTTGGCTATTTATTTATCCTTCTGAACATCATTGTACAAGACAGATATCAAAATTCAACAGTTTATTAAATCAAGCCTCCACAAAGTTACCGAATTTGTCATATTCTTTGTTCAAAATATATGTACATTATTTTGCTCATTTATTAATTTGTATATTGAAAAGTTGGAAATAAATGTCTTTAAATTGAAAAAAAAATTGAATTGAATCCCTGTAACAAGTAAAAGCAACAATAATAAATTTCAAAAATAATCAACTGAGTATATTATGTAATGCAAAGCCTAATGTGGAATGTGGATAACATCCATGTACTAATGAGACTACGAGATTAAAAAACAAAACAAAACAAAACAAAACAAAACATGACCAGTATTAAAAAAATATCCCATACAAAGTTCTTTGCTCTTTGTGGATTGTCATCTAAAAGAAGAGCCTTAAAAAGTCAAAGTACTTTTGAAATTAATTTTTGAAAGTCACACAAAGATCATATACATACATATATCGATGGTATTCATCTATTAAACATTCAGGTTAGAAAATTTTCATTGATGAGTGAAATCAGATCAGGCCCCCCCCCCCCCCCCCCCCCCCCCCCCCACTTTTAAAAACTCTCCGCGGCCCCTGCTATATGTAATCACAAATTTAGTTTTGATGTAGAGTGTAGCGTACTTAAAATCACGAGTTGGCAACTAATCAATATTGGTCGCAGACCATGGCGGCAAAGCGTCTGGTGTTGAGGGGGGGGGGGGGGATAAGGTAGGCACCAGCAGAAAAAAATTATGTGGGAAAGGGAGCACGCACAAGGGGGCATTAATAGAAAAGGCACTTTCTAGGGAAAATGGGAACGCATAAATGGAAACGTTAAAGTGAATACATAAGTTTTAGACTTTATATACCCCTACATTTTTAATCCATTTTCAGGAATCCTCTTTGTTTCTCTTTACATGACAGTGTGCAAGTGAGTGAGGGTCTGTGATGGTCTGTATTTTTTTTTTTTCTAATCACTCTTTCACATCGAGACTTCGGCCCCCCTTTTGAAAAATCCTGGATCCGCCGGTGACATCGGATTCTTATGAAGAGGAAAAAGTAATCCTGTGGGGTGAAAATTACAATCTCATCATGAAAGACTGGATAGACCCAGGGGCGTTGCTAGGCCTTTCTGAGTGAGGGGGGGGGGGGGGAGGGGTGTCGAGACCACTAATTTACCGACGAGCCTGAGTTACCGATAAACTTTTTTTTGTGAACGACGATATCATTTTTTTTGGGGGGGGGGGCAGGTGCAGAAGCTAGTAATAGATTTTTTTTTTCTCAACCAGACCGTGAGTCTATCTTCATTTAACAAATCTAATTCGAAGAATTTTTTTTCTTGCCGATTTCTAATTAAAGCAACGCTTATTCCATTTCGGCGAGCGAGCGTTACGAGCGAGCGAAAATTTTATGCTTATCATTTTATATTGAACATGTTGAATAGCATCTTCCCGCCTACCATCACTTATTAATCAAATGAGTGTTTATTCTATATTCGCGAGCGAGCGCCCTTTTACTGTTCTATTTTAATAACAATTGGCAGCAAAAAGGGAGTGTTGTGGCTGCTGGGCGGGCGGGTTCAATAGTATTTAAAGGGAATGTTAATTTTTACTGGGCGCGTGAGCAAAGAGAGCGAGTGAAAAAATTGACACTTCTCTTTTGATAATAATTGATAGGAAAAAATGGGTATTCTTGCTGCGGGGAGGGGCGGGCACAGCTGTTCAATTTATTAATTTCTTTTTGGCGAGCGAGGGGAAAAAATAACATTTCTCTTTTGATAATAATAATAATATTAATATACCATATTTATATAGCGCATATCACAATATGTCCCTATGCGTTGGAAGAAAGAGGAAAAAGGAAAAGTGGACAGAGAAGCTTGAGATGAGTGAGGTATGCTCAACATACATGTACTTCATCTAGTTACCAGTTAACACAGGAAGTTATTTCTAAAGATGTGCCTTAAAGTAGTCAACGGTATCACAATTTTTGATATTTTCTGACAATTTGTTCCAAAGTTCTGCTGATGCAGCCTGAAAAGAGCGTGACCCATAAAATTTTGTATTTATTTGTGGAATTGTGAGAAGGGACTTTTGGGAAGATCTGAGGTTTCTGTTTGGTTTGAATTGGATAAGTAATTCAGTCAAATATGTAGGAGCCAATCCTTTGAGGCACTTAAAGGTTAAGACAAGGATCTTAAACTCGATTCTAGCACGAACAGGTAACCGGAGTAGTTTCTTCAAAATAAGAGAGATAGATTCACTCGAACAGGAACTCGTAACAAGCCGTGCAGCAGAATTTTGGATTCTTTGGATTCGCTTCAGTTGAGTTTCAGGTAGATTGTAGAGAAGAGCATTCCAATTTTGATAATAATTTGTAGCATAAACGGGGTCTTCTTGCTGCGGAGCGGGGCGAACGCAAACAAATTGAAGGAGATATGTATTTCATTTTGGCGAGCAAGGGTAAAATTGGGTTTTTAATTCATATTGAAAAGCATCTGCATATATACCACGCCTTTTATTAATCACTGATATAAATTATCACACAAGCATTATTTCATACTGGTGAGCGAGGTAGCGAGCGAGCGAAATTTTAGGTATGTCATTTTATATTGAAAAATATCTGCCTGCCTACCACACCTTTTGAAATTTCTCGAACTTAGAAAACTTAAACCTTGAGGAAATAGAAACAGAAAAAAAAAATTCCTCCCGAAACCTCCCCCTATATACTTCTGCATGATCCGGCCTCGGCACTTCCCGAAAAGCTAGGGTGAACCTACTCCGTCAAACTTGTAATTCTTAATTACATGGTTTGTCAGTTTTCTGTTCATTTATCAAAACATTATTACATTTAAATTCATTCCTTCATTGTTTGTTAGGTTACTTTATTTCAAGATGATGTACTGACAAAACCAAACATTGTTTTTGTTGTCACCGTGCCTTATCTCCCTCTTTCTCCCTCTTTTCACCCGACGACAGCACGAATTTACCGACGGTATCCTCACCAGTGTGTGTGTGTGGAGGGGGGGGGGGATGTCACATCCCCACATCCCCACATCCCCCCCCCCCTTTATTGACGGCCCTGGATAGACCTAATTTATCAACCATGTATGGGAGGAGGCCGAGTGAGCTTTGGGGGATTATAGAAAACTTGCTCATTTTGATAGTCGCTATGAGACTATATGTAGAAAGGCAAGTGGGCACTTATCACAAGGGAAAAGACATTTATTCGAAAAGACAAGGAGCTGGTGTAAGAGTAACAAGAGGACTACGAGTTCACCTGAGTCCACTGAGTTGGTACAAGTTAGTGCAAGCTCTTATGTACCCCTTATAATTTTTGATGCATTTGGTGACAGTTAGTAAATCGGGCCACCTCAGACCATACGCTACTAAAAATTCATGAATATTCATATAAGTATTTTCCCCAATATTGGGTAAAAAATATTTACCGTTGGGCAAAAGCGTTCTCAGTAGCAAACAGTTTGGAAAAATTTGCCAAACATTTACCCAATTTCAATTTACCCAAGTCCAATATGGCCGCCATTACCTGAATATCGCATTAAATCTTGACATATCTATCATAGAGATGTAATTTCGATGTCTATACCTAGGTTTGGGGGATCAAAAACCCATTGAGACCACTACTAACAGTGTGCAATGGTGGTCAGGTAGATTAACCTGGAAATCCAAGATGGCGGTCAAAATAGCCGTCAATTCCCTCATAATGACCGGAAGTGGGCTATTATTTACCGTAATGATGCAATTATTAATTTCAAAAGTTCATTTTAGGGGTCAAGGATATTCATTGCTAAACAGAAAATATTAATGAGTATTATACTAGCCTTCATGCAAGATGATAGCTACGATGACCGCCATTTTGCCTTCCAAGATGACCGATGGCAGTCGGCACCTAAAAATAGCTATAAATCATTAGATACCCATCCAAGAGATGTAATTTTGACGTCTATACCTAGGCTTTGGTAGTCCAGAAATCTATTTAGACCACTTAATATGTGTTACTGGCGTGAGGAAACCTAGAAATCCAATTAGATGGTGTCCAAAATGGCTGTCAATTTGCCTGGTATGACCTAAAGTAGGTTCCTCTTTACAGTACAGATTTGATTTGATTTGATTATATTTGTTTCCACGATCGGTTTACATTTGTACATGAGAAAGCAAAATATAAGTACATAAATCAAATGGCATGATAAAAAGGATAATACATATATGATAACAGCTCAGTATAATAAACATCTTCCAGTAGAGGTAATAAACGCATACAGTAAATACACTTGTGGGGGAACCTATTAAAAGGGAGGCTTGTCGAGTTAGGTCCCCATTTAACAAAGAAAAGGAGTTTGAAAGTAGAATTATGAGATTAAGATGAGAAGAAACAAAGAGAGGACGGAAATCAGCGGATGGAAACAGAAGAGAACATAAAAGGATTAACTAATTATTGAGACTGGAAGGGAGAGAGAGAGAGAGAGAGGAGAGAAAAGAGAAGCGAAGTGCAGATCGAGATCAGCAACCATACAGCATTTTAGTATATGGTTTTAGCAAAAGAGATTTCAGTTCTTTTTAAAACGGTGCAGTCTCTCTATTTCCTTAAAGGGGCAGTCTAATGAGAACTCATGGGGAAATGAAATCGTGCGGAATTTGCAAAAGGCTCGTTTACTTGTACACATAGCACGCCCGTTGTGCGAGGCCGTCGGACTAAGGTCATAAATGATCGGACGGCACGAAGTTGACCGAACTGGAGCTCGGCGAATACTTCGGGTTTAACCAGTCCCGGGCTCTTAGTCTTGTAACTGGTTGTAACCTCGTTCCCCCAAACAAGTTTAGTGTAATGCTGAAATATTTCCAAATACAAAACACGGTTAACTTCTGGTTGATTAGTCTAGCCATCGCTTCTGCACTGCCCTGCCGCGACTCGTTGTCGCCACGATTACGTAACTAATCCCAGGCTCTACCAGAGAGCTGGCTCTGTAATTACTTTTCCATATGTTTGATTACTTTCCCACCGCGCGAAATTTAAAACACAAGCCAGTCTTATCTCAGAGGTGGTCCAATATGAATCACATGTTTTAGCACGTGCGATGGAAGTCCTTGTATCGAAGTGACACGAAGCTCCGAGTATATTTTCCTCTCTCATCGGAAATCGCCCATGCAGGCCTACCAAAGTATCCCTTTAAGGTTTGGATCGAGACTGTTCCAAAATTTGGGACCTGTAAAGACGAATCTTTTGTGCGCTAAGAGCGTTCTCGTGCGGGGAAGATGGAAAAAGTTTGATTGTCTTGTTGGGTAGTTGTGGAGTGTATTGTTAGTTGTGAAAAGGTCTGAGAGAGCATTTGGAAGTTCATTATTGATTAGTTGGAACATAAATTGACCCAGATTATAAAGGTATAAGTCAGACACTTTGAGAACTTTATTATTATGAAAGAGCTGGTCAGTATGTGAGATGTACAAACGATAGGTCAAAATGTATATTTCAATGGTCAGGATATTCAATGATACACACAATAGTATCACTGAATCATGTTGAGTGCAACAAGGCAACATGGCACCGCTTCAATACAAGTAAAAAGTGTCATTAAATTTGATATGATAGCCTTAGCTGCAAATCGGTTTACAAGATTGCCATCATATTGCCATCCCTGATGGCCTGCAGCATTTGAAAGTAGTCATAAATCATTAATTAATCATCTGCCTTATTAACATTGTTTTATACATCTCCTTTTTAGGGGGACGGAGGGATATAAAATGCAACAAGACCAGTTTAATTGTCATTTAGCGGACATGAACCATACAAATCTAATAGTGCGTCAAAATGACAGCAATTTCCCCCAGAATGACCCGAAGTAAGTTACTATTAAAAATAAAAATGCTCTTTGTTAGTTGTAAAATAATTGGTATACATGTAAAAATGTCTTACAGCCTTATAATTCCGGATGGTATCCAATAATCCAAGATCCAAAATTATCTCATTCAAGGTGGCCTCCTTATGCTAAGATGGTTGAAAGTGAACACTGCAAGAATTTTAGGATATTGGGGGCTTTTGGCCCTCTGGTTAATTGCTTGATCTACGGGTCAAAGATTCCACGCCTGTTAACTGTCGAACGACTGAACTGACTCGTGTGGTGAAACGTAAACGTGACCCTATTCCTAACTCTTCTTCCAAAGAAGATAGAAACAGAAACATATGGAAGACCGGATGACAGGACAGAGGACAGAGCAGCCGTAGGCAGGTAGGACTTACAAATGACCGGCAGCATTAAGACCTGTCCTTGAATATGATGGCATAAAAGGTGAATAAGAAATTCTACTAGGCCGTACTTTAACTCTAATCTGTAGCTCTATTTTATATATCGCAGAAGAGTTTTTATAACAATGTGACAATGAGTGAAAAATCTTTCCACGGAAAAAAAACACATCCAATGGAATATCCAGCATAGTAGGGCTGATGCACTTCCTCCGACATTAATTATGCAGACCCAGAAAGAGAAACTTAAAGCTAATAACATGTACACTTTAGTTGCAGGGATCTCTCAGATTACAGGATGTTGCCTTGAATATGCTGGCAGGCAAATCTTGTCATGTGATTGTATAAATTATGTTATGTCGAAGGGATTCCAGAATTCGCATCACTACTGGAGAGTCAAGAACATGTACTCTTTAGTTGTTTGCAGATGAAAGAACTTTGCTCGAGATATTAAATATGATACTGCTGACACAATCAAACCGGGATATCCACATTAAAAAGGAAAAAAAGTTTTAATAAACTGAAATCATGTGATCTAATACTGTGCAAGTATGAATATGTATCATTTATAATTTAGATTACGCTGATATATAACTACTGCTAAAATTGGTATATAATGGTATCTTTTGAATCATAATGGTATTTTATTAATCATAAAGTAGAGTAACAACATTTTGTGGCATGGGCTGTACAAGTACTGCATTATTACTACATGTATTATTATTGTTACTATTATTATCATTACTATTATTATCATCGTCATTATTAATCAATATGTACTTTCAAAATCACCTTGGAAACTGGCTTGTATAAAGGGCCACAGTAATAGGCTACTCAAAGACACTTTTTTGTGTATCAATGAATATCTTTAACCCTTAAACATACTTTTACATTTAACCTTCTAAATAGTAAATAATAGCTCAAATCAGTTTACATTAGGAAATTTGCAGCCATTTTGGATGCCATCTTGGATTTCCAGGTTTTCTAGTCTATATATGGATATCTCGACCCCCAAAATCTAGGTGTAGACACCAAAATTACATCTCTGGGATTGATATTTCTTTATTATGGCTATTTTTAGGCACTGGCGGCCATTTTGGATGGATAATGGCGGCCATCTTAGATACCGTCTTGAATGTGAAGCTACTCTATACTTTATAATATAATTTCGCAGTTGTCAATGAATACCCTGTCCTGATCTTAATTATTTCATCTCCAATGTAAATAATAGTCTACTTCCGGTCAATTTTAGAAAATTTGGGGCCATTTTAGACGCTTTCTTGCATTGCCAGGTTCCATGACCGC
Organism: Heliocidaris tuberculata; assembly: GCA_025618425.1. Classification (NCBI taxonomy): domain Eukaryota; kingdom Metazoa; phylum Echinodermata; class Echinoidea; order Camarodonta; family Echinometridae; genus Heliocidaris; species Heliocidaris tuberculata. The sequence continues at coordinate 31,357,895 of CM046835.1, forward strand.
CATAACACATTATAAGTGGTCTGAATGAATTTCTCGACCCCTCAAACCTAGGTATAGACACCAAAATTACGTCTCTAGGACAGATATGTCATGATTTAAGGCCATTTTTAGGTACCGGCGGTCATCTTGGACGCCATTTGAAAATAACCACTTTCCGGAGGTCTGATTTTCTTAGATTTTTAGTATGTTGTTCCTGACGTCAAACACTACTGAAAACCGTTAAAAACCTTTCTGTTGCAATTGTTTGGAGGTTGGGGTACTTTTATTTACACTAATTGCATTACTTAAAAATGAAAACTGGTGTCATAAATGAATTCCTCGTCATAGAAAACCCAAGAAAAAATTCTATTACTTATGTTTTCAGGCTTTCGGGATAAACAATGACAAAGAAATCCATATATTGCACATATGCTTAATAGCTCATAATGCTAATCATGTTATTTACACTAATCGCATTACTTAAAAAAGAAAACTGGTGTCATAAATGAATTCCTCGTCATAGAAAACCCTAGAAAAAATTGTATTACTTATGTTTTCAGGCTTTCGGGATAAACAGACAAAGAACTCCATATATTGTACATATGCTAATTAGCTAATTATTCTAATTATGCTATTTACACTAATTGCATTACTGGAAATTAAAAACTGGTGTCATAAATGAATTCCTCATCATGGAAAACCCTAGAAAAGTTGTATTATTTATGTTTTCAGGCTTTCTGGATAAACAATGACAAAGAAGTCTACATATTACACATATGCTAATTAGCTAATTTAAAAAATTGCTCAAGGTTGCCAAGGTGGCAACCAAGCTGAATTTACTTCAATACCCATCTAGAACACAAATCAACAAAAAAAACTTGTACTTAACAACTTTTCCCGGTCATGTACATGATATATGGTACCGTCTACTGGACTAGCAAGTTTTGTTACATATTCAATATGATTATGATACATTATCAATACCTTGGCGAGACCGACTTCCGATTGGTCGACCAAAGAATGAAAGCCATGGAGACAAAATTTTGATGGGGTGGGCGCTAATGTCTTTATAGCTCAAAATCAGCTTTACAGTATTTAAAGTTTGTGAGCGAGCAAAAATGGTGACATTGTTTAGTCAAAACACTTCTTTCTAATATATAGAAAGATTTGAATTGAAAGTTCAGATTATATCTGTTAAGAATCTGACATTTGATTGTATATTGTTCAATTAGGAATGTATGGTAATTTTCAAATTCAAATAGTTTGTGATGTGTAACTCATTATAAACCATGACAACGTCCATGAGGAACACAACCACAACCAACTTTAAAGGCCAAGTTCACCCCAAAAATTGAGTTGAATCAAATTAACCCCCCTCCCCAAAAAAAAGGCAAAAAAAAATCATTAAAATCGGATTAAAAATGAGAATTTATGGCATTTCGATGTTTTGCATTGTTTCATGAAACAGTGACATACATAAGTTGGGCTGTATGCAAATTATTGAGCGGATGATGTCATAAGCTCACTTTTCCTTTTCTATTTTATTATATGAAATTTGAAATATTTCACTTTTCTGCTCCAAGAATGTAAGTTTTGACTCCTCATGGAATGTGTAAGATCATCATTATTATAACTTATAGTGATACAATGAAGAGAATCTTTATACACATCTATAAAGAATTTTAAAAAATAGAATACCAAATGAAAGTGAGCTTATGACATCATCGACTCACTACTTTGCATACAGCCCATGTTATGCATATCACTGTTTCACGAAACTATGCAAAACTTCAAAATGTCGAAACTTTCTTATTCTTATCCGATTTTGATTTTTTTTTTCTTGCTGTTTTGTTTATTTAATTTTACTCTTTTGATTCAACTCAACTCATTATTTGGGTGGACTTGGCCTTTAAGGCAAACAGGCTTATTCTCATATCTACGGAAAGAAATGATATATGTTTCATTTGATATTGTTCAAATTCTGTTTGTTAAACATTTATTTTGCAATGGTAGTTTACATTTCTTTCTTTGTTGAAAGATTTCATCTTCATTAACATTCTGTTTCCATGGAAACAGCTTTTTTATAAATCAAATTTAGCTCTACTCCAATTAACTAATTTTTGTAATATAATCAAACAGGTGGCAAAAAGTATTAGTTGTTTACCATTATTTCATGTTGAAACCATAGTATTTTATTAGAAATACAATACAATAAATATATCTGTTACCATGGTAACGGCCTGCACATGTAATGGCCACATCCATCACCCCTTTACTAAAACAAATTATGATAACTTAGTGTCCTTTAAAAGAGAAAATAATCATGTACAATATTAATATTTACTTCTTTTTTTTTCCAGTAGCATTAAGGGATTTTTGCTCAAATATCAGTTTTTTCTTACTTTTTCCATGGAAACAGCCATTTTCAAACATGATGGACACATTTTAACTCTTATTTGGGTTTTAATCAATTGAGAAACTTTTGATACATTATTTTAAAATGTTACTGTGTGTTTTTGTACTTTCTTAATCACAAATACAAGACATTTTCTGAAATTCTACTGTTCTTGATCCATTGCCATGGTAATAGCCCTTGTGGTCACGCCCACCTCTTAATTTAGGGCAAATAAGCATATTTTGATAGTTAATGGTCCTATCTAACAGAAAAACTTAATTCAAGATTCTTTCTAAGGGGGTGGGGACATTTAAGCATGGGGCCCATGAAATATACTGATAATATATGGGATAATTGCCTTTTGTATACTCTAGAAGTCTAGATGTACATTTAAATAGTGTTTTTCATTCAAAATGCGCATCCGGTAAAAATACATCATTCCATTTAGGATAACTTAAAATGAGTTATCCATCACCTGTTCAGATAATTTCTTTTATGTGTGTGACATGACAATATTTATTATATGTTTAATCAAGAAAAAATCGTTTAAATTGACAAATTTACGTTGGGTAAAATACTTTGAAATATTGGTATTTTTCACAACCTACTATTTTGAGTAAATTACAGTTTTATGTATCATTATGCCATACATGTGTGTGTAATATCCAACTTTCAAATGTATATTATCCAGGTTTATAACTTCAAACTCGAAATGAAACTGGTATCACCTGAAAAGTCTTTTAGGTCTTTTAGGCAAAAATGCGCGTGGCATCCGCCCGTACCTTAATCCAGTATTTTTGCAAGAGTTTAAGCATGGATGCCGAGCATTACCCAAAAATGCCGTCGAATCTTTTTCTAGAGCCTTTTTTGATGTTTGGCTGGCCTACTATGTGGGTCTTCGGACAATTTTTGATAGGTTTACTAGACAGCCCACGTACGAGATCGACAACCCCAGAGATATGTCTATGGTGTGTGTACGCTCGCGCGCGTGTGTGTATGTGTTGTGTGTGTTAGTTTGGCTTTGTTGTTATTTTTTTTTTCGTTTCTATTTTTTTGCACAATTTAATCTCCGAGGTATGCAAATAATTTGGATTCCCAGTTGAGTACATGTACCGAATGAATTTATTCGATTTAATCTGTAGCCTAAGAAGGCGACTCGCATACAGTAGAATAAAGGACTTTTGAGGCAGCCTTTTCGACTAAATAGAAAAAAAAAAACGATATATAGGGTTTATGTGTTTGTGCGGGTATGTGTGTGTGTGTGTGCGCGTGTGTGGGTGTGTGTGTGTATAATTGAGTTTTGACGGACGTGTATCAATCAGATACTTACGTCTGGGTCCGCCCTTTAACGTCACCATCCGGAAGACGTGACTGAGATTCGAAGCTGGATCCGATCAGAGTCAGTATGTAGGCACATACAAAGAGCTGCCCGTAGATGTTACCGCTAGACCAACTCCTGATCCCTGTCTAATCTAAACCTTTTGTATTCATGTGTATTTTTTTACTTACTATTACCAGTGTCTTTCAGTATAAATATGTACAAATGATTTTGTTAGGAATGTAACAGTGTATTTTTAATCTCTTGCCTTATATGTACGCTATGTATAATTATGTTGCATTTATGATTTTTTTTTAAATGAAATAATGACAACTTTTCAACGAACTAAATAAAAAAGCAAAATAATCAAAGACAGTGCTATACCCTTTTTCTTTGAAATCCGTCTGACAATCATAACAAAATCACATGAGAATGTCGATCAAAAACTTAACGTTCATGGTAAAAATGTAAGTCAAACTCGGTAAAAATTTATTGTAAAATTAGACGGAGACATTTTTCATTTCAGTAAAATTCGAAAAAACTATATTTTTCACCTCATACGCTATGTTGTGGGTTTTTTTCTCCATATGCACACAATGTTATGCTTATTTTGGTGCACGCTGACGCTGGCGTTTCTTGCCTGAATATTAACTTTCCTGTTTCCAAACTTTGCTCGTACACTTTAAGTAATATTATAGTGAAATCCACTGTTAGTGCATGTTGTACCCCTTGCGTAACAATTCTGGGTAATTTTGTCATTGAAAATATACAAGCTCTGAGAGAAAAATAGAAAGGGACAATTTCGCTGCCCGAATTTGAGGTTGCGGTTTCCGGAGCATACTAGAGTTTCGTATTCTGGGGGCGGGGGGGGGGGGGGGGGGGGGTCTTTAATTTTCCAATATTTCACTATATTCCCAGTAAAGTTAGCATTCAAAATAATATTCATTGAATAGACAAAAGATTAGGTGAACTTGTCATTAGAAATAAAAGGACATAACGTGGAATTTTTAAGAGTGCTGTCTACCGTAGATGGGTGATTCATTTGTATCAAGGCCCGACCAGAGCCATCTATACACAGAGCTGCGCCAACTTGCCTTCAGTTGGACACAGCATGGTACATATTATTTTGTTGCATGCTTGCCCAACAAAGCAACATGCGCCATATGGTTTCTAACTTAAACCAAGTTGGCAAAACTCTTGATGCCAGATTAGATTTCCTTTATATACAGAGTTACGACATGGAAGTCCCTTCTTTTTTAGAAACAAAATTCTTTCTATTTAGAACACTCATATGCTCATCGGAATTGAATAAAAATGTTACGTAATAGTGGCCCCAAAATGGCGTTCAAATCACGGATTGTCGTAACTCTTCTATAAAGGGACTCTAGGCCAGACCAGTGCCCTATATATAGAGAGAGTCTGACCAACTCGGTTTCAGTTGGTAACAACATGGCGTATATTCCTTTGTTACATGGTTGCCTAACAAAGCATCATGCCGCCATGTCGTTACCCACTGGAGCAGAGTTGGCTAGACTCTCTCTATATACAGCACTATAGGCCAGGATGGCACTGGGCCAGACCAGTGCCATCCATACATAGAGTTTGGCCAACTCTGCTCCTGTGGGTAACAATATGGCGGCATGTTGCTTTGTTAGGCATGCATGTAACAAAGGAATATACGCCATGTTGTGCCCAACTGAAACCGAGTTGGCCAAACTCTGTGTATGGATGGCTCTGGGCCAGACATGAGAAAAGCGCCATCTCAAGATGTCAAGGCCATTAAAATCGGGCATCAAAAATTGCGCTATAATATATGTATTGTGATTTGGGCAAAGCAACATTAACTGTTGACCTTTCAGTTTTGCCAGGTAATGAAACATATACATTTCTGCCAATCAGCTATTCCAAATCATATATTTTGATAATGGGTTGTGTCATAGTCACATTTTGTACTTGTTTCAGTGATGAGACCTTTATAACCTTATTGTCATTTTTAGAATATTCTGATGACGTTGTGTTTTCCCCATCTCCTGTTTTATCCCAAGGGTTCTGTGGGAGTGTACGCAGAATGACGTTCAGACCTAAATCAAATATTTCGTCAGTAAATCATGTTGCTGACTCTTTGAAACTACTTTTATTTCCCAAAATAATGTCATTCAAACGTCGTTCAAATGGGCAGACATGTCAATAAATAATTTTAAAATTACATATAGTCTGTCCTCTTACTGATGCGATCTTGAACTCCCTTTCCTGCCTCTCCGACCCAGCCCTGTCTTTAATGGTCACCTCTCTAGTGAAAACTCACAGTCTGTCTGTAGTGGTCACCTGTATATTATCGTCATAAATAGACGTGAAGTATTAACCTTCTTTAGAAAGATGATCGTCCTCAGTAGCCTGTTTTTCTGTTTTTCCTGAAGGCCTCAATAGACAGGTTTGAATATTCGGGTAAACAAAACCTGACACTCGTTATTTTTGTATGTGCCCTCTTGTATATAGATATATCCAAAGTGATATGAGATTAACATGATATTGTAATAAATTATTATTCCACATGCATAATGTGTCCGATTGTGACTCAGGGGGAAGGGAACATGCAAAACGATAGAACCAATTCAGAGAAATCTGAATCGACAATTTTTTTTTCTCCAGCCCTCAAAAAGTCGCTCAGTGGGGGGGGGGGGGGGGGGGGGTTATCAGACGTTTTGCTCCATGATTCTCTGACAAGCAAAAAAAAAAAAAAAAAAACGGTTACAAAAAATGTTTTCCTGTCAAAAGTTGTCAGGGGGGCACTCTGCCCCCTGCCCCCCCCCCCCTTGGGTACGCTAGTGGTTTCGCCCAACTTAACAGATGAAATATATACATTTTGGTTGTTGGACCAGATTTTGAAATGATTATTGTGTATTTTGAACGAAGAGGGTAATGGGGAAGTTGACATTTTCTCCCTGATTGTAATACCAAAATTCCCCTCCATTATTAAAAACATGCATGCATAATATGAATTTTGTAAACCACGAGGCATCATTGAAAATTAAAATGAAGTCTTTTCGGGAATTCAATGCTTTCTATTTATAAGTTGACCTTTTGTACCCCAGGAATCGCGTCGGTTCGGTGACGGCTTTGTTTGCTCAGTACTCAATAATACTGCATTAAATGGCAATCCAACCTTGGTAATAAGATGATTCGTGTGAAAGCAACAACAAAAAAAAGGAAAAGAAAAAGAAAAAGAAAAGAACAAGAAAAACAGGATGGTGAAATTTTGAAAGAAATCGGACAAGGAATAAGAAAGTTGTGGATTTTGGAAAAATGAGATCACTAAATCTATACGAATCTCAAATTGGCAATACGGTCGATTGTGACATACTGGCGGTCAACTCTCCCGTTTGTCGTATAAACAAAAATATCATTAATTTGCGGTTTTCTCTGAACCGCCTTTACCCTCGGGGAAGTACTCAAAATATATTGTAGTTAGCATATTGTTATAGGTCCTCATAAAAGAAAAAGATCCTACTGAGCTATACACTTTGGGAAAAAATGACATGACTTTAGTAATTTTTTGTGTTGGAGCAAATGGGGGCATTGTCCGCCACTATACATTGCTTATTCGGCCAATTTGAAATTCCCATTTGTATAGTGATTACAACTTTCCAAAATTCATTACTTTCCCTTTTGCTTGTCCGATTTCGTTCAGACTTTCACCAATCTGCTTCTCTGATTTTTCCTTTTTCTTCAGAAGAACTTGCTTTTAAGGTAGGATTTCCCTTTAACACAGTCATATATTATTCAGGGGGCGCGAGTACTACTTTGAAAACAGAATGATCCAGGGTTGTGAACAATACTTTCTTTCACTCAGCACAATATCATTATTGTGGGGGGGGGGGGGCGAAGTACAAAAACAACAACAATTTCATACTGGAACTTTATTCGTAATGTTATTTGTACGGATCAAACAGTGCGCATTTGCACACAATGTATTATCAGTCCATCTGAGAAGACATGATAATGTTTATATATAATTATAATGATAATGATGATCATTAAAAGAATAATGTTAATAATAATATTGATAATAAGAACCAAACCGATAACAACAAAATTCATTATTATGATTATGATAATAATGATAATAACTACAACAGCAACGATTAATAATGATAATGATATCAATAGTATTGGTAATACATTAAAAGCGCCTTTTCTTAGGATACAAATTAAAAGCTGAATGAATTTTTACCCAGGCTCAAGCATTCAAAGAAATACTTTTCACCGCATACCCATTTACTTCACCTTAATGGTTGAGGGAGACAAATGGGGTTGGAACCCCTAGCCATGTGGTGCATACCGTTAGTCGGGTGCATATCCACTAGACCACCACATACAGCCTAGGATCATAATATTTGATATGTTTCTTTGAAATGTTTCTTGTTTGCCAGAGGACTACAATTGGTTACCTGCACCTTCAAGTAACGTCAATATCATATCGTTGGTGACGATGGAAATCTGTGACATATCCCTAAAGCAGGTTGAGTAATTTTTTGCAACATCATGACCACACCATATAAATACTTCTATTTGTATTTTAATCTATAGAACAGTATATAGGTTCACATCTGTCAAAAAACAAAAAACACAAAACAAAACAAGGGATTACAGCGAGATCAAGCAGCAATTTGGAAAAAAAAAGGTTCGATATATCATGCACCACCCTGAATTCAAATCATAAGATTTAAAATGGAACTGCCTTTGGGGTCTAAACGAATGATCTGAAGTTCAAAGATTTCTTCATTAGTAAACTTGTTTTACCTCCACCCCCCCCCCCCCCCCCCCTCTCTCTCTCTCTCTCTCTCTCTCTCTCTCTCTCTCTCTCGCTCTCGATCTCTTTCCCATTCTTTCTGTTTCTCTCTCTCTCTCTTGAATTAAGATTCGCTAAACAGGTGTATTTTAAAGACAAGCTCTCTGGTGCAAGAGCGAATATAAAAAGAACATGGGATATAATCAGTAGTGTTCTGGGTAAGAAGGAAAATTCTGTGAATATTCCAAAAATAATTTGTACAAGTAATCATTCGATTATTGATAAGCCTACTATATGTCAAATTTTTAATGATTATTTTGTTGATTTAAATTATAACCTCACAAAAGATCTACAGAATTCGAGAAGTAATTTTACAAAGTATTTAAAAAGAAATGGACGTTTAGCTTATTTCGAACCTATAACATGTAAAGAAATAATAGGTATAGTGTGTAATATGAAAAAACATAAAAGTGCAGGATTTGATCATATCACACTTAAAATTATTAAAAGAGTTATTCATATAATTTGTTTACCACTTTCTCTCTCTCTTCTCTTTCTCATCCTCTCTAATCTAGTTTTATATCTCATCCCTTTCTCACATCTTTCTCACATTTCTTCATCTTTAATCTACAGTGCGTATCAAAAAATACACACTTCCAAAATATCCTCCATAATCATAGATTTACAATATCTATATGATTTTGTTCTTATACAATTATGGGTGATGGTCTGTTTCATCGGATGACACTGAGTGTTGACAATATTTTACGCATGAGTGGGTACTGGCTACCTTTATAAAAACTCGCAATAAATAGTTTGCCCAAAAATGCCTTGGTCTTGAATTTGATCAAAGTGCGTATATCAGGCAGTAACTGCATGTTTTCTCTGTTAACTATCAATAATTGATATGAACAACCATTTAACCACCATTTACCTAGCAGTGCACCCACACATACACACACAAAGTTGTCTATCCATAAAGGTAGCAGGAAGCTCCCAAGACAGGGGTTAAATGTATCTGGACAGCTCCATTTTAAACAAGCATCATGAGCATAGCATGTTGTACTGATTTTTTTTTTCATGGGCCATCATGAAGGAGCTACGCCAGCTTCACCCAATGCTCGATACACCAGTGCAACCCCCCCCCCCCCCCACACACACACACACCCGACACGACCATTGCATATGGTATCTTTCCAGCACAAATCATCTGCATCAATAACCATTTTTGCCTGAGGAGTGTTCGGAAACTAGAATGCAATAACAGGAGGATAGCCCTAAATGTACATGATATTTTCTTCTTCAGATTTCTTGAAATATTTTAAAAGACCACATGAACACAACGATTTGTATGACGGATAATAAAAAGAGAAGCAAATTCATTGATAAAAGTAATGTTTCGCAATGCGATAAACGACAAAGCGTAACAAAGCAAAAGTGCAAAAGAGGGAGAAGAGAGAAGGAGAGAGAGGGAGTGAGAGAAAGAGAGGGATAAACAGGAAAGGAACATTTTAAAAAATAAGGGGAAAAAGATGAAAGGAAAAGAAAGAAAGAAAGAAAGAGGAGAGATCACACGCTAGGAAAAGAGTAAAAAGATACATTCCTCCCCCCCCCCCCCCCCCCCCCCCCCCAGGTTAGGAAGAAAGTGGAGATTCGAGATAGTGGATGAGGCGTCTTTCTCTCTCTCTCCTTCTTGGCCGCATCTGACTAAAAGTCACTAACGAGGATGCCTACTTGGACCGTTGTGGTCTGGCTGGTTGAAGTGCTGTGCACTTACGAAGGATTGCATATATGCCATCAACTACACCATCATCGGGAGACAACAATTAAACAGGAATTAATACATTCATTAGCTACTGAGGAGGTAACATCTTGTTATTGTTCTTTTCTGTTTTACCGCTCGGGTTTGATGTCTTGTTCACAACCAAGGAGAAATGGACATTTGATGAAGAAAACTTCATACATGGAATAAGTCAATATGCTTCTTGTCTCTTTCTTTTTTCGTTATAGAATGATGTCCTGGGACACGTCCACACTATTACATATCTGCCTTAATTTTTGTAGCTAAGGACTAATTTGATGTTCTGATAAAACACGTGTTGTGCTTGTATGACAAAATGCCACCAGCGATCTGAAAAGGAAGGTCGTCATTACCACGTGGATAACACCTGGGGTGGTATTTTGAAAATTGTTGTAACTTTTGTTGTAACTTTTTTTGTATCTTCCGGAGATAATACGTCGCTAATATTGTTAAAATCTGGATAACACCTGGATAACAACCGGATAATGCCTGGATAACAACCAGATAATGCCTGGATAACACCTGGATATCACCTGGATAACATCTTTGTAGCATCTTGATAACACCTGGATAACACGTGGATAACACCCGTGTAAAACCTGGATAACACTTGGATAACACCCGGATAACATCTGGATAACACCTGGATAACACCTTGATAACACCTTGATAACACCTTGATAACACCTGGATAACACCTTGATAACACCTGGATAACACCTGAATAACACCTTGATAACACCTGAATAACACCTGGATTACACCAGTATAACAACCGGATAAAACCCAGATAAAACCTCGATTACACCAGTATAACAACCGGATAAAACCTGGATAACACCTTGATAACACCTTGATAACACCTGGATAACACCTTGATAACACCTTGATAACACTTGGATAACACCTTGATAACACCTTGATAAAACCTGGATAACACCTGGATACCACCTGGCTAACACCTGGCTAACACCCGGATAAAACCTGGATAACACCTTGATAACACCTTGATAACACCTGGATAACACCTTGATAACACCTTGATAACACTTGGATAACACCTTGATAACACCTTGATAAAACCTGGATAACACCTGGATACCACCTGGCTAACACCTGGCTAACACCCGGATAAAACCTGGATTACACCAGTATAACACCTGGATAACACCTTGATAACACCTTGATAACACCTGAATAACACCTTGATAACACCTTGATAACACCTGGATAACACCTGGATAACACCTTGATACCACCTGGATAACGCCCAGATAACACCTGAATAACACCTTGATACCATCTGGATAACACCCAAATAACACCTGGATAAAACCTCGATTACACCAGTATAACAACCGGATAAAACCTGGATAACACCTAGATTACAACAGTCTAACACCGGCATAACACCTTGATAAAACCTGGATAACACCTTGATAACACCTTGATAACACATGGATAACACCTGGATAACACCTTGATAACACCTTGATAAAACCTGGATAACACCTGGATACCAACTGGCTAACACCTGGCTAACACCCGGATAAAACCTGGATTACACCAGTATAACAACTGGATAACATCCGGATAACACCTGGATTACACCAGTTTAACACCCGGATAACACCTGGATAACACCTGGATAACACCTTGATAACACCTTGATAACACCTGGATAACACCTGGATAACACCTGGATAACACCTTGATAACACCTGAATAACACCTGGATAACACCTTGATAAAACCTGGATAACACCTTGATAACACCTTGATACCAAGGGAAAACACCTATATAACACGTTGATAACACCTTGATAACACCTGGATAACACCTGGATAACACCCTCATAACACCTGGATAACACTTTGATAACACCTTGATAAGTCCTGTATAACACCTGGATACCAAGGGAAAACACCAATTTGCCAATTTGCACCTTGATAACACCTGGATAAACATTTGGATAACAATTAGATAACACCTGGTTAACACCTTTAATTTTGTGCTCGTTCTCTTCGCTCACTCGAAATGTGGAAACAGCCTTGGTTTATATTCATCAACCCCCCCCCCCCCCCCTTCATCTTCTATAATGCTCCAAGGCCCCTGTCCTATCCAAGAAAATTTTAACAGAATATGTAATGAAATAACAGTTTATAAACCCCTGACCCCTAAATGGTTCAATCCACAATTAATTGGTTTGAGAGTTAATACACCATACTCTACCAAAGACAGATCAATTTGCCAATTTGCCTAACATTATTTCTGATATCTTAATGATAGATTTTGAGCCCATGGCCCTAAAATCAGTAATAAAAAGAAAAGGTTTACAGGAATGTCACTGAGCAGTCGCGGGTTTTCATGATGAGATTAACGCAAATTTAATTTACAGGAAATTCCGTTGATTTCATTTAATCATTTAAGCCGGTGTATATAAAAGAAAGACATCGACGAAGGAAGCAAGGGAAAACAAGGTCATCTTCATTCTTCAGCTCTGATGAGGGGCGGCTCATCGTTATCTTAGATGAGGGGTGGCTCCAAGGCCTGTGAGGATATTATTTTTACCCCGAGTGATATATTTGTCCACAAAGTTCCTATCTGGGTGCGGTCCACGTTTTAAATTGATTAAATAATCAGAACATACAAGTATATGATTACATTGCTAAATTTAGTGTATTACACGGTCATTTTTGAAGGTTCAAAATGGCTAAATCTCGGGAGCTTCAGGGGGTTCCGCCCAATGGACTCCACTGAAATAGGGGCTTTGTGGAGTGTGGACACATATATCACTCGGGGTAAACACGATATCTCCCCCCCCCCCCCCCCACAGGCCTTGCAATGGAGCAACCCCTCATCTAAGACGTTGAAGAGCCACCCCCTCATCAGAGATGAAAATGACCTTGTTTTCCCGTGCTTGCTACGTCAATGCGGGCGTCAGTATCGTAATTTGACCTCGATTAAAAATGGTGAAATTATATAGATTACATATCTCGATACAACAGAAATAAGTTTAAAGAAATTGCAAAAGTAAAAATATTTACCAATGAAAATAGACACACAAATAATTCATAATTATTCATAGAGTTTTGAAACCTTTCTAAATTTCAAATTAAAGTAATTTTTGATCTATTTATGCGACATAAGTTAGCTTCAATGAAAGAGCTTGATTCATACATTGTCATTTATATTCACATGTCCATGGCATTCCTTGCGGCATTCATTGGCTGAACCATATTTTGAGGGGTGTATTGGCTCATTATCGCATGGAAGGTAGTGATTATAGATGTAAATCTGTCCGCCAGTGCTCGCTGAACCGGTTCAGTGATTTTTTAATTAACATTTCAAAATGGCCCATCCCACGAAGTGACCGGTGCAAACATACGTGACCAAGTGCCAACAGTTATACGCCGGGGAAACTAAGAGGAGGCTTGACTGAACATCTACGCTCTATAAAGATCAAGTCGGCAGGCCTCTATGGCGTGCCCTTGGTGACATTAAGGTTCGATGGAAGAAAGATCGATCGAAAAACAGTTCGATGGTAAAAACATCGATCTTTTCCCTAGCGTTTGGTGCCAAAAAGGATCGATGGCAGAAAGATCGCACATTGAAGGGTTCGATGATCAAATCATGCATATATTTTCCATCGATGTTTGTATTGACCAATCACAGGACGTAAAACAGCGGACAAATGATCCATCCATACCTACTGAACATCTATCGAAGAATTCTTAGAGAGATCAACAGATCGACAGTGTATTTGTGCAGTGTGCCGTTTTGACAAAAATGGTCGATTGGGTTAGGGGTATAGTTGAAACCTTCGTTACTGAAGATTGAATTGGAAAGATCGATGTTACCAACAAGTAAGCTAATAAACAGTCCATTGGTAGTTTGAAAGGGGAACATTTCCTCTACGAAGAAAATCATCTATGAGTTGTAACTAAACATCGATGTATCTTTTTGCAACTGGCGATTTAGTCTAAACTATCTTAGCAACGAATAATGCTTTTTTTTTTTTCCTTCGCGTGTCTCGCAAGGAAGACTAGCTCTAAGAGGGCAAAGTTTCTTCTACGAAGAAAATCATCGATCGATGTGTTGTAAAGAAAGATCGATGTAGTCTAAACTATCTTTGCAACGAATTATGCGTTGTTTACTTTCGCGTGTCTCGCAAGCTAGACTAACATTTTGTTGTAAGAAATGTATTAACTTTATTCATCAATACCCCGTAATGAAAGGAGGACAGAGAATCAAGTTGATGATTTAGATTAGGAGAACTCCCAACATGTACAGCTCATGTTTACTATGTCAAAGCTAGCTAGTGCATGCAAAGTATACAAACTTCTTCTGCATGGACACTAACTCAAGCTCTTATCCCCCATCTGTTGTGTTAATTAAGGGTCATGACCTCCATGGACCCGTTGTCATGACCACTGGAAAACCGCCTGTTTACCCAAGGATTAACCAACGGGTATCCGGCGCATAACACATTAAAAGAGTGATGGCTTGCCTTGTTAGTTGCCATATTGTTGCTTTGGTTCATGACCAACCTGAAGTGAGCGCACAGCCCCAGGGCACAGTGAGATATTACCAGTGTGGGGGCTCCATAGACCCCTTTATCCCTTTCTGTGAATCAATGTGCACCCCGAATTCGATGAGATATCTATCAAATATCATTTCTGTGAAATTTAAAGAGATTTAAAGAAAATCTGAGCTAGCGGGGCCACATCAAGCGCCCCCTTGTCGAATAATTTGTAAATTCCGCCTTATCAAGTGTCAATTCGGTGAATATTTTTTAACACTTTGGGGGCTCCATAGACCCCTTTATCCCTTTCTGTGCATCAATGAGCACCCCCATTTCGATGAAATATCTATCAAAGATCATTTCTGTGAAATTTAAAGAGTTTTAAAGAAAATCTGAGCTAGCGGGGCCACTTCGAGCGCCCCCATGTCGAATAATTTGGAATTTCAATAGAATAAAAAACTTCAACTCGGTGAATATTTTTAGGAGTTTGGGGGCTCCATAGACCCCTTTATTCCTTTCTGTGCATCAATGTGCACCCCGAATTCGATGAGATATCTATCAAATATCATTTCTGTGAAATTTAAAGAGATTTAAAGAAAATCTGAGCTAGCGGGGCCACATCAAGCGCCCCCTTGTCGAATAATTTGTAAATTCCGCCTTATCAAGTGTCAATTCGGTGAATATTTTTTACCACTTTGGGGGCTCCATAGACCCCTTTATCCCTTTCTGTGCATCAATGAGCACCCCCATGTCGATGAAATATCTATCAAAGATCATTTCTGTGAAATTTAAAGAGTTTTAAAGAAAATCTGAGCTAGCGGGGCCACTTCGAGCGCCCCCATGTCGAATAATTTGGAATTTCAATAGAATAAAAAACTTCAACTCGGTGAATATTTTTAGGAGTTTGGGGGCTCCATAGACCCTTTTATTCCTTTCTGTGCATCAATGTGCACCCCGAATTCGATGAGATATCTATCAAAGATCATTTCTGTGAAATTTAAAGAGATTGAAAGAAAATCTGAGCTAGCGGGGCCACTTCGAGCGCCCCCATGTCGAATAATTTGGAATTTCAATAGAATAAAAAACTTCCATTCGGTGAATATTTTTACGACTTTGGGGGCTCCATAGACCCCTTTATCCCTTTCTGTGCATCAATGTGCACCCCGAATTCGATGAGATATCTATCAAAGATCATTTCTGTGAAATTTAAAGAGATTGAAAGAAAATCTGAGCTAGCGGGGCCACATCAAGCGCCCCCTTGTCGAATAATCTGGAAATTCCGCCTCATCAAGTGTCAATTCGGTGAATATTTTTTACCGATTTGGGGGCTCCATAGACCCCTTTATCCCTTTCTGTGCATCAATGAGCACCCCCATTTCGATGCGATATCTATCAAAGATCATTTCTGTGAAATTTAAAGAGATTGAAAGAAAATCTGAGCTAGCGGGGCCACTTCGAGCGTCCCATGTCGAATAATTTGAAATTTCACTAGAATAAAAAACTTTAATTCGGTGAACATTTTTACGAGTTTGGGGGCTCCATAGACCCCTTTATTCCTTTCTGTGCATCAATGTGCACCCCCAAATCGATGAGATATCTATCAAAGATCATTTCTGTGAAATTTAAAGAGATGAAAAGAAAAT
Organism: Heliocidaris tuberculata; assembly: GCA_025618425.1. NCBI lineage: Eukaryota > Metazoa > Echinodermata > Echinoidea > Camarodonta > Echinometridae > Heliocidaris > Heliocidaris tuberculata. Next base: position 31,374,346 of record CM046835.1, read on the forward strand.
CTGAGCTAGCGGGGCCACATCAAGCGCCCCCTTGTCGAATAATTTGTAAATTCCGCCTTATCGAGTGTCAATTCGGTGAATATTTTTTACCGATTTGGGGGCTCCATATACCCCTTTATCCCATTCTGTGAATCAATGTGCACCCCTATTTCGATGAGATATCTATCAAAGATCATTTCTGTGAAATTTAAAGAGATTTAAAGAAAATCTGAGCTAGCGGGGCCACATCTAGCGTCCCCTTGTCGAATAATTTGTAAATTCCGCCTTATCAAGTGTCAATTCGGTGAATATTTTTTACCACTTTGGGGGCTCCATAGACCCCTTTATTCCTTTCTGTGCATCAATGTGCACCCCCATTTCGATGAGATATCTATCAAAGATCATTTCTGTGAAATTTAAAGAGTTTTAAAGAAAATCTGAGCTAGGGGGGCATTTTCGAGCGCCCCCTTGTCGAATAATCTGGAAATTCCGCCTCATCAAGTGTCAATTCGGTGAATATTTTTTACCGATTTGGGGGCTCCATAGACCCCTTTATCCCTTTCTGTGCATCAATGAGCACCCCCATTTCGATGCGATATCTATCAAAGATCATTTCTGTGAAATTTAAAGAGATTTAAAGAAAATCTGAGCTAGCGGGGCCACTTCGAGCGTCGCATGTCGAATAATTTGAAATTTCACTAGAATAAAAAACTTTAATTCGGTGAACATTTTTTACCAGTTTGGGGGCTCCATAGACCCATTTATCCCTTTCTATGCATCAATGTGCACCCCCAATTCAATGAGATATCTATCAAAGATCATTTCTGTAAATTTGAAGAGATTTAGAGAAAATCTGAGCTAGCGGGGCCACTTCGAGCGCCCCCTGTCGAATAATTTGGAATTTCAATAGAATACAAAACTTCAATTCGGTAAATATTTTTACCAGTTTGGGGGCTCCATAGACCCCTTTATCCCTTTCTGTGCATCGATGATGTGCACCCCGAATTCGATGAGATATCTATCAAAGATCATTTCTGTGAAATTTAAAGAGATTTAAAGAAAATCTGAGCTAGCGGGGCCACATCAAGCGCCCCCTTGTCGAATAATCTGGAAATTCCGCCTCATCAAGTGTCAATTCGGTGAATATTTTTTACCGATTTGGGGGCTCCATAGACCCCTTTATCCCTTTCTGTGCATCAATGAGCACCCCCATTTCGATGCGATATCTATCAAAGATCATTTCTGTGAAATTTAAAGAGATTGAAAGAAAATCTGAGCTAGCGGGGCCACTTCGAGCGTCCCATGTCGAATAATTTGAAATTTCACTAGAATAAAAAACTTTAATTCGGTGAACATTTTTACGAGTTTGGGGGCTCCATAGACCCCTTTATTCCTTTCTGTGCATCAATGTGCACCCCCAAATCGATGAGATATCTATCAAAGATCATTTCTGTGAAATTTAAAGAGATGAAAAGAAAATCTGAGCTAGCGGGGCCACATCAAGCGCCCCCTTGTCGAATAATTTGTAAATTCCGCCTTATCGAGTGTCAATTCGGTGAATATTTTTTACCGATTTGGGGGCTCCATATACCCCTTTATCCCATTCTGTGAATCAATGTGCACCCCTATTTCGATGAGATATCTATCAAAGATCATTTCTGTGAAATTTAAAGAGATTTAAAGAAAATCTGAGCTAGCGGGGCCACATCTAGCGTCCCCTTGTCGAATAATTTGTAAATTCCGCCTTATCAAGTGTCAATTCGGTGAATATTTTTTACCACTTTGGGGGCTCCATAGACCCCTTTATTCCTTTCTGTGCATCAATGTGCACCCCCATTTCGATGAGATATCTATCAAAGATCATTTCTGTGAAATTTAAAGAGTTTTAAAGAAAATCTGAGCTAGGGGGGCATTTTCGAGCGCCCCCTTGTCGAATAATCTGGAAATTCCGCCTCATCAAGTGTCAATTCGGTGAATATTTTTTACCGATTTGGGGGCTCCATAGACCCCTTTATCCCTTTCTGTGCATCAATGAGCACCCCCATTTCGATGCGATATCTATCAAAGATCATTTCTGTGAAATTTAAAGAGATTTAAAGAAAATCTGAGCTAGCGGGGCCACTTCGAGCGTCGCATGTCGAATAATTTGAAATTTCACTAGAATAAAAAACTTTAATTCGGTGAACATTTTTTACCAGTTTGGGGGCTCCATAGACCCATTTATCCCTTTCTATGCATCAATGTGCACCCCCAATTCAATGAGATATCTATCAAAGATCATTTCTGTAAATTTGAAGAGATTTAGAGAAAATCTGAGCTAGCGGGGCCACTTCGAGCGCCCCCTGTCGAATAATTTGGAATTTCAATAGAATACAAAACTTCAATTCGGTAAATATTTTTACCAGTTTGGGGGCTCCATAGACCCCTTTATCCCTTTCTGTGCATCGATGATGTGCACCCCGAATTCGATGAGATATCTAACAAAGATCATTTCTGTGAAATTTAAAGAGATTTAAAGAAAATCTGAGCTAGCGGGGCCACATCAAGCGCCCCCTTGTCGAATAATTAGGAAATTCCGCCTTATCAAGTGTCAATTCGGTGAATATTTTTACCGATTTGGGGGCTCCATAGACCCCTTTATCCCTTTCTGTGCATCAATATGCACCCTCATTTCGATGAAATATCTATCAAAGATCATTTCTGTGAAATTTAAAGAGATTTAAAGAAAATCTGAGCTAGTGGGGCCACATCTAGCGCCCGCTTGTCGAATAATTTGGAATTTCAATGGAATAAAAAACTTCAATTCGGTGAATATTTTTACCAGTTTGGGGGCTCCATAGACCCCTTTATTCCTTTCTGTGCATCAATGTGCACCCCCAAATGGATGAGATATCTATCAAAGATCATTTCTGTGAAATTTAAAGAGATGAAAAGAAAATCTGAGCTAGCGGGGCCACATCAAGCGCCCCCTTGTCGAATAATTTGTAAATTCCGCCTTATCGAGTGTCAATTCGGTGAATATTTTTTACCGATTTGGGGGCTCCATATACCCCTTTATCCCATTCTGTGAATCAATGTGCACCCCTATTTCGATGAGATATCTATCAAAGATCATTTCTGTGAAATTTAAAGAGATTTAAAGAAAATCTGAGCTAGCGGGGCCACATCTAGCGTCCCCTTGTCGAATAATTTGTAAATTCCGCCTTATCAAGTGTCAATTCGGTGAATATTTTTTACCACTTTGGGGCTCCATAGACCCCTTTATTCCTTTCTGTGCATCAATGTGCACCCCCATTTCGATGAGATATCTATCAAAGATCAAATCTGTGAAATTTAAAGAGTTTTAAAGAAAATCTGAGCTAGCGGGGCCTTTTCGAGCGCCCCCTTGTCGAATAATCTGGAAATTCCGCCTCATCAAGTGTCAATTCGGTGAATATTTTTTACCGATTTGGGGGCTCCATAGACCCCTTTATCCCTTTCTGTGCATCAATGAGCACCCCCATTTCGATGCGATATCTATCAAAGATCATTTCTGTGAAATTTAAAGAGATTTAAAGAAAATCTGAGCTAGCGGGGCCACTTCGAGCGTCGCATGTCGAATAATTTGAAATTTCACTAGAATAAAAAACTTTAATTCGGTGAACATTTTTTACCAGTTTGGGGGCTCCATAGACCCATTTATCCCTTTCTATGCATCAATGTGCACCCCCAATTCAATGAGATATCTATCAAAGATCATTTCTGTAAATTTGAAGAGATTTAGAGAAAATCTGAGCTAGCGGGGCCACTTCGAACGCCCCCTGTCGAATAATTTGGAATTTCAATAGAATACAAAACTTCAATTCGGTAAATATTTTTACCAGTTTGGGGGCTCCATAGACCCCTTTATCCCTTTCTGTGCATCGATGATGTGCACCCCGAATTCGATGAGATATCTAACAAAGATCATTTCTGTGAAATTTAAAGAGATTTAAAGAAAATCTGAGCTAGCGGGGCCACATCAAGCGCCCCCTTGTCGAATAATTAGGAAATTCCGCCTTATCGAGTGTCAATTCGGTGAATATTTTTACCGATTTGGGGGCTCCATAGACCCCTTTATCCCTTTCTGTGCATCAATGTGCACCCTCATTTCGATGAAATATCTATCAAAGATCATTTCTGTGAAATTTAAAGAGATTTAAAGAAAATCTGAGCTAGTGGGGCCACATCTAGCGCCCGCTTGTCGAATAATTTGGAATTTCAATGGAATAAAAAACTTCAATTCGGTGAATATTTTTACCAGTTTGGGGGCTCCATAGACCCCTTTATTCCTTTCTGTGCATCAATGTGCATCCCCAAATGGATGAGATATCTATCAAAGATCATTTCTGTGAAATTTAAAGAGATGAAAAGAAAATCTGAGCTAGCGGGGCCACATCAAGCGCCCCCTTGTCGAATAATTTGTAAATTCCGCCTTATCGAGTGTCAATTCGGTGAATATTTTTTACCGATTTGGGGGCTCCATATACCCCTTTATCCCATTCTGTGAATCAATGTGCACCCCTATTTCGATGAGATATCTATCAAAGATCATTTCTGTGAAATTTAAAGAGATTTAAAGAAAATCTGAGCTAGCGGGGCCACATCTAGCGTCCCCTTGTCGAATAATTTGTAAATTCCGCCTTATCAAGTGTCAATTCGGTGAATATTTTTTACCACTTTGGGGGCTCCATAGACCCCTTTATCCCTTTCTGTGCATCAATGTGCACCCCCATTTCGATGAGATATCTATCAAAGATCATTTCTGTGAAATTTAAAGAGTTTTAAAGAAAATCTGAGCTAGCGGGGCCTTTTCGAGCGCCCCCTTGTCGAATAATCTGGAAATTCCGCCTCATCAAGTGTCAATTCGGTGAATATTTTTTACCGATTTGGGGGCTCCATAGACCCCTTTATCCCTTTCTGTGCATCAATGAGCACCCCCATTTCGATGCGATATCTATCAAAGATCATTTCTGTGAAATTTAAAGAGATTTAAAGAAAATCTGAGCTAGCGGGGCCACTTCGAGCGTCGCATGTCGAATAATTTGAAATTTCACTAGAATAAAAAACTTTAATTCGGTGAACATTTTTTACCAGTTTGGGGGCTCCATAGACCCATTTATCCCTTTCTATGCATCAATGTGCACCCCCAATTCAATGAGATATCTATCAAAGATCATTTCTGTAAATTTGAAGAGATTTAGAGAAAATCTGAGCTAGCGGGGCCACTTCGAACGCCCCCTGTCGAATAATTTGGAATTTCAATAGAATACAAAACTTCAATTCGGTAAATATTTTTACCAGTTTGGGGGCTCCATAGACCCCTTTATCCCTTTCTGTGCATCGATGATGTGCACCCCGAATTCGATGAGATATCTAACAAAGATCATTTCTGTGAAATTTAAAGAGATTTAAAGAAAATCTGAGCTAGCGGGGCCACATCAAGCGCCCCCTTGTCGAATAATTAGGAAATTCCGCCTTATCGAGTGTCAATTCGGTGAATATTTTTACCGATTTGGGGGCTCCATAGACCCCTTTATCCCTTTCTGTGCATCAATGTGCACCCTCATTTCGATGAAATATCTATCAAAGATCATTTCTGTGAAATTTAAAGAGATTTAAAGAAAATCTGAGCTAGTGGGGCCACATCTAGCGCCCGTTTGTCGAATAATTTGGAATTTCAATGGAATAAAAAACTTCAATTCGGTGAATATTTTTACCAGTTTGGGGGCTCCATAGACCCCTTTATTCCTTTCTGTGCATCAATTTGCACCCCCAAATCGATGAGATATCTATCAAAGATCATTTCTGTGAAATTTAAAGAGATTTAAAGAAAATCTGAGCTAGCGGGGCCACATCAAGCGCCCCCTTGTCGAATAATTTGTAAATTCCGCCTTATCGAGTGTCAATTCGGTGAATATTTTTTACCGATTTGGGGGCTCCATATACCCCTTTATCCCATTCTGTGAATCAATGTGCACCCCTATTTCGATGAGATATTTATCAAAGATCATTTCTGTGAAATTTAAAGAGATTTAAAGAAAATCTGAGCTAGCGGGGCCACATCTAGCGTCCCCTTGTCGAATAATTTGTAAATTCCGCCTTATCAAGTGTCAATTCGGTGAATATTTTTTACCACTTTGGGGGCTCCATAGACCCCTTTATTCCTTTCTGTGCATCAATGTGCACCCCCATTTCGATGAGATATCTATCAAAGATCAATTCTGTGAAATTTAAAGAGTTTTAAAGAAAATCTGAGCTAGCGGGGCCTTTTCGAGCGCCCCCTTGTCGAATAATCTGGAAATTCCGCCTCATCAAGTGTCAATTCGGTGAATATTTTTTACCGATTTGGGGGCTCCATAGACCCCTTTATCCCTTTTTGTGCATCAATGAGCACCCCCATTTCGATGCGATATCTATCAAAGATCATTTCTGTGAAATTTAAAGAGATTTAAAGAAAATCTGAGCTAGCGGGGCCACTTCGAGCGTCGCATGTCGAATAATTTGAAATTTCTCTAGAATAAAAAACTTTAATTCGGTGAACATTTTTTACCAGTTTGGGGGCTCCATAGACCCATTTATCCCTTTCTATGCATCAATGTGCACCCCCAATTCAATGAGATATCTATCAAAGATCATTTCTGTAAATTTGAAGAGATTTAGAGAAAATCTGAGCTAGCGGGGCCACTTCGAGCGCCCCCTGTCGAATAATTTGGAATTTCAATAGAATACAAAACTTCAATTCGGTAAATATTTTTACCAGTTTGGGGGCTCCATAGACCCCTTTATCCCTTTCTGTGCATCGATGATGTGCACCCCGAATTCGATGAGATATCTAACAAAGATCATTTCTGTGAAATTTAAAGAGATTTAAAGAAAATCTGAGCTAGCGGGGCCACTTCGAGCGTCGCATGTCGAATAATTTGAAATTTCACTAGAATAAAAAACTTTGATTCGGTGAACATTTTTTACCAGTTTGGGGGCTCCATAGACCCATTTATCCCTTTCTGTGCATCAATGTGCACCCCCAATTCAATGAGATATCTATCAAAGATCATTTCTGTAAATTTGAAAAGATTTAGAGAAAATCTGAGCTAGCGGGGCCACTTCGAGCGCCCCCTGTCGAATAATTTGGAATTTCAATAGAATACAAAACTTCAATTCGGTAAATATTTTTACCAGTTTGGGGCTCCATAGACCCCTTTATCCCTTTCTGTGCATCGATGATGTGCACCCCGAATTCGATGAGATATCTAACAAAGATCATTTCTGTGAAATTTAAAGAGATTTAAAGAAAATCTGAGCTAGCGGGGCCACATCAAGCGCCCCCTTGTCGAATAATTAGGAAATTCCGCCTTATCGAGTGTCAATTCGGTGAATATTTTTACCGATTTGGGGGCTCCATAGACCCCTTTATCCCTTTCTGTGCATCAATGTGCACCCTCATTTCGATGAAATATCTATCAAAGATCATTTCTGTGAAATTTAAAGAGATTTAAAGAAAATCTGAGCTAGTGGGGCCACATCTAGCGCCCGTTTGTCGAATAATTTGGAATTTCAATGGAATAAAAAACTTCAATTCGGTGAATATTTTTACCAGTTTGGGGGCTCCATAGACCCCTTTATTCCTTTCTGTGCATCAATTTGCACCCCCAAATCGATGAGATATCTATCAAAGATCATTTCTGTGAAATTTAAAGAGATTGAAAGAAAATCTGAGCTAGCGGGGCCACTTCGAGCGTCCCATGTCGAATAATTTGGAATTTCAATAGAATAAAAAACTTCCATTCGGTGAATATTTTTACGAGATTGGGGGCTCCATAGACCCCTTTATTCCTTTCGGTGCATCAATGAGCAGCCCTAATTCGATGAGATATCTATCAAAGATCATTTCTGTGAAATTTAAAGAGATTTAAAGAAAATCTGAGCTAGCGGGGCCACATCAAGCGCCCCCTTGTCGAATAATCTGGAAATTCCGCCTTATCAAGTGTCAATTCGGTGAATATTTTGTACCGATTTGGGGGCTCCATAGACCCCTTTATCCCTTTCTGTGCATCAATGAGCACCCCCATTTCGATGCGATATCTATCAAAGATCATTTCTGTGAAAATTAAAGAGATTTAAAGAAAATCTGAGCTAGCGGGGCCACTTCGAGCGTCCCATGTCAAATAATTTGAAATTTCACTAGAATAAAAAACTTTAATTCGGTGAATATTTTTACGAGTTTGGGGGCTCCATAGACCCCTTTATTCCTTTCTGTGCATCAATGTGCACCCTCATTTCGATGAAATATCTATCAAAGATCATTTCTGTGAAATTTAAAGAGATTTAAAGAAAATCTGAGCTAGCGGGGCCACTTCGAGCGTCCCCTGTCGAATAATTTGGAATTTCAATAGAATAAAAAACTTCAATTCGGTGAATATTTTTACCAGTTTGGGGGCTCCATAGACCCCTTTATTCCTTTCGGTGCATCAATGAGCAGCCCTAATTCGATGAGATATCTATCAAAGATCATTTCTGTGAAATTTAAAGAGATTTAAAGAAAATCTGAGCTAGCGGGGCCACATCAAGCGCCCCCTTGTCGAATAATCTGGAAATTCCGCCTTATCAAGTGTCAATTCGGTGAATATTTTGTACCGATTTGGGGGCTCCATAGACCCCTTTATCCCTTTCTGTGCATCAATGAGCACCCCCATTTCGATGCGATATCTATCAAAGATCATTTCTGTGAAAATTAAAGAGATTTAAAGAAAATCTGAGCTAGCGGGGCCACTTCGAGCGTCCCATGTCAAATAATTTGAAATTTCACTAGAATAAAAAACTTTAATTCGGTGAACATTTTTACGAGTTTGGGGGCTCCATAGACCCCTTTATTCCTTTCTGTGCATCAATGTGCACCCTCATTTCGATGAAATATCTATCAAAGATCATTTCTGTGAAATTTAAAGAGATTTAAAGAAAATCTGAGCTAGCGGGGCCACTTCGAGCGTCCCCTGTCGAATAATTTGGAATTTCAATAGAATAAAAAACTTCAATTCGGTGAATATTTTTACCAGTTTGGGGGCTCCATAGACCCCTTTATCCCTTTCTGTGCATCAATGTGCACCCCGAATTCGATGAGATATCTATCAAAGATCATTTCTGTGAAATTTAAAGAGATTTAAAGAAAATCTGAGCTAGCGGGGCCACATCAAGCGCCCCCTTGTCGAATAATCTGGAAATTCCGCCTTATCAAGTGTCAATTCGGTGAATATTTTTTACCGATTTGGGGGCTCCATAGACCCCTTTAACGCTTTCTGTGCATCAATGAGCATCCCCGTTTTCGACGCGATATCTATCAAAGATCATTTCTGTGAAAATTAAAGAGATTGAAAGAAAATCTGAGCTAGCGGGGCCACTTCGAGCGTCCCATGTCAAATAATTTGAAATTTCACTAGAATACAAAACTTCAATTCGGTAAATATTTTTACCAGTTTGGGGGCGCTCCATAGACCCCTTTATCCCTTTCTGTGCATCAATGTGCACCCTGAATTCGATGAGATATCTAACAAAGATCATTTCTGTGAAATTTAAAGAGATTTAAAGAAAAACTGAGCTAGCGGGGCCACTTCGACCGTCCCATGTCGAATAATTTGAAATTTCACTAGAATAAAAAACTTTAATTCGGTGAATATTTTTACGAGTTTGGGGGCTCCATAGACCCCTTTATTCCTTTCTGTGCATCAATGTGCACCCCCAAATCGATGGGATATCTATCAAAGATCATTTCTGTGAAATTTTAAGAGATTTAAAGAAAATCTGAGCTGGTGGGGCTACTTCGAGCGCCCCCTTGTCGAATAATTTGGAATTTCAATAGAATAAAAACTTCCATTCGGTGAATATTTTTACGAGATTGGGGGCTCCATAGACCCCTTTATTCCTTTCGGTGCATCAATGAGCAGCCCTAATTCGATGAGATATCTATCAAAGATCATTTCTGTGAAATTTAAAGAGATTTAAAGAAAATCTGAGCTAGCGGGGCCACATCAAGCGCCCCCTTGTCGAATAATCTGGAAATTCCGCCTTATCAAGTGTCAATTCGGTAAATATTTTTACCAGTTTGGGGGCGCTCCATAGACCCCTTTATCCCTTTCTGTGCATCAATGTGCACCCTGAATTCGATGAGATATCTAACAAAGATCATTTCTGTGAAATTTAAAGAGATTTAAAGAAAATCTGAGCTAGCGGGGCCACTTCGAGCGTCCCATGTCGAATAATTTGAAATTTCACTAGAATAAAAAACTTTAATTCGGTGAATATTTTTACGAGTTTGGGGGCTCCATAGACCCCTTTATCCCTTTCTGTGCATCAATGTGCACCCTCATTTCGATGAAATATCTATCAAAGATCATTTCTGTGAAATTTAAAGAGATTTAAAGAAAATCTGAGCTAGCGGGGCCACTTCGAGCGTCCCCTGTCGAATAATTTGGAATTTCAATAGAATAAAAAACTTCAATTCGGTGAATATTTTTACGAGTTTGGGGGCTCCATAGACCCTTTTATCCCTTTCTGTGCATCAATGTGCACCCCGAATTCGATGAGATATCTATCAAAGATCATTTCTGTGAAATTTAAAGAGATTTAAAGAAAATCTGAGCTAGCGGGGCCACATCAAGCGCCCCCTTGTCGAATAATCTGGAAATTCCGCCTTATCAAGTGTCAATTCGGTGAATATTTTGTACCGATTTGGGGGCTCCATAGACCCCTTTAACGCTTTCTGTGCATCAATGAGCACCCCTGTTTTCGACGCGATATCTATCAAAGATCATTTCTGTGAAAATTAAAGAGATTGAAAGAAAATCTGAGCTAGCGGGGCCACTTCGAGCGTCCCATGTCAAATAATTTGAAATTTCACTAGAATAAAAAACTTTAAATCGGTGAACATTTTTACGAGTTTGGGGGCTCCATAGACCCCTTTATCCCTTTCTGTGCATCAATGTGCACCCTCATGTCGATGAAATATCTATCAAAGATCATTTCTGTGAAATTTAAAGAGATTTAAAGAAAATCTGAGCTAGCGGGGCCACTTCGAGCGCCCCCCTCTCGAAAAATTTGAAATTTCACTAGAATAAAAAACTTTAATTCGGTGAACATTTTTACGAGTTTGGGGGCTCCATAGACCCCTTTATTCCTTTCTGTGCATCAATGTGCACCCCGAATTCGATGAGATATCTATCAAAGATCATTTCTGTGAAATCTAAAGAGATTTAAAGAAAATCTGAGCTAGCGGGGCCACATCAAGCGCCCCCTTGTCGAATAATTTGGAATTTCAATAGAATAAAAAACTTCCATTCGGTGAATATTTTTACGAGATTGGGGGCTCCATAGACCCCTTTATTCCTTTCGGTGCATCAATGAGCAGCCCTAATTCGATCAAGTAACTCCTTGATTCGATGAGATATCTATCAAAGATCATTTCTCTGAAATTTAAAAATTTAAAATATGGATATGCTATACTGGGTTGGCCTACACTCTATATGTAGATGTATCTTTTTGCAACTGGTGATGTAGTCTAAACTATCTTGGCAACGAATATGCGTTGTTTACTTTCGCGTGTCTCGCAAGCTAGACTAACATTTTGTTGTAAGAAATTAACTTTATTCATCAATACCCCGTAATGAAAGGAGGACAGAAAATCAAGTTGATGATTTAGATTAGGAGAACTCCCAACATGTACAGCTCATGTATACTATATAGTCAAAGCTAGATAGTGCATGCAAAGTATACAAACTTCTTCTGCATGGACACTAACTCAAGCTCTTATCCCCCATCTGCTGTGTTAATTAAGGGTCATGACCTCCGTGGACCCGTTGTTATGACCACTGGAAAACCGCCTGTTTACCCAAGGATTAACCAACTGGTATCCGGCGCATAATACATTAAAAGAGTGATGGCTTGCCTTGTTAGTTGCCATATTGTTGCTTCATGTATAACCAATGAAACGAGATTGGAAAACGACTTCAGAATATTTTCAGAGGGTGTCTGGCCTCATCCTCCTCCTCCCTCCCCGGTGGACTAATATGAGAAATATCTCCTGCCCCCAATCCCCCATAAAAAAAGAAGAAGAAGAAGAAGAAGAAGAAGAAGAAGAACTGCCGATGTACAGTCTAAACTATCTTAGCAACGAATAATGCTTTTTTCTTTACTTTCGCGTGTCTCGCAAGGAAGACTAGCTCTAAGAGGGCAACGTTTCTCCTACGAAGAAAATCATCGATCGATGTGTTGTAAAGAAAGATCGAAGCCTTTTTGCAACTGGCGAAGTAGTCTGAACTATCTTAGCAACGAATAATGCTTTTTTCTTTACTTTCGCGTGTCTCGCAAGGAAGACTAGCTCTAAGAGGGCAACGTTTCTTCTACGAAGAAAATCATCGATCGATGTGTTGTAAAGAAAGATCGAAGTCTTTTTGCAACTGGCGAAGTAGTCTGAACTATCTTAGCAACGAATAATGCTTTTTTCTTTACTTTCGCGTGTCTCGCAAGGAAGACTAGCTCTAAGAGGGCAACGTTTCTCCTAAGAAGAAAATCATCGATCGATGTGTTGTAAAGAAAGATCGAAGCCTTTTTGCAACTTGCGAAGTAGTCTGAACTATCTTAGCAACGAATAATGCTTTTTTCTTTACTTTCGCGTGTCTCGCAAGGAAGACTAGCTCTAAGAGGGCAACGTTTCTTCTACGAAGAAAATCATCGATCGATGTGTTGTAAAGAAAGATCGAAGCCTTTTTGCAACTTGCGAAGTAGTCTGAACTATCTTAGCAACGAATAATGCTTTTTTCTTTACTTTCGCGTGTCTCGCAAGGAAGACTAGCTCTAAGAGGGCAACGTTTCTTCTACGAAGAAAATCATCGATCGATGTGTTGTAAAGAAAGATCAAAGTCTTTTTGCAACTGGCGAAGTAGTCTGAACTATCTTAGCAACGAATAATGCTTTTTTCTTTACTTTCGCGTGTCTCGCAAGGAAGACTAGCTCTAAGAGGACAACGTTTCTTCTAACAAAATGTTATTTCTTTATTCCTTTCTGTGCATCAATGTTTTCTGTGAAATTTAAAGAGATTTAAAGAAAACCTGAGCTAGCGGGGTCACTTCGAGCGCCCCCTGTCGAATAATTTGGAATTTCAATAGAATACAAAACTTCAATTCGGTAAATATTTTTACCAGTTTGGGGGCTCCATAGACCCCTTTATCCCTTTCTGTGCATCAATGTGCACCCCGAATTCGATGAGATATCTAACAAAGATCATTTCTGTGAAATTTAAAGAGATTTAAAGAAAATCTGAGCTAGCGGGGCCACATCAAGCGCCCCCTTGTCGAATAATCTGGAAATTCCGCCTTATCAAGTGTTAATTCGGTGAATATTTTTACGAGTTTGGGGGCTCCATAGACCCCTTTATTCCATTCTGTGCATCAATGTGCACCCCCAAATCGATGAGATATCTATCAAAGATCATTTCTGTGAAAATTAACGAGATTTAAAGAAAATCTGAGCTAGCGGGGCCACTTCGAGCGTCCCATGTCGAATAATTTGAAATTTCACTAGAATAAAAAACTTTAATTCGGTGAACATTTTTACGAGTTTGGGGGCTCCATAGACCCCTTTATTCCTTTCTGTGCATCAATGTGCACCCCCAAATCGATTAGATATCTATCAAAGATCATTTCTGTGAAACTTAAAGAGATTTAAAGAAAATCTGAGCTAGCGGGGCCACATGAAGCGCCCCCTTGTCGAATAATTTGGAAATTCCGCCTTATCGAGTGTCAATTCGGTGAATATTTTTACGAGTTTGGGGGCTCCATAGACCCCTTTATCCCTTTCTGTGCATCAATGTGCACCCTCATTTCGATGAAATATCTATCAAAGATCATTTCTGTGAAACTTAAAGAGATTTAAAGAAAATCTGAGCTAGCGGGGCCACATCAAGCGTCCCCTTGTCGAATAATTTGTAAATTCCGCCTTATCAAGTGTTAATTCGGTGAATATTTTTACGAGTTTGGGGGCTCCATAGACCCCTTTATTCCTTTCTGTGCATCAATGTGCACCCCCAAATCGATGAGATATCTATCAAAGATCATTTCTGTGAAATTTAAAGAGATTAAAAGAAAATCTGAACTAGCGGGGCCACATCTAGCGCCCGCTTGTCGAATAATTTGGAATTTCAATGGAATACAAAACTTCAATTCGGTAAATATTTTTACCAGTTTGGGGGCTCCATAGACCCCTTTATCCCTTTCTGTGCATCAATGTGCACCCCGAATTCGATGAGATATCTAACAAAGATCATTTCTGTGAAATTTAAAGAGATTTAAAGAAAATCTGAGCTGGCGGGGCCACATCTAGCGTCCCCTTGTCGAATAATTTGTAAATTCCGCCTTATCAAATGTTAATTCGGTGAATATTTTTACGAGTTTGGGGGCTCCATAGACCCCTTTATTCCTTTCTGTGCATCAATGTGCACCCCCAAATCGATGAGATATCTATCAAAGATCATTTCTGTGAAATTTAAAGAGATTAAAAGAAAATCTGAACTAGCGGGGCCACATCTAGCGCCCGCTTGTCGAATAATTTGGAATTTCAATGGAATAAAAAACTTCAATTCGGTGAATATTTTTACCAGTTTGGGGGCTCCATAGACCCCTTTATTCCTTTCTGTGCATCAATGTTTTCTGTGAAATTTAAAGAGATTTATAGAAAATTTGAGCTAGAGGGGCCACTTCGAGCGTCCCATGTCTATGTTATCATATATTTGGTAGACAAAGTCTAAGGTCAAAGGTTATAAGAGGTCATTGTATACTGGAAATGGCTTGTTTGGCTTAAGTTTAACATCCGATTAACGGATCAACTCTAGACGTGATTCATATGCATATGAAAATGAAGACGTAAGAAGATTGGGAGATCAGAGGTCAGAATGAACTCAATTATGGATTGTGACAGTATAGTAACATCGATGATCTTGTGCTTCGGTACAACGAAGCTTGTCGTGAAGTTCTTGACGCTCACGCCCCCGCAACTACAAGGACACTGTCAGTTCGAGTAAAGCCTAGCTGGTACACCGATAAAGTGATGGAAGCTCGACGTGCCCGACGGCGTGCAGAGAGACGCTGGCGCAAGATAAAGTCAAATACTGATCGCAGACTGTATATTGAAGCTCAGCGGACTGTATGTGATGTGGTTGTCTCTGCCAAGAAAGACTATTATCATGAGAGACTTTCTTCATGTAATACCAAGGACATGTATAAGACTGTCAATGAATTGCTTAATGTCAGTAGTAATGTTCTTCCTGTATGTACAAACTCTTCTGATCTTGCTGAAGATTTTTCAAATTACTTTGTCAGTAAGGTATCTAAAATTAGGGACGATATAGAGAGCACTGTTCCAACAAAACGTAATGTCCCTACTGTATCCTCAAACACATGTGAACCTGACTCAACTTTTTCTCAGTTTGATTTTGTGAGTGAAAATGTCTTGCAGTGTATGATTTCTAAATGTCCTTCCAAATCTTGTACTTTGGATCCCATGCCAACATGGCTGGTTAAGAAACATTTGCCAGTTCTACTTCCAGTACTGTTACGTATCGTGAATCTATCACTGTCTACCGGTGTTTTCCCAGAAAGACTTAGATCGTCTATCATTACACCAGTATTGAAGAAGTCCTCTCTGGACAAAAATGATTTAGGTAGTTACAGACCTGTTTCCAACATACCATTTTTAGGCAAATTAATCGAAAAGGCTGTTTCTAAACAGGTGTGCGACTTTGTCAACCGTAATGATTTGCTTGATCCTATGCAGTCTGCATATCGCGTGGCACATAGTACTGAGACTGCACTCATTCGACTGCAGAATGACGTACTTTGTGCAATCGGCAACAGGCAAGCTGTTTTCTTATTAATGCTGGACCTCTCATCCGCCTTTGATACGGTGGACCACACAATTCTTTCTCATAGGCTGGCCGATGACTTCGGTCTACGAGATAATGTCCTTTCCTGGTTCAAATCGTATCTTAGCAACAGGTCTTGTAGAGTCCATGTCAATGGATCATTCTCCAGTGACAAAAGGTTGGAATTTGGGATACCGCAAGGGTCAATTGTTGGGCCACAGTTATTTACATATTACATTAGGTGTATTGGTAACATCATCAGCCAGCATTCAGTTCAATACCATGTGTATGCTGATGACATCCAGATGTTTACCATTTTTGATCCTACCAAGCCTGGAGATGCAGCTTGCGCATACTACCGTATCTCGAAGTGCTTAGAAGACATACAATCATGGCTTGTCAGTAATAAATTGAAGTTGAATTCCGGTAAAACTGAGTTCTTCATTGCTGCATCATCCACCGACTTGAATCGGTTCAATGACCTTTCATTTTCTATTGATGATCTAGACATCCCAATGTCTTCAACAATCAAGGATCTGGGTGTTGTCTTTGATAAGGAAATGAAAATGTCTGACCATGTAACAAACTTGTGTCGTACCCTCAATTGGCAAATTTACAACCTCAATCGCATCAGGGGGTACTTAAATAAAGACACCTGTCATAATGTTGTTAGAGCACTTGTGCTATCCAGGCTTGACTATGGTGGATGTTTGCTTGGGGTCATCAGTAAACAGGACCTGGGCAGACTTCAACGTCTTCAGAATAAGTGTGCTCGTCTAATATGTCAAAAACCAAAATGGTCCCACGTCACTCCATTACTCAATGAACTTCACTGGCTTCCCGTTTCTAAGAGAATACAATACCGTATACTGGTTCAGACTTACAAATCACTGTCAACCACACTTCCTCAATACATCTCCTCACTCTTTCAGCAACAGAGAACATCATATTCTCTTCGTTCTACCTCTGCTCCTTCCTATGTCATTCCAAAATCCCGAAAACAGGCTGGCTTCAAGTCCTTTCAGTCACTTGCTCCACAACTTTGGAACAGACTCCCCGCATCTCTCCGTAATAGCACATCACTTGACATCTTCAAGAAACATCTAAAAACTTACTTATACAATTCTTAATTTACTTGAATAGACTTTAGGTGACAGCGCCTTGTATCCTTTGGAAAAGGCGCTATATAAATCCAATTATTATTATTATTATTTATTATTGTATATATAATTGTATACGCATATTTCCTGCATTAAGAAGAAACCTATTATCTATGTTGTTCACTTCCGCCTTAATTCACGTTTGCCTTCGCCTTAACTTAACTGTCATGACGGAAAACACAGCATTGCTAGGAGGCATCTTTATCTATATGTATATATTGCATGTATATATTGTATATATTGTATATATAACTTAACATTTTAACTTGTAAATTTCTAGGCAAGAAAAACAAGATCGTCCGGGAGCGAAGCCCCCTGATCCCCCATTTGGGGCCCCAAAGCCCTATAGACTCCGCTTGTTTGAGTATCATCCCTTCCCCCTCCCCCACCCCCCCCCCCCCCCCCACTCAAAAAGTGTTCCGCATCCTTTGATAGCATTGTCCCTAAGAATTCAAGCACCTTGGTATTTCAAAAAGAAATAATATTAAAATTGGGAATAACAGTAAGCAGTAATAAAAGGCCTCTCAAACTTTAATGCACATTGATTGCAGTTGATGCGCAGGATGCGCACAACTAATATGTTTCCTTTATTTTTAATTATTGCATGAAATAATTTTTCCAATTTCCTAAGCTCTTAACCATACTTTAATATTAATAATAAAATATTATTTTTATTGCATCCATGCACATAAACAAGATTGAACTTGCGGTCGGGTTGTAAAGTACCATTAAACTAAGACGTATTTTGCTATTTGTACATTAGTGAAAGTCACAAAGGTTAAATATTTTGGTTGATATTTATTTTTGAAAAAATATGTTGTGTCATATCATGTACCCTATTTTTGAACTATAAAGGATTAATGTTTGGAACTGTAAAGGATTAATGATTATAAGCATCAAGATTAAGTGAACAATGCTTGGCTAGGTAGGTATTATTTATTGATTAACCGAATGTGTTACGTTTGAAGGAAGGAAGCATTATTTCATGTCAGTAAAAACAAATCTACTTTATCTAATAAAATGTGTCCAAATTTATTTATTGTTGACATTATTTTTATTATGAAACATTACATTGAAATTAAACGAAATTCATTTCACATTTTAATCATCAAATTAACCGAGACTGAAGAGAGAAGAAGATGAGTCGGAGAGTTATGATATAGTCAAGCATTTATATGTTTTATTATTGTTACATAAATTCATGCCCTTCATATAGAAAGAGGAAATGAAGAATAAAAAAAAGAAATAGAAAACATTCAGGGGAATATGATTAAATAGTAAAATAATGAGTTAAATATAAATATGTATGTAATTATGTATATATATATATATATATATATATATATATATAGTATATATATATATATATATATATATATATAAATATTTGGTAAAATTTATGCTTTTCGAATTATTTTTTTTAAAATACCGTTAATTTTTTTTATCATATTCATTCAATTCAATTCCTTCTTTTTTTTTTTTTTAATTGTACAAGACATTGAATAAAAACATGCAATTCCATACAATACATATCATATTTCATTTCAACTCGCAAAATAAAAATATATTAAATATAATAATTGCAATAGGGATATGAATTCCCACTGTTTATATAGAAATGATATTATAGATGACTTTCGTGAAAACAAATAATGCAGAAAACATATAAACATATATAAAATATAGTCTTTTATTAATATCTCATTTTATACACCCTCTACGCTCATTATGAAGCATTGTCTTCTGCTATAAGACTGTTTCCGACAGTGTACGTGAAAGAGATCGATGCAGTGTATTTACATTAAATCGTATATCAGTAAAAAAAAATAATAAATTAGTTGCATAATATTCATTATGATATTAGACAATATGATAAAATATTATACAATATAATATGATATAATATCCATTTTATTATTCATTTGAAGTATGTTGGCACATTGAGTGACAGTCAAAATCAAAAGTTATATGTAAAAAGAATCACTACAAGAGTGCTGTACACGATCCACACTTACACCAACAGTTCTCTTTTCCATAGTTCTACTTTTTTTCTCTCTTAATATTTTTGTTATTATTATTATTATCATTATTATTATTATTATTATTATTATTATTATTATTATTATCATTATTCTTATTATTATTCTTATTAATGATTTGGCGTCACATGTGCCAGGGAGGAAAAAGCAAAGTGAATCACTGTAACCCTCAGGTCTATCCTCCCGATTTAATAATAACTGATTGGGATGTGCAGGTGTACCACACTGATCTCTGCGGGGGAATAAAAAAATCCGTAGAGATCAGTGGTGTACCACTACACCGGGGTTTCCCCTACTCTTCTACGAATAGTGCAGTGAGTTCTTAACATACAAAGGTGATTTTAAACAGCATACTCTTCCCCTCTTTTTTGCTTCTTCCAATCTCTTGCGCACCACTGCACGGTATGGCCATTATTCCATGGTTTAAAAAAATAATTAAAAAAATATTCCTCTCATTTTTCTATGTCTTTGCACTGCATACTGACGTTATATTTCTAAACAGGGGCGGCGCTACAAGAGGATCTATGGGGGGGCGACCGCCCCCCATATGATTTTTCAAGTAGTGAGAAAAGAAAAAAAGAAAAGAAAAGGAGGAAGAAAAAGGAAGAAAAGGGAAGAAAGAAGAAAGTGGAGTATTACAAAGAGAGGTCTTGAACATATAACTCATATTACCCCTGTTATTTCATGGAGAAAAAAATATGACGTCATCTTTAGGTCGTCTTGCCCCTCCTATCAAAATACCCTGGCGCCGCCCCTGTTTCTAAATGAGAACCGGCCTTATATATCGGGTTCATATCTCAGTGACAGACAGCCCACGAGACTGACATTTACAAAAGATTCCCTAAACCGATAGCTAACGAGAACCATAAAACAAAGAAATATGGCTAAAAAAAGTAAAAGGTCTTATTGGCCATCCGTCCAGTGAACCCTGAAGAACTGTCTGAAGGCCCGGGAGACCTGGGGGGGGGGGGTTTCATCAGGTGTCTTGTCAGTGATTTTTACCGACAAATTTGCTCTCAGTCAATCAGATGCAAGGAATTCAGTAGCTTATAACAGTTACTGCAACTAATGTCATTTATGACAAGTTTTATGAAACAGGGCCCCGGTGGGCTGTCGATCTCTTGGAATTTCGGTCTCTTGAGCTGTAGGCTTTTGGCATCAGCTCCTACATTCTTGGACCTCATACCACTCACCGTTAAAATATCATGAAGCTGTGAAATAAATCTTAATTACGAAAGTGATTGAATGTAGGAAATGTTAAAGTGTACTCTTTAAAAATATAATAAATCAATGTATTATTTATGATTTTAATAAATCTTAATGCGCTATCATAATTCTCCTTCCACCTCGCTTAACTCTCTCTCTCTCTCTCTCTCTCCTTCACTCTCTCCCAAATCCAATTACATGCAATTCTTCTGTTTTTCAACTCCACGCTATTCACTATGAATTAATAAGTGCCTTCTTCCATTTGTATGAAATAGGTATATATTAAAACATAAAAGTTTATTTCTTTTTTTTTTAATAGTAATTACGTACCTTAGTTGTTTTAACCCCGTTTCGTTGGGGCTCCCATCATTTCTTATAATCTGAAATTACATGATATTCTGTAAAGACTTTTAAATGGAAATACTATCAATATGATAAATAAATCAACTCTTGATAAAAATGAATGGTAGTAGATCATGCATATGGGCATTGATGGGAGGGCACTGATGAAGAAAAGAAATATAATAATAATGATAATAATAAGAAGAAGAAGCAGAAGAAGAAGAAGAAGAATAGAGGGTGGAGATATCGTTTAGGAAGATGGGGAGAAGGAATTCTGATAATAGTTCAACAGTAACATGATATCTCAATTTGCTTTAAAAGAAATTCAGCACATTTGAATACAATCACTTGTGCAGGACAGCTTTATGAGATTCGAAAGAAATTATCAACCTAAATCTAAATATGAGATCCAAGAATTGAGGAGCTGATGTTACATATCACGGTTTACCTTGATGTTTATCTCAAAGTATGACAAACATACCTCCTTTGGATCTTCTTGAATGAAAGGAAGTTTATGTTTTAATAGGGCTAATAACTTGAATTAAATTTTGAAAAAGAAGTATTATCAGGATAAATTTCAGGATTGTGGAAGTGACATCAAGAAGAATTGGAACGTTTACATCTGTACATCATGTTAATATACTTATGGAGGATATTCGGATTTCACAACTGGTAACTTATATGCATATAGTTGGTTTGCATATGTAATAGCAAAAATGAGTACATATCTAAAGATTTAATTGTACTTTCATTTCACTATAACCAAAATATCTTATTATGGTCATCTTTAATACCTTATGAGTGGTATCACTGTTAACATAAATCAAGTTAGCACTGATTCTTAATTTACTCTATATTGACCACTCATATACAAAAGACGATGATGAGGAATATCATAGTAAAACCATATATCTTATATGATCTTTCGTGTCTTTCATCGATCGTAGTATGGAGTAGATCTGCGACAAACGCTTTTGTACATCAATGGATCAGAAGAAGTGTAGCACTCTTCTAGTGATTATTTTTACATATAACTTTTGATTGTGACTGTCACTCAATGTGTAAACATATTTTCAGATAAATAATGAAATCATAATGATAATAATAATAATAATTATTATTATTCATTTTTGTATAGCGCATAACACATAGGCAAATTTGCATGTCTCTATGCACTTAAGAATAGAAAACAAGTTTATACAAGAAAAGAAAAAGAAAAAAAAATGCACTGGGTTCATGTTTCTGACTATTCATAAGTGATGAAAAAATATGTTTTCAAGGTACTAATGAAGGTGTCATAGGTTCCTATAGTTTTGAGTTGTTCTGGCAATTTGTTCCACAAAGTGGCTGCGTATGAGAAAGACCTTTCCCCGTATGACAATTCAGTAAGATAGGAAGGAGCTAGCTTTTGTAAACATTGATAGGTTAATAACAGTATTTTGAACTGGATACGAGACTTAATCGGCAACCAATGCAGATCTCTTAAGACTGGTGATATTGACTCATGCTTCTTTGACCGTGTAACAAGTCGCGCTGCAGAATTTTGAAGGAGATGTAGTCTTTAATTTAAGAAGATGGAAGACCAAAAAGCAAACTATTACAGACATCGAAATGGCACATAACGAAAGCATTAATTCATCGTTCAGTGGTTGATTTGTCTAAAAAACGTCGGATTTTACCAATTTTATATAACCCAAATGATGCTGATCGACATTTATGTGAGACAAGATTTTCAAATGTAAACTTATCGTCAAAAATAACACCTAGATTTCTGAATGTTTTAGTTGCATGAACAGGAGTGCCATTTATGTTCAATGTTAATATTGGGTTGCTTGATCTGTGGCGCGAAGAAAGATGAAGAAATTCAGTCTTAGTATCATTGAGCTTTAAACCATTTACTTGAGACCATTCTTTGAATCATTGCACACAATTTGATATTTCTGCAGTAACATGAACAATGAACATGAAGAAACGTTGTCCTCTTAGAGCTAGTCTTCCTTGCGAGACACGCGAAAGTAAAGAAAAAAGCATTATTCGTTGCTAAGATAGTTTAGACTATACATCGGCAGTTCTTCTTCTTCTTCTTCTTCTTCTTCTTCTTCTTCTTCTTCTTCTGCTTTTTTTATGGGGGATTGGGGGCAGGAGATATTTCTCATATTAGTCCACCGGGGAGGGAGGAGGAGGATGAGGCCAGACACCCTCTGAAAATATTCTGAAGTCGTTTTCCAATCTCGTTTCATTGGTTATAGCATGAAGCAACAATATGGCAACTAACAAGGCAAGCCATCACTCTTTTAATGTGTTATGCGCCGGATACCAGTTGGGTAATCCTTGGGTAAACAGGCGGTTTTCCAGTGGTCATGACAACGGGTCCACGGAGGTCATGACCCTTAATTAACACAACAGATGGGGGATAAGAGCTTGAGTTAGTGTCCATGCAGAAGAAGTTTGTATGCTTTGCATGCACTAGCTAGCTTTCACTATATAGTAAACGTGAGCTGTACATGTTGAGAGTTCTCCCGATCTAAATCATCAACTTGATTCTCTGTCCTCCTTTCATTACGGGGTATTGATGAATAAAGTTAATTTCTTACAACAAAATGTTAGTCTAGCTTGCGAGACTAACATTTTGTTAGAAGAAACGTTGTCCTCTTAGAGCTAGTCTTCCTTGCGAGACACGCGAAAGTAAAGAAAAAAGCATTATTCGTTGCTAAGAGAGTTCAGACTACTTCGCCAGTTGCAAAAAGGCTTCGATCTTTCTGTACAACACATCGATCGATGATTTTCTTCGTAGAAGAAACGTTGCCCTCGTAGAGCTAGTCTTCCTTGCGAGACACGCGAAAGTAAAAAAAAAAGCATTATTCGTTGCTAAGATAGTTCAGACTACTTCGCCAGCTGCAAAAAGGCTTCGATCTTTCTTTACAACACATCGATCGATGATTTTCTTCGTAGAAGAAACGTTGCCCTCTTAGAGCTAGTCTTCCTTGCGAGACACGCGAAAGTAAAGAAAAAAGCATTATTCGTTGCTAAGATAGTTCAGACTACTTCGCCAGTTGCAAAAAGGCTTCGATCTTTCTTTACAACACATCGATCGATGATTTTCTTCGTAGAAGAAACGTTGCCCTCGTAGAGCTAGTCTTCCTTGCGAGACACGCGAAAGTAAAAAAAAAAGCATTATTCGTTGCTAAGATAGTTCAGACTACTTCGCCAGTTGCAAAAAGGCTTCGATCTTTCTGTACAACACATTGATCGATGATTTTCTTCGTAGAAGAAACGTTGCCCTCTTAGAGCTAGTCTTCCTTGCGAGACACGCGAAAGTAAAGAAAAAAGCATTATTCGTTGCTAAGATAGTTCAGACTACTTCGCCAGTTGCAAAAAGGCTTCGATCTTTCTTTACAACACATTGATCGATGATTTTCTTCGTAGAAGAAACGTTGCCCTCTTAGAGCTAGTCTTCCTTGCGAGACACGCGAAAGTAAAGAAAAAAGCATTATTCGTTGCTAAGATAGTTCAGACTACTTCGCCAGTTGCAAAAAGGCTTCAATCTTTCTGTACAACACATTGATCGATGATTTTCTTCGTAGAAGAAACGTTGCCCTCTTAGAGCTAGTCTTCCTTGCGAGACACGCGAAAGTAAAGAAAAAAGCATTATTCGTTGCTAAGATAGTTCAGACTACTTCGCCAGTTGCAAAAAGGCTTCGATCTTTCTTTACAACACATCGATCGATGATTTTCTTCGTAGAAGAAACGTTGCCCTCTTAGAGCTAGTCTTCCTTGCGAGACACGCGAAAGTAAAGAAAAAAGCATTATTCGTTGCTAAGATAGTTCAGACTACTTCGCCAGTTGCAAAAAGGCTTCGATCTTTCTTTACAACACATCGATCGATGATTTTCTTCGTAGGAGAAACGTTGCACTCTTAGAGCTAGTCTTCCTTGCGAGACACGCGAAAGTAAAGAAAAAAGCATTATTCGTTGCTAAGATAGTTCAGACTACTTCGCCAGTTGCAAAAAGACTTTGATCTTTCTTTACAACACATCGATCGATGATTTTCTTCGTAGAAGAAACGTTGCCCTCTTAGAGCTAGTCTTCCTTGCGAGACACGCGAAAGTAAAGAAAAAAGCATTATTCGTTGCTAAGATAGTTCAGACTACTTCGCAAGTTGCAAAAAGGCTTCGATCTTTCTTTACAACACATCGATCGATGATTTTCTTCGTAGAAGAAACGTTGCCCTCTTAGAGCTAGTCTTCCTTGCGAGACACGCGAAAGTAAAGAAAAAAGCATTATTCTTTGCTAAGATAGTTCAGACTACTTCGCCAGTTGCAAAAAGGCTTCGATCTTTCTGTACAACACATCGATCGATGATTTTCTTCGTAGAAGAAACGTTGCCCTCTTAGAGCTAGTCTTCCTTGCGAGACACGCGAAAGTAAAGAAAAAAGCATTATTCGTTGCTAAGATAGTTCAGACTACTTCGCCAGTTGCAAAAAGGCTTCGATCTTTCTTTACAACACATCGATCGATGATTTTCTTCGTAGAAGAAACGTTGCCCTCTTAGAGCTAGTCTTCCTTGCGAGACACGCGAAAGTAAAGAAAAAAGCATTATTCGTTGCTAAGATAGTTCAGACTACTTCGCCAGTTGCAAAAAGGCTTCGATCTTTCTTTACAACACATCGATCGATGATTTTCTTCGTAGAAGAAACGTTGCCCTCGTAGAGCTAGTCTTCCTTGCGAGACACGCGAAAGTAAAAAAAAAAAGCATTATTCGTTGCTAAGATAGTTCAGACTACTTCGCCAGTTGCAAAAAGACTTTGATCTTTCTTTACAACACATCGATCGATGATTTTCTTCGTAGAAGAAACGTTGCCCTCTTAGAGCTAGTCTTCCTTGCGAGACACGCGAAAGTAAAGAAAAAAGCATTATTCGTTGCTAAGATAGTTCAGACTACTTCGCCAGTTGCAAAAAGACTTTGATCTTTCTTTACAACACATCGATCGATGATTTTCTTCGTAGAAGAAACGTTGCCCTCTTAGAGCTAGTCTTCCTTGCGAGACACGCGAAAGTAAAGAAAAAAGCATTATTCGTTGCTAAGATAGTTCAGACTACTTCGCCAGTTGCAAAAAGGCTTCGATCTTTCTTTACAACACATCGATCGATGATTTTCTTCGTAGGAGAAACGTTGCCCTCTTAGAGCTAGTCTTCCTTGCGAGACACGCGAAAGTAAAGAAAAAAGCATTATTCGTTGCTAAGATAGTTTAGACTATACATCGGCAGTTCTTCTTCTTCTTCTTCTTCTTCTTCTTCTTCTTCTTCTTCTTTTTTTATGGGGGATTGGGGGCAGGAGATATTTCTCATATTAGTCCACCGGGGAGGGAGGAGGAGGATGAGGCCAGACACCCTCTGAAAATATTCTGAAGTCGTTTTCCAATCTCGTTTCATTGGTTATAGCATGAAGCAACAATATGGCAACTAACAAGGCAAGCCATCACTCTTTTAATGTGTTATGCGCCGGATACCCGTTGGTTAATCCTTAGGTAAACAGGCGGTTTTCCAGTGGTCATGACAACGGGTCCACGGAGGTCATGACCCTTAATTAACACAACAGATGGGGGATAAGAGCTTGAGTTAGTGTCCATGCAGAAGAAGTTTGTATACTTTGCATGCACTAGCTAGCTTTCACTATATAGTAAACGTGAGCTGTACATGTTGAGAGTTCTCCCGATCTAAATCATCAACTTGATTCTC
Source organism: Heliocidaris tuberculata (assembly GCA_025618425.1). Lineage (NCBI taxonomy): Eukaryota > Metazoa > Echinodermata > Echinoidea > Camarodonta > Echinometridae > Heliocidaris > Heliocidaris tuberculata. The sequence continues at coordinate 31,400,736 of CM046835.1, forward strand.
TGTCCTCCTTTCATTACGGGGTATTGATGAATAAAGTTAATTTCTTACAACAAAATGTTAGTCTAGCTTGCGAGACTAACATTTTGTTAGAAGAAACGTTGTCCTCTTAGAGCTAGTCTTCCTTGCGAGACACGCGAAAGTAAAGAAAAAAGCATTATTCGTTGCTAAGATAGTTCAGACTACTTCGCAAGTTGCAAAAAGGCTTCGATCTTTCTTTACAACACATCGATCGATGATTTTCTTCGTAGAAGAAACGTTGCCCTCTTAGAGCTAGTCTTCCTTGCGAGACACGCGAAAGTAAAGAAAAAAGCATTATTCTTTGCTAAGATAGTTCAGACTACTTCGCCAGTTGCAAAAAGGCTTCGATCTTTCTGTACAACACATCGATCGATGATTTTCTTCGTAGAAGAAACGTTGCCCTCTTAGAGCTAGTCTTCCTTGCGAGACACGCGAAAGTAAAGAAAAAAGCATTATTCGTTGCTAAGATAGTTCAGACTACTTCGCCAGTTGCAAAAAGGCTTCGATCTTTCTTTACAACACATCGATCGATGATTTTCTTCGTAGAAGAAACGTTGCCCTCTTAGAGCTAGTCTTCCTTGCGAGACACGCGAAAGTAAAGAAAAAAGCATTATTCGTTGCTAAGATAGTTCAGACTACTTCGCCAGTTGCAAAAAGGCTTCGATCTTTCTGTACAACACATCGATCGATGATTTTCTTCGTAGAAGAAACGTTGCCCTCGTAGAGCTAGTCTTCCTTGCGAGACACGCGAAAGTAAAAAAAAAAGCATTATTCGTTGCTAAGATAGTTCAGACTACTTCGCCAGTTGCAAAAAGACTTTGATCTTTCTTTACAACACATCGATCGATGATTTTCTTCGTAGAAGAAACGTTGCCCTCTTAGAGCTAGTCTTCCTTGCGAGACACGCGAAAGTAAAGAAAAAAGCATTATTCGTTGCTAAGATAGTTCAGACTACTTCGCCAGTTGCAAAAAGGCTTCGATCTTTCTTTACAACACATCGATCGATGATTTTCTTCGTAGAAGAAACGTTGCCCTCTTAGAGCTAGTCTTCCTTGAGAGACACGCGAAAGTAAAGAAAAAAGCATTATTCGTTGCTAAGATAGTTCAGACTACTTCGCCAGTTGCAAAAAGGCTTCGATCTTTCTTTACAACACATCGATCGATGATTTTCTTCGTAGGAGAAACGTTGCCCTCTTAGAGCTAGTCTTCCTTGCGAGACACGCGAAAGTAAAGAAAAAAGCATTATTCGTTGCTAAGATAGTTTAGACTATACATCGGCAGTTCTTCTTCTTCTTCTTCTTCTTCTTCTTCTTCTTCTTCTTCTTTTTTTATGGGGGATTGGGGGCAGGAGATATTTCTCATATTAGTCCACCGGGGAGGGAGGAGGAGGATGAGGCCAGACACCCTCTGAAAATATTCTGAAGTCGTTTTCCAATCTCGTTTCATTGGTTATAGCATGAAGCAACAATATGGCAACTAACAAGGCAAGCCATCACTCTTTTAATGTGTTATGCGCCGGATACCCGTTGGTTAATCCTTAGGTAAACAGGCGGTTTTCCAGTGGTCATGACAACGGGTCCACGGAGGTCATGACCCTTAATTAACACAACAGATGGGGGATAAGAGCTTGAGTTAGTGTCCATGCAGAAGAAGTTTGTATACTTTGCATGCACTAGCTAGCTTTCACTATATAGTAAACGTGAGCTGTACATGTTGAGAGTTCTCCCGATCTAAATCATCAACTTGATTCTCTGTCCTCCTTTCATTACGGGGTATTGATGAATAAAGTTAATTTCTTACAACAAAATGTTAGTCTAGCTTGCGAGACTAACATTTTGTTAGAAGAAACGTTGTCCTCTTAGAGCTAGTCTTCCTTGCGAGACACGCGAAAGTAAAGAAAAAAGCATTATTCGTTGCTAAGATAGTTCAGACTACTTCGCCAGTTGCAAAAAGGCTTCGATCTTTCTGTACAACACATCGATCGATGATTTTCTTCGTAGAAGAAACGTTGCCCTCGTAGAGCTAGTCTTCCTTGCGAGACACGCGAAAGTAAAAAAAAAAGCATTATTCGTTGCTAAGATAGTTCAGACTACTTCGCCAGTTGCAAAAAGGCTTCGATCTTTCTGTACAACACATCGATCGATGATTTTCTTCGTAGAAGAAACGTTGCCCTCTTAGAGCTAGTCTTCCTTGCGAGACACGCGAAAGTAAAGAAAAAAGCATTATTCGTTGCTAAGATAGTTCAGACTACTTCGCCAGTTGCAAAAAGACTTTGATCTTTCTTTACAACACATCGATCGATGATTTTCTTCGTAGAAGAAACGTTGCCCTCTTAGAGCTAGTCTTCCTTGCGAGACACGCGAAAGTAAAGAAAAAAGCATTATTCGTTGCTAAGATAGTTCAGACTACTTCGCAAGTTGCAAAAAAGGCTTCGATCTTTCTTTACAACACATCGATCGATGATTTTCTTCGTAGAAGAAACGTTGCCCTCGTAGAGCTAGTCTTCCTTGCGAGACACGCGAAAGTAAAGAAAAAAGCATTATTCGTTGCTAAGATAGTTCAGACTACTTCGCCAGTTGCAAAAAGGCTTCGATCTTTCTGTACAACACATCGATCGATGATTTTCTTCGTAGAAGAAACGTTGCCCTCTAAGAGCTAGTCTTCCTTGCGAGACACGCGAAAGTAAAGAAAAAAGCATTATTCGTTGCTAAGATAGTTCAGACTACTTCGCCAGTTGCAAAAAGGCTTCGATCTTTCTTTACAACACATCGATCGATGATTTTCTTCGTAGAAGAAACGTTGCCCTCTTAGAGCTAGTCTTCCTTGGGAGACACGCGAAAGTAAAGAAAAAAGCATTATTCGTTGCTAAGATAGTTCAGACTACTTCGCCAGTTGCAAAAAGGCTTCGATCTTTCTTTACAACACATCGATCGATGATTTTCTTCGTAGGAGAAACGTTGCCCTCTTAGAGCTAGTCTTCCTTGCGAGACACGCGAAAGTAAAGAAAAAAGCATTATTCGTTGCTAAGATAGTTTAGACTGTACATCGGCAGTTCTTCTTCTTCTTCTTCTTCTTCTTCTTCTTCTTCTTTTTTTATGGGGGATTGGGGGCAGGAGATATTTCTCATATTAGTCCACCGGGGAGGGAGGAGGAGGATGAGGCCAGACCCTCTGAAAATATTCTGAAGTCGTTTTCCAATCTCGTTTCATTGGTTATAGCATGAAGCAACAATATGGCAACTAACAAGGCAAGCCATCACTTTTTTAATGTATTATGCGCCGGATACCAGTTGGTTAATCCTTGAGTAAACAGGCGGTTTTCCAGTGGTCATAACAACGGGTCCACGGAGGTCATGACCCTTAATTAACACAGCAGATGGGGAATAAGAGCTTGAGTTAGTGTCCATGCAGAAGAAGTTTGTATACTTTGCATGCACTATCTAGCTTTGACTATATAGTATACATGAGCTGTACATGTTGGGAGTTCTCCTAATCTAAATCATCAACTTGATTTTCTGTCCTCCTTTCATTACGGGGTATTGATGAATAAAGTTAATTTCTTACAACAAAATGTTAGTCTAGCTTGCGAGACACGCGAAAGTAAACAACGCATCATTCGTTGCCAAGATAGTTTAGACTACATCACCAGTTGCAAAAAGATACATCTACATAAGAGTGTAGGCCAACCCAGTATAGCATATCCATATTTTAAATTTTTAAATTTCAGAGAAATGATCTTTGATAGATATCTCATCGAATTAGGGCTGCTCATTGATGCACCGAAAGGAATAAAGGGGTCTATGGAGCCCCCAATCTCGTAAAAATATTCACCGAATGGAAGTTTTTTATTCTATTGAAATTCCAAATTATTCGACAAGGGGGCGCTTCATGTGGCCCCGCTAGCTCAGATTTTCTTTAAATCTCTTTAAATTTCACAGAAATGATCTTTGATAGATATCTCATCGAATTCGGGGTGCACATTGATGCACAGAAAGGAATAAAGGGGTCTATGGAGCCCCCAAACTCGTAAAAATGTTCACCGAATTAAAGTTTTTTATTCTAGTGAAATTTCAAATTTTTCGAGAGGGGGGCGCTCGAAGTGGCCCCGCTAGCTCAGATTTTCTTTAAATCTCTTTAAATTTCACAGAAATGATCTTTGATAGATATCTCATCGATTTGGGGGTGCACATTGATGCACAGAAAGGAATAAAGGGGTCTATGGAGCCCCCAAACTCGTAAAAATGTTCACCGAATTAAAGTTTTTTATTCTAGTGAAATTTCAAATTATTCGACATGGGACGCTCGAAGTGGCCCCGCTAGCTCAGATTTTCTTTAAATCTCGTTAATTTTCACAGAAATGATCTTTGATAGATATCGCGTCGAAAACAGGGGTGCTCATTGATGCACAGAAAGCGTTAAAGGGGTCTATGGAGCCCCAAAATCGGTAAAAAAATATTCACCGAATTGACACTTGATAAGGCGGAATTTCCAGATTATTCGACAAGGGGGCGCTTGATGTGGCCCCGCTAGCTCAGATTTTCTTTAAATCTCTTTAAGTTTCACAGAAATGATCTTTGATAGATATCTCATCGAATTCGGGGTGCCCATTGATGCACAGAAAGGGATAAAGGGGTCTATGGAGCCCCCAAACTGGTAAAAATATTCACCGAATTGAAGTTTTTTATTCTATTGACATTCCAAATTATTCGACAGGGGGGCGCTCGAAGTGGCCCCGCTAGCTCAGATTTTCTTTCAATCTCTTTAATTTCACAGAAATGATCTTTGATAGATATCTCATCCATTTGGGGTGCACATTGAGGCACAGAAAGGAATAAAGAGGTCTATGGAGCCCCCAAACTCGTAAAAATATTTACCGAATTAAAGTTTTTTATTCTAGTGAAATTTCAAATTATTCGACATGGGACGCTCGAAGTGGCCCCGCCAGCTCAGATTTTCTTTAAATCTCTTTAAATTTCACAGAAATGATCTTTGATAGATATCTCATCGATTTTAGGGTGCACATTGATGCACAGAAAGGAATAAAGGGGTCTATGGAGCCCCCAAACTGGTAAAAATATTCACCGAATTGAAGTTTTTTATTCCATTGAAATTCCAAATTATTCGACAAGCGGGCGCTAGATGTGGCCCCGCTAGTTCAGATTTTCTTTTAATCTCTTTAAATTTCACAGAAATGATCTTTGATAGATATCTCATCGATTTGGGGGTGCACATTGATGCACAGAAAGGAATAAAGGGGTCTATGGAGCCCCCAAACTCGTAAAAATATTCACCGAATTAACACTTGATAAGGCGGAATTTACAAATTATTCGACAAGGGGACGCTAGATGTGGCCCCGCCAGCTCAGATTTTCTTTAAATCTCTTTAAATTTCACAGAAATGATCTTTGTTAGATATCTCATCGAATTCAGGGTGCACATTGATGCACAGAAAGGGATAAAGGGGTCTATGGAGCCCCCAAACTGGTAAAAATATTTACCGAATTGAAGTTTTGTATTCCATTGAAATTCAAATTATTCGACAAGCGGGCGCTAGATGTGGCCCCGCTAGTTCAGATTTTCTTTTAATCTCTTTAAATTTCACAGAAATGATCTTTGATAGATATCTCATCGATTTGGGGGTGCACATTGATGCACAGAAAGGAATAAAGGGGTCTATGGAGCCCCCAAACTCGTAAAAATATTCACCGAATTAACACTTGATAAGGCGGAATTTACAAATTATTCGACAAGGGGACGCTTGATGTGGCCCCGCTAGCTCAGATTTTCTTTAAATCTCTTTAAGTTTCACAGAAATGATCTTTGATAGATATTTCATCGAAATGAGGGTGCACATTGATGCACAGAAAGGGATAAAGGGGTCTATGGAGCCCCCAAACTCGTAAAAATATTCACCGAATTGACACTCGATAAGGCGGAATTTCCAAATTATTCGACAAGGGGGCGCTTCATGTGGCCCCGCTAGCTCAGATTTTCTTTAAATCTCTTTAAGTTTCACAGAAATGATCTTTGATAGATATCTCATCGAATTCGGGGTGCACATTGATGCACAGAAAGGGATTAAGGGGGCTATGGAGCCCCCAAAGTCGTAAAAATATTCACCGAATTGAAGTTTTTTATTCTATTCAAATTCCAAATTATTCGACAAGCGGGCGCTCGAAGTGGCCCCGCTAGCTCAGATTTTCTTTAAATCTCTTTAAATTTCACAGAAATGATCTTTGATAGATATCTCATCGATTTGGGGGTGCACATTGATGCACAGAAAGGAATAAAAGGGTCTATGGAGCCCCCAAACTCCTAAAAATATTCACCGAGTTGAAGTTTTTTATTCTATTGAAATTCCAAATTATTCGACATGGGGGCGCTCGAAGAGGCCCCGCTAGCTCAGATTTTCTTTAAAACTCTTTAGATTTCACAGAAATGATCTTTGATAGATATTTCATCGAAATCGGGGTGCACATTGATGCACAGAAAGGGATAAAGGGGTCTATGGAGCCCCCAAAGTGGTAAAAAATATTTACCGAATTGACACTTGATAAGGCGGAATTTACAAATTATTCGACAAGGGGACGCTAGATGTGGCCCCGCTAGCTCAGATTTTCTTTAAATCTCTTTAAATTTCACAGAAATGATCTTTGGTAAATATCTCATCGAAATGTCGGTGCACATTGATTCACAGAATGGGATAAAGGGGTATATGGAGCCCCCAAATCGGTAAAAAATATTCACCGAATTGACACTCGATAAGGCGGAATTTCCAAATTATTCGACAAGGGGGCGCTTAAAGTGGCCCCGCTAGCTCAGATTTTCTTTAAATCTCTTTAAATTTCACAGAAATGATCTTTGTTAGATATCTCATCGAATTCGGGGTGCACATTGATGCACAGAAAGGGATAAAGGGGTCTATGGAGCCCCCAAACTGGTAAAAATATTTACCGAATTGAAGTTTTGTATTCTATTGAAATTCCAAATTATTCGACAGGGGGCGCTCGAAGTGACCCCGCTAGCTCAGGTTATCTTTAAATCTCCTTAAATTTCACAGAAATGATCTTTGATAGATATTTCATCGAATTCGAGGTGCACATTGATGCACAGAAAGGGATTAAGGGGGCTATGGAGCCCCCAAACTCGTAAAAATATTCACCGAATGGAAGTTTTTTATTCTATTCAAATTCCAAATTATTCGACAAGCGGGCGCTCGAAGTGGCCCCGCTAGCTCAGATTTTCTTTAAATCTCTTTAAATTTCACAGAAATGATCTTTGATAGATATCTCATCGATTTGGGGGTGCACATTGATGCACAGAAAGGAATAAAAGGGTCTATGGAGCCCCCAAACTCCTAAAAATATTCACCGAGTTGAAGTTTTTTATTCTATTGAAATTCCAAATTATTCGACATGGGGGCGCTCGAAGAGGCCCCGCTAGCTCAGATTTTCTTTAAAACTCTTTAAATTTCACAGAAATGATCTTTGATAGATATTTCATCGAAATGGGGGTGCACATTGATGCACAGAAAGGGATAAAGGGGTCTATGGAGCCCCCAAAGTGGTAAAAAATATTTACCGAATTGACACTTGATAAGGCGGAATTTACAAATTATTCGACAAGGGGACGCTAGATGTGGCCCCGCTAGCTCAGATTTTCTTTAAATCTCTTTAAATTTCACAGAAATGATCTTTGATAAATATCTCATCGAAATGTGGGTGCACATTGATTCACACAATGGGATAAAGGGGTATATGGAGCCCCCAAATCGGTAAAAAATATTCACCGAATTGACACTCGATAAGGCGGAATTTCCAAATTATTCGACAAGGGGGCGCTTAAAGTGGCCCCGCTAGCTCAGATTTTCTTTAAATCTCTTTAAATTTCACAGAAATGATCTTTGTTAGATATTTCATCGAATTCGGGGTGCCCATTGATGCACAGAAAGGGATAAAGGGGTCTATGGAGCCCCCAAACTGGTAAAAATATTCACCGAATTGAAGTTTTTTATTCTATTGACATTCCAAATTATTCGACAGGGGGGCGCTCGAAGTGGCCCCGCTAGCTCAGATTTTCTTTCAATCTCTTTAATTTCACAGAAATGATCTTTGATAGATATCTCATCCATTTGGGGTGCACATTGAGGCACAGAAAGGAATAAAGAGGTCTATGGAGCCCCCAAACTCGTAAAAATGTTCACCGAATTAAAGTTTTTTATTCTAGTGAAATTTCAAATTATTCGACATGGGACGCTCGAAGTGGCCCCGCTAGCTCAGATTATCTTTAAATCTCTTTAAATTTCACAGAAATGATCTTTGATAGATATCGCATCGAAATGGGGGTGCACATTGATGCACAGAAAGGGATAAAGGGGTCTATGGAGCCCCCAAATCGGTAAAAAATATTCACCGAATTGACACTTGATAAGGCGGAATTTCCAGATTATTCGACAAGGGGGCGCTTGATGTGGCCCCGCTAGCTCAGATTTTCTTTATATCTCTTTACATTTCACAGAAATGATCTTTGATAGATATCTCATCGAATTAGGGCTGCTCATTGATGCACCGAAAGGGATAAAGGGGGCTATGGAGCCCCCAATCTCGTAAAAATATTCACCGAATGGAAGTTTTTTATTCTATTGAAATTCCAAATTATTCGACAAGGGGGCGCTCGAAGTGGCCCCGCCAGCTTAGATTTTCTTTCAATCTCTTTAAATTTCACAGAAATGATCTTTGATAGATATCTCATCGATTTGGGGGTGCACATTGATGCACAGAAAGGAATAAAGGGGTCTATGGAGCCCCCAAACTCGTAAAAATGTTCACCGAATTAAAGTTTTTTATTCTAGTGAAATTTCAAATTATTCGACATGGAACGCTCGAAGTGGCCCCGCTAGCTCAGATTTTCTTTAAATCTCTTTAAATTTCACAGAAATGATCTTTGATAGATATCGCCTCGAATTAGGGCTGCTCATTGATGCACAGAAAGGGATAAAGGGGTCTATGGAGCCCCCAAACTCATAAAAATATTCATCGAATTGAAGTTTTTTATTCTATTGAAATTCCAAATTATTCGACAGGGGGGCGCTCGCAGTGGCCCCGCTAGCTCAGATTTTCTTTAAATCTCTTTAAATTTCACAGAAATGATCTTTGATAGATATCGCATCGATTTGGGGGTGCTCATTGATGCACAGAAAGGGATAAAGGGGTCTATGGAGCCCCCAAACTGATAAAAATATTCATCGAATTGAAGTTTTTTATTCTATTGAAATTCCAAATTATTCGACAAACGGGCGCTAGATGTGGCCCCACTAGCTCAGATTTTCTTTAAATCTCTTTAAATTTCACAGAAATGATCTTTGATAGATATTTCATCGAAATGAGGGTGCACATTGATGCACAGAAAGGGATAAAGGGGTCTATGGAGCCGCCAAACTCGTAAAAATATTCACCGAATTGACACTCGATAAGGCGGAATTTCCAAACTATTCGACAAGGGGGCGCTTGATGTGGCCCTGCTAGCTTAGAATTTCTTTAAATCTCTTTTAATTTCACAGAAATGATCTTTGATAGATATCTCATCCATTTTGGGTGCACATTGATGCACAGAAAGGAATAAAGGGGTCTATGGAGCCCCCAAACTCGTAAAAATGTTCACCGAATTGAAGTTTTTTATTCTATTCAAATTCAAAATTATTCGACAGGGGTGCGCTCGAAGTGGCCCCGCCAGCTCAGATTTTCTTTAAATCTCTTTAAATTTCACAGAAATGATCTTTGATAGATATCTCATCGATTTGGGGATGCACATTGATGCACAGAAAGGAATAAAGGGGTCTATGGAGCCCCCAAACTCCTAAAAATATTCACCGAGTTGAAGTTTTTTATTCTATTGAAATTCCAAATTATTCGACATGGGGGCGCTCGAAGTGGCCCCGCTAGCTCAGATTTTCTTTAAAACTCTTTAAATTTCACAGAAATGATCTTTGATAGATATTTTTAATCGAAATGGGGGTGCTCATTGATGCACAGAAAGGGATAAAGGGGTCTATGGAGCCCCCAAAGTGGTAGAAAATATTCAACGAATTGACACTTGATAAGGCGGAATTTACAAATTATTCGACAAGGGGACGCTAGATGTGGCCCCGCTAGCTCAGATTTTCTTTAAATCTCTTTAAATTTCACAGAAATGATCTTTGATAAATATCTCATCGAAATGGGGGTGCACATTGATTCACAGAATGGGATAAAGGGGTATATGGAGCCCGCAAATCGGTAAAAAATATTCACCGAATTGACACTCGATAAGGCGGAATTTCCAAATTATTCGACAATGGGGCGCTTGATGTGGCCCCGTAGCTCAGATTTTCTTTAAATCTCTTTAAATTTCACAGAAATGATCTTTGACAGATATCTCATCGAATTCGGGGTGCACATTGATGCACAGAAAGGGATAAAGGGGTCTATGGAGCCCCCACACTGGTAATATCTCACTGTGCCCTGGGGCTGTGCGCTCACTTCAGGTTGGTCATGAACCAAAGCAACAATATGGCAATTAACTAACAAGGCAAGCCATCACTCTTTTAATGTGTTATGCGCCGGATACCCGTTGGTTAATCCTTGGATAAACAGGCGGTTTTCCAGTGGTCATGACAACGGGTTCATGGAGGTCATGACCCTTAATTAACACAACAGATGGGGGATAAGAGCTTGAGTTAGTGTCCATGCAGAAGAAGTTTGTATACTTTGCATGCACTAGCTAGCTTTGACTATATAGTAAACATGAGCTGTACATGTTGGGAGTTCTCCTAATCTAAATCATCAACTTGATTCTCTGTCCTCCTTTCATTACGGGGTATTGATGAATAAAGTTAATACATTTCTTACAACAAAATGTTAGTCTAGCTTGCGAGACACGCGAAAGTAAACAACGCATAATTCGTTGCAAAGATAGTTTAGACTACATCGATCTTTCTTTACAACACATCGATCGATGATTTTCTTCGTAGAAGAAACTTTGCCCTCTTAGAGCTAGTCTTCCTTGCGAGACACGCGAAAGAAAAAAAAAAAAGCATTATTCGTTGCTAAGATAGTTTAGACTAAATCGCCAGTTGCAAAAAGATACATCGATGTTTAGTTACAACTCATAGATGATTTTCTTCGTAGAGGAAATGTTCCCCTTTCAAACTACCAATGGACTGTTTATTAGCTTACTTGTTGGTAACATCGATCTTTCCAATTCAATCTTCAGTAACGAAGGTTTCAACTATACCCCTAACCCAATCGACCATTTTTGTCAAAACGGCACACTGCACAAATACACTGTCGATCTGTTGATCTCTCTATGAATTCTTCGATAGATGTTCAGTAGGTATGGATGGATCATTTGTCCGCTGTTTTACGTCCTGTGATTGGTCAATACAAACATCGATGGAAAATATATGCATGATTTGATCATCGAACCCTTCAATGTGCGATCTTTCTGCCATCGATCCTTTTTGGCACCAAACGCTAGGGAAAAGATCGATGTTTTTACCATCGAACTGTTTTTCGATCGATCTTTCTTCCATCGAACCTTAATGTCACCAAGGGCACGCCATAGGCCTCCCCGTTGCACAGCCTCATCCTCTATCTCGGCTCTTTCCAACCTGGGCGGATGAATGTATCTTTTTACTCCTTTCCTACACTGTGATCTCCTCCTCTTTCTTTATTTTTGTTTTCTCTCTTTCTTTCTTTCCTATTTTTTTTGTTATGTTCCTTTTCTGCTTCTCACTCTCCCTTTCTCTCTCTCTCTCTCTTGTCTCTCTTTCTCTCACTCTCTATCTCTCTCTAGCGCGCTCTCTCTCTCTCTCTCTATCTTTCTCTAACTATCTCCTCTCCCTCTTTTGCACTTTTGCTCTGTTGTGCTTATCCTTTAGCGCATCGCGTTTAGCAAACTGCGCTGCGTTGCCATGCTGGATGATTTTTTAAAATAAAGTTCAACATTTCCTGATGAAGCCCTATGGGCAAAAATTCGTAATATTTCATCTTTCCAACGGTTGTTTTATTAAATGTTAACTTGGCTGGGAATAATAGAATAAATGCATGTGCCGAAAAAATATCGGCAGTTCTGTTTCTATCGTAATGCACATTTCAGTTAATTACTGCTCTTTCCTGTGTTTTTTTTTTTCGCTACTATTAGTAAGTCTTCTTTTCAACTTGCAGATGAATTTTCAGCTACACTTAAAAATACACACCAACCCAAAAGAGTAGACGATATCAACCATGTGGAGCAGAAGACTGAATGAATTCTTTACTGTGGCCTTTGGCTGCTGGTGCTTCCAACTCGTCAAGTCACAACAGAGCCAGCACAGTGAGACACCGGAAGTACTTCCCTGCAATGAGGTGTGCGAATACAGTGACTGGGCGATGCACGCCTACTGTGGCGAGCGCATGCTCAGTAATGTCCCTCTCCAATGCCGAGAGGCAAAGGCGCTCGACGTCCGATTGAACAATATCCGCAGTCTGAGGCGTGGTCGTCTGTCAGAGTTTGGAAATCTCAAGTACTTGTTCTTGGTCGGCAACAACATGTCAGATGTTGAGGATGGGGCTTTCGAAGGGTGTGATGGGATCCAGTTTTTTTCCTGGGGAGGAAATAATTTTCCGAGGCTTTCTAAAAGTGAATTCTTAGGGTTGACGAATGTGATGCATATGCTAATCGACAATTCCAACATAAGAGAAATTGAGACTGACGCTTTGGGAGAAACGCCACTCTTGAAGACGTTGGATCTGTCAGGGATCCGCAGAATGTCCTCACTGACTTGTACCTTTCCGATAACTTGATCTCCATCCTACCAGGAGGGTGTTCTTCGAAATTTCAGCACCTGACACGCCTGAAACTGAGCAATAATCCAATACATCACATCACAAACTTGTCTGCTTTCGAAGGTCTTCACTCCTTGAAGAAGCTGGAGATGGACAACACATCACTGACGTCTTTACCAGTCGGATCTTTCCGACACATTCACACTGTGACTGAATTCGTAATTTCCACAAATCTGATCGAAGTCCTAGAGGAGCGGGACTTTACCACATTAGCTGACGTAGAAGTCCTGCGTCTTGATCACAATCGAATCCATACGATCCACCCACGAACTTTCACCGATCTACAGAGTTTAAAGCTTCTCATCCTATCCGATAACAAGATTATCTCGATTGGACTCCATGCTTTTCTTCCTGTGAATACTTCTCTGGAAGAACTTCATTTCGATGGTAACCAACTACGATCCATTCATAACATCAGTGCTAGCAGCATCCATTCCCTGAGGAAGCTCTCACTTGCGAGGAACCCTCTGGAATGCAATTGCCATCTTTCGACTTTCCGCCATTCTCCTTCGGGGATGTCTTCTGCAACGGAACAACCTGACGCATTGGTCACGTGCATATTGCCCAATGGAAATGAGGTAAGCATCAGTGAAACGCCCATAACATCCATGTCCGAAGCCCGCAAAAAAGCCTGTCGAGATTTATCCAGGGAATGGACACACCCAACAACCTGCCATGCTTATCGATGGCAAAACAACAGAGAAGATGAAAACAAACGAAACGTCGGCGTCATACCAACTGATCTACGTCCTGGTTGCTCTCATGGTCTTAACTGGGATGATGGTGTTCTCCTAGCTACCTGGCTCGTAAGAAGACGCACGTATAAGACACAAATGAAGCCGATGAATGGGAAATACATTGAAACTGTTGGGGACAATAGCAAAAAAATGGAAAGAATGCATCTGGCCTCTACATGATGATTTCCTAAATGCTTCTACGGGGAAAACTTCAGAATGATCTTTTGAAATTGTGTTAGTATCCTCTTTACTATACGCTCTTTTCTAAAACGATTTTAAACAAGAGGTTTATAAACCAGATGATTACCATAAAGGGTTTTCAACATCTCAGGAATCTCGACTGGTAAGTTTTTCGGCCTGGAAGATATGCCCTCTCGAGGTACAGCCAAAAACACGCTCAATTCCCCCCCCCCCCCCTCCCCCTAAAACACACTGAATGAATATCTTTAATGATTACGAAATCTCTGATTGTAAATCAATATGAAGTAGTCATTCTTGAATGGCTTCATTTAAGATTTTTTTTCTCCACAATCAATACATTCATAGATATACAATGTACGTTTCTTTCAGGAGATCCATCATGTCTAATATACAACTAAGCTTGACTTATACTGCGATTTTACTTCATTTTTTCAATAAAAGTCGTAGTGATCATGACAAAGTTCAAAGGCATTTTGATTGTTTTAAATGTTTTATTTGAAGTTATTGCGCAATTTGATCTGCAAGAAATCCAAATAAAATGGGATCTTACTTCAGTATACCACGTTAATTTACGAAGTCTGATGTGTAGCACAAGAATGCCTCTCACTATACTTAGTAATAAATCTAAACCTTTGATATTAATTTTGTATACATTTCTGTATATACGATATGCCGATGTCTTTCAATGAACATGTATCATATATATATATATATATATATATATACACAACACACACACACACACACACCCACACCCACACACACACATGTATATATACATGTATGTGTAAAAAGAATTTTGCTGACAATGCACGAATGTATTTTTATCCTCATTCCTGATATAATACTATGCGCTGTATTCTCTGAGTTCCATTTATGACTTAATGTATCATAGTTTAACACCTGTGAATGACCAAATGAAAAATAAAAAGAGTAGAATATTCAAGGAGTCTGCTAACACCTATTTTCTTTTAAACCCGTCTCACAGAGAGGCAGAAGGCCATAAGACAAAATTACATCAGGTTTTGATGAAAATATGCCCTTTAAAAGTACAAAAGAGAAGTTAACATGTGACCCCTTTAAATGTTAGGTGCAATATTACCGAAATTAGCAAACGATGTGTTCCGGTTTTATTTTGGGCTTTCATATTTTCTTCATGCAGATATAATGTTGTTTTGACAAAGGAGTACCTCCTTATTTTGCCGCACACTCACTGAACTGAACGAATGATATGCTATAAATCATGAACAACTTACAATAAAAGATAGGACTGAACATTAATTGTAACTACTGGAATTGGCGCTCCCGTGGTTGCATTATCTATACCTGTTGATTCCTCTTATATAATTATGTAACGTTTTTTCTTTGCCAAACAAAAACAAACAATGATAGTAATAATAGTAATAATGATGATGATTATATTAATAATAACAATGATCTTAATAAGAATAATATCAATAATAATAATGTATTGTAAACATGAGTTTAAAACTTGAAATTCAACTACTTCTCCACCCCCAAAACTCAAATAGTTATGTCCGAAATTCCTCCTACCAAGACTATGCTTTTCAAAACAAATTCGAATAGCGCTCCAGGATTCATTTACAGTATGCATGGCTGAGTTGCTTGTGAATTATTTTGTGTTTACATTGTGTTGCTGTGACTTGTGATGATAAAATTAATCATGCAAGTGAAATATACAGTATATATCAAACTATGACAAACAAATCCTGGTAATGAAAACAAAATAGAATAAATGTACTGGCAACCCAGTTAGATAAGAGCAGAAAGTAAGCACTGAAACGGGTCAGTGAAAATTTGAGAAAAATCCGATAAAGAATGAGAAAAATTGCAAAATCATATGATATCCTTTGCAAACTACACAAAGTATTTTTTCCTCAAATTGTATACAGTGTGTTTCTTTAAAAAGGAAACCCAACTTTTCCTATCGATTAGTAGAAAAATAAATATTTTGGGTTGATTCTTATTATTCATGTCAAAGTTCAATTCATCCTCTTTCATATGATACCAAAATTATGTAATGATATATTCATGCATAAATAAATTTGAATGGTTTTAAGTGAGTGATGTCAAAAGTCGTTTGCGGACAGAAGTAATGCAAAGTGTAATGCCATTAGGTAAAATGCAGAGAAACAAAACAAGTGATATTTCAAGATGTTTCCTTATTCATATTTCAACATGTATGCAACCTTGAATGAGAAACGAGTCCCAAATCAGCCTCAATGTCCTTCCAAATGACGCCCTTGTCTCTCCGAGCAAGTGTGTGCTCGAGAAAGCAGAGTGAGATTCCATGAATGGCTATGAATAAATCCCACTTTCGTGCGCAAATCAATTTTTACACTGCTGATTTAAATTGTTTTAGTTCACTGAACCCAGACTCTATCATCACAAAGGTGGTAGCATATGAAAGGGGATAAAATTGCTCTCATTTATGATGTATTACAATAAATCAAATTGTGTTTATCTGACGAAATGTTGCTGGAGAAAGTTCGGTTTCCTTTTTTAAGAAACACTCTGTATATATTCCGGGGAGTATGGCTTTTGGTCATATCAGAGAGACTGAATAGAATTAACGAAGGCAGCCTTTATAATGATTCTTAAAGCACATTTTCCTATATATAACGAATAAAAGCGGTGAATTTCGGCTTGCAGTCGAGAACTGACATTATTAAAATGGGACAATCCTTCCATAAAACATCCCACCCCCTTCTGCTACGCACGAAAGGAAAGTGAGGATTAGGTTTTGTATAAAGAATGTGCTTCTCCAGTGGCATAGCTACTCACAGCCCGTCCTCCCCTTCCTCCCCTCCCCCCCCCCCCCCAATCGAATGGCGAAAACAGAAAAGAAAAAGAAAGGGAGAGGAGGGAAAGACAAGAAAAGAGGATGATAGGACCCCCTCCGGCAGCCTCCCCCTAATGGTCGGCCTAGTTAATTCGCATTTACTTTAAGCCCGTGATCCCCCCCCCCCCCTCCCCCCTTATGATGTTGCCTTCTCAATGGCTGGACGTACGCTACACACCTGAGGAGCGTTTCATCAAGCGTTTTGTCAGTGATTTTTACCGACAAGTTTGCTCTCAGCCAATCAGATGCAAGGATTTCAGTAGCTTATAACAGTTGTCTGTAAAAATCACTGACAAAACGCTTGATGAAACGCTCCCCTGATCATCACTAATTACGTCCATATATATCTTAAAATGATCATCAGTTCATATTTTCCGTACTTTCTTGACCATAGAGAATGCAAAATATCTGTATCTACCAGTTGTTCTCCATCAATTCTCGCATTTGCCCCCCCCCCTGAGATGTGTTCATACTATTTTTTTAAAAATCAAATTTGATTAGAGCATGTCTTGAGCATGCATAACTTAAAAATAGAAGAGAGAAAAGATTGAGGAAAAGAAAATACAACACCCGTGAAAAAAAACATAAAAAGCGATCTAATACAGGCGTGCTCCTTATAGAAAATTCAAATTGATTTGGGTGAATAATACGATTCTTTCATGTGTTTTTGTTTTCGACATCATTTCACTGAAGAGACAGTCCTGGGTAATAAAGAAAGAAAATAAATTTATGTTAAAAATACAAACAAAATAATCGGAAAAATAATCAACTATGAGTAACAGTTGTTAAAAAATAAGAAAATAAAGTTCATGAGTAGTTGGACCCACCCCACTTCTCTTTCTCTCTCTCTCTCTCTCTCTCTCCCTCCCTCTTCATCTCTCTCCCTCTCTCAACATTATCTAGCTAACTAGCTACATATCTGTATCTTTCTCCTCCTTTTTTCTTTCACTTTTCTCTTTTCCCAATTTCTCTCTCTCTCTTTTCTCTCTCTCTCTCTCTCTAAATTATGTCTCTTTATCGCGTTTTCTTTCACTTTCTCTTTCCCCCTCTCTCTCTCTCTTTTTCTCTCCATTTCTCTGTCTATCTATCTATCTATCTCTCTTCCTTTCTCTCTTTGTCTCTCACTCTCCCGATTTCTTGTGCTTTAAACTAATGTCCAACTGATTCAATCATTCAAGCTGTAAATTCTCTAAAATCAAATGTAAGTGCTCTTTTTCTGATTCCTAAGATAATTATGTATGTCTCCCTCTATATCTTAAGCTAAAATAATCGCGATTATTGTGGGAGGGGCATGGGACTGTTCCTGAATTGATGAATGAATGAATGACTCTTGTATAGTGAATAGTAGTTATACTGCCTTTATGGATATCTTTCTTCGAGGATATTATTGCCAGTAGTACCTAGGGGTAAAGGGTGAAATAGAGTTATAAGATCATCATATTCAAATGTAAATCGGAGAGGGAAGGGAATGAGAGAGAGAGAGAGAGAGAGAGAGAGAGACGGATTGGGCGCGAGAAAGAGAAAGCCTGCATGGAAAACGAAGGGACTGTCCCTTATTTTAGCACGACTGGTCCGAATGAATAGATTTGGCTGGGTGTTTTTCATAAGGGTTTTATTATTTCATTAATTTTTTTTCTTCGAGGAGGTACAGGTTACTGGCAATAAGACGGGGAAAATTATGATTTAAACATTTTAATTTAAACAGAGGGAGATGGGAAGGGGATGAGAAAAAGATGGGGAAACAGAGGGAGAGACAAAGATGGGGGCCATACTGTTGTGATCGCGTCTTAAGGACGCCATACTTATTTTCTTGCAGCAGTATTTCATCTTCATTTCAATTTGGTAAGTGCTCATCGTATCTCTGTCGTGAGTTTGTTGCAAATCTTGGTATTGATAGAACAACATTTTACCATACTAATAGTAAATTATAATTCATTTCATAGAAATACTGAGAACGAGTTTTTATTGTCACCCGATCGCTCATTTTTTTTTCTGTTTTGATATTGGGGTTGTTTTGTATTATTTTGTTTTGTTGCTTTTTTTTTCAAGTATACTTATGTTATTGTGTTTTGTTTATTCATTGAGATCTAGCTCTTTTGAAAAAGGGGCGTCGCGAGACCATTCTGAATGAGGGATCATCGATGGCCAAAAGCTTTCCAAAAAGCAAAAGAGAAAGAACAAAGGTCGTCAGATTTTCAAATCTCCATTCAGAGATTCAAAAGTTTCCATCAAGCAAAGAAAAAAAAGGGTTAATTACATTTTTGGAAACTTCTAAGGAGGTAAAAACAGGCGCGAACTTTATCTTACTGTGTGGGGGGGGGGGGGGGTTGCCTAGTGGGTGGAGCTTGACTGTGAATTAAAAGCTAACTAATAGATAGAAGATCTTATGTTTCATTAATCTGCCCCTTCTGCCCATCTGTTCCTCCTTCATTCGTCTTCTCTCTTCTATTTTGCCTATGTATTTCTTTGTTTCCTCTCACAATTCCTTAAAAATTTCTTTGTTTTTCCTTCTTTCGTCTTCTCTCTTCTATTTTTTTTTTTTTGTTGACGTATTTCTTTGTTTCCTCCCATAATTCCTAAATAATTTCTTTGTTCCTCCTTTTTTCGTCTTCTCTCTTCTATTTTGCATATGTATTTCTTTGTTTCCTCTCATAATTCTGGGTGAATTTCATTGTTTTTCATTCTCTCGTCTTCCTTTTTCTTATGTTTTTTTTTTTTTTTCTTCTTCTTCTTCTTCTTCTTCTTCTTCTTCTTCTTCTTCTTCTTCTTCTTCTTCTTCTTCTTCTTCTTCTTCTTCTTCTTCTTCTTCTTCTTCTTCTTCTTCTTCTTCTTCTTCTTCTTCTTTTTTCCATTTCATGAATTGCCGGCTTTCTGTTTATACTTTTTAAAAATGCCGGGTCTGATACGACTCTCGGATGGAAACCTACTATTCTGGAGGAGCTAAAAGGGCGTGTTCGCCCGAGTCTCGGATCACACTGATCGCGTTTATACATCATAAAATTGCCGTGTTTGACATGCACGACTCTCGTGTCGAACCCGCGAGCCGGATTAATGTGTAAGCGCGGTAAATGTGTCTTTCGTGCATCAAAATCGGCCTTTTAAACTAAATGTTTGGTAAAAAAGCGGAGCATTCATTCGCCTGAGTCCTAAGACGAAATCGATTTTTTTTTTCGAAAAATTAGTTTTGAAAGTTTAAAGGAAAACATTTGTTGGTGCTTTCTATCTGGCCTGACAAAATGTGTTTTATCATTCAAACTCACTGTTTACCTTTGAGAATTTCCCAATATTTTATTTATTTTTTTTTTTTTTTTGGTTGTTGCATGTGTGCCTGTGAGTGTTATTTTGAGATTTATCAACAGTAGAACCTTGATCTATGAATGGAAGTTCAGAAACAATGTCATTCGTGACTTATTCATAATATTTTGTAGAGCGTGTCTGCTCTGAAATGTAATATCCCCTAAAATGCACGTGTTCCAGAGTTTTGTTCAAGTCCCGAGTCAACAAAAAAGCCTCTGTTCAAACATGATAATATTATCGAACAACTTAAAAAGGGGAACTCCCTTGTATGGCCATCGTACCATCTGCTCATGTTTCTATTATCCGCCATTAATAACTAAAGATAACAAATGCACTGATGTAGAAAATCAATAAGAAATATAATCCTTGTATATGCTGTTCGCGTTCTTGGCGTGGCATGGATAGCAACACGTTAGACCATGTACGTATTTTTTTTTTAATTATTATTTGATTTTTTTTTTCTTAAAAATAAGAAGTTAAGGCGTCCAGCTATATCACTGACCCTGAAATGTGTATATTTTTTCCAACAATCACTTAGGCTTATTGTCATAACCTTTAAACCAATGAGTTTGAATGCTGAAGAAAAAAAATGAAGGGGGGGGGGGAGAAAAAAAAACAAGTGGCGCCTCTTTCAGGACCGATAACTGTGGACATGTGCTTATTCGTTACTGTACCAGACAACACTTCGGTCTGAATGTGGAAGTTCATGTTTTAAAATTAAAGCGGATACACAGAGTGAAATATGATAATTTGCAAATGCAAAAAAAGTCATAGATTGCACAAGACATTTCATTTGATGAACCAGGATGGAGAAGAAATAGTTTCTGCCCGGATATTTTCGTCGATTTAGTTAGCATCTTAAATTCTCATTTTATAATGTGATTCGGCGGCTATTTTAGTCTTGAATGCTGAGGGTATATATTTTATTATAATGAAAGTATTACAATTCTGCCTCAGTGATTTCTTTCGAAATTGAATGTTTAACGTCACAAGTTATATAGTTTATTATAAAAGGTATATTATACCTGCACGCTATTTTTGTGTATGGTGTAGTATGTATTAGTTGATGCAGTATATCATCTAAGAAAAACAAACTGCTAGTGTAATCTTTGCCATCATAGTTGCTCCGATAACTCTTGTTCTTTGGTTTGCTCCTTCCCAGGGATTTTCTTAAAATCTAAGAAAATGTCATTCAATGTTCATATAATTAAGGCGACGTTATCTCTATTTCCTAGGGAAGTCGGATATCATTGTGTAATATGTTGAAACAAAATCATTTTTCTTGCAGATTCCACTACATGATGTGGGGGCTTCATCTTCCAAGAACCATATTGGCTGTTGCCTTCGGCATGTTCGGATGCTGGTGTTTCCAGCTAACCCAGGCATGCACCACGACCGGCCGATGCAGCGAGATGTGTGAGTACAGCGACTGGGCCAAGCATGCTGCCTGCGGGCAGCGCCATCTTGAAGAAGTCCCTCAGGTTTGCTGCGGTGTCAAGTCATTAGATGTCCGACATAATGATATCCGAGTTCTTCGAAAGGGAGCACTGGAAAATTTCACAAGACTCAAGTACCTGTACCTTGACAGCAACAACATGTCTGTGGTGCGGAAGGGGGCTTTTCAGGGTTGTTCCAAACTGGAGCATTTATCTCTAGGAGACAACAATTTTCGGGGTCTCACAAGACGCATGATTGAAGGGTTGGAGAGGATCAAATACCTGATGATGAGCGGAGGGAAGTTGAAACGCATTGATCGAGATGTATTTCAGGAAACACCGTCGCTATTGACACTTGACCTACAGGGCAACCAACTGGTATCACCGCCATGTGATGCCCTTCCTGCAGGTAATATCCTCAAGGTTCTTTTCCTTTCTCGCAACCGCATCTCATTGATTCCCAGGCTGTGCTTCCAAAACTTTACCAAACTCGAGCGACTTCAGCTGAATGATAATCCGATTCGCTCCATTACCAACGTCAATGCCTTCCAGGGATTAGAATCCTTGAAGGAACTCAATCTGAGGAACACTTCCCTATCTGTGATTCCTGTTGCCATGTTTCGTAACATCCATACCACGACAACGCTCATCATGTCACAAAACTTGATTGAATCCTTGCATGAGCGTGACTTCATGGGATTGCCATACCTGACGACTCTCAACTTGGAATACAACCGAATCACCACTATCCACGAGAAGGCATTCAGTGGCCTGGACTTTCTCAAGACCCTTGTCCTTTCAAACAACCGCATCGTATCGGTTGGCCAAGGTGCACTTTTCCCGGTCGAAGGGACACTGCGTGATCTTCATCTCCATGGCAACAGGCTTCCTGCTATTCAGAACATCAGTTCAAGCTTTACGTCATTGGAACGCATCTTCATCGCAGACAACCCTGTGGTCTGTAGCTGCCATCTTGCACCACTTCGTCAGTGGCTCCAGCTGAACAGAGACGTCCTGAGTTCAACAGAAGGAAATGCAACTTGCAAAATATCAGAAAGTAATAGAAAATCGATCCCTATTCTTGAATCTAACCAGACATATCCATGTTTACAAACTACCACAGTGACACTTTCAAGGCCTGAAGAAGAGATAAGCACAACAGACATTGATGTATCGACTTACGGCAGTATTCCTGATAGAAAAGGGGGTGTTCTCGCGATAGGCATGCCTGGTGTGTTTCTTATTACAGTCAGCATAAGTTTTGGTGTTATAGTCGTTTCGATGATGCTTTTGTTAGGAGTATACTTCAAAGCACTTCAACAAAGAAAATTGAAGGACAGTGAATCCGATGATTCATATGCCACTATAAATGACAACCCAATGCAAGAAATCATGCCATTTCTGCACGACTCGAGAATTTCGCACGCTCCTATCTACTCGACCCGCATTCGACATCAAGATTGCCAAAATGATTTGGGCAATGGCTTCAGAGTGTCATCTTCCCCTCCTCCATCTCCTCCGAGTCCAAACTCTCCAGGAAGTCCAACGATTTCTAATAGTTCCATCAGAAACGCAGGACACACACACTTTAACCATCGGACATATCAAGGACAAACATTGACCTCCAATGTTCAGCATAATCATGGTACTTCCGGATCAGGGAATATTTCGGCCGACACCGTTGCTGATGGAGATGACGGAGACTTGGATGAAAATAACGCCGATGTGATATCAAAGAAAGGCATAACTAGAAGCAGTCATCGTAATCAACGCCCTGTATGCTTCACTGGTGACAATGAAATGAATGCAAAGAAAGACATCCGCAGTGGGAATTTTGATTCATCCGAGGAGGATCAGCATGCAGGGGATGACACTGATGGTGGAAGTCCTTCGGTCGCAGATGAAACGTTTCATGAACCGTTATGGAATGACGGTGCCTTGTCGACGAGAACTGATCTGAACAATTGTAAAACGGATAAAGGTTATGACAAATTTCCAGAGGAAGTACTGGCTGGTCCAGTGAATGCCTTATGGACCCAGGTGTCAACGAGGAAAGGTCTCAGGAAAGATCACGGACATACTATACTGCAGCAGGTGATTTTTGACACAAAATATTTGACAATTGTTAAGGATAAGTCACAATAAATATACGATATTTCAGGACACATTTTGAAATGATGTTATAATATGTTTTATATTTCTTATTTATTGGCAGTGTTATCTCTCTGACTGTTTAAGGAATACAACATATCATGTATTTCGATCATTCCTATGTGTTTGCTCATTTAGAAATGGATAATCTGAAAGTCAAATGCAAAATATAGCATAAAAGTTTCCGTGCTGATTAGATCTTTTTATATCGTGCCTAAAATGTTACGGATGTTATGAATTTCTCTCATGATACACTTTCTCTCTTCTATTTCAATTTTTATGTTCACAAATAATTATTTGTCTAAACGATTTCTTCTTTTTTTTCAGAGCACATCTCCTGGAATGTGGCCAGCTCAAGAAGAATCGTTTTGTACAACTTACAAGCAGTTAATTACCACTGTTTAGTCATCTTAAGCCTGAGTCACATTATAGCGGTGACCCATCGCCGACCTACGACAATCCGGGGAGCGTTTCATCAAGCGTTTTGTCGGTGATTTTTGAACGACAACTGTTATAAGCTACTGAAATCCTTGCATCTGATTGGCTGAGAGCAAATTTGTCGTTAAAAATCACTGACAAAACGCTTGATGAAACGCTCCCCAGTTCATTGTCTGTGATTATAGAG
Organism: Heliocidaris tuberculata; assembly: GCA_025618425.1. Classification (NCBI taxonomy): domain Eukaryota; kingdom Metazoa; phylum Echinodermata; class Echinoidea; order Camarodonta; family Echinometridae; genus Heliocidaris; species Heliocidaris tuberculata. The sequence continues at coordinate 31,424,926 of CM046835.1, forward strand.
ATCATAGATGGGTTTATGGTAGTATTACTTCTCCATTAAGCTGCTGATTATTTCAACAAGTCAGTCTTGTAGGGGTGTTCATTGTTTGACGATTGGTCGCCAACCAATGAAAGGTTTTCGATATTGCATCGAAAAATTTTGCCGATCAAACTGGTCAGCAGAAGGTTTTTCTGATCGTTAAGCGGTTGCAACCGATTGGCGACCCTTTGTGCAACCGATAGGCGACAAGTCACGTAATAACTTTTCTTTTTTTCTTTTTTTCAAATTTCGGGGGTCAGTCGGCTGTGTTTCTTTAAGCAGCTGTTTTGGTTATGCTGGTCGACAATCGAAAGTCACCCTAAGGTGACTATACAATGTATAGAAGTCTATATAGTCACCTTAGAGTGACGATCGATTGATACAATAACTTAAAAGTTATTGTATCTTTTTGGTTCTACGCACCATTACCGACAGCCGCTATGACCAAAGTTCCAAAAGGTGCGCGAGACCGAAAAAAAAACAATGAAATACGTTTGCAACTTTTTTAAAGGAGATAAACCAAGAGTAAAAAAGCAAAGAAAAGACAGAAGGAGAAAAACAATAACTTATGAGATGAAGAGAAGAAGAAGACACATAAATTATTTACAAGTTATGCTTTTTATTTAGGCTCCCCACGTTTCATATTTTCTTCTTTATTGGCCAGTCGTTCCTGTATCTCTCGAAACTTTCTACTTATTTACCCTACATTGGACTTGATTTCAGTTTTTACCCGTACTTTTTGAAATTGACAATTATGCTTGTAAAATCTGAATCGTTTTTTATGTAAAAGTGGAACAAATAAACTTCAAAACTTCAAAATGTAAAGTAAAGAAGAGAAAAAGAAATCAATTGGGAAAGATAGGAATTGTGACAATGTCGTTTTTGTGGGACGTTGGTTCGGTGAGTACTCTAAAAGTGACTAGACGAGATCGGCATTGTCTCTTTCATGGGCTGTGGGTCTGGTGAGATGCTGGTCCCTCCTGGGCTGTCGGTTTCATGAACCCTTTGAAAACAGACAGGAAATCCCGCCCACGAGACCGACATTGTTGTCTCTTTGGCTGTCGTTCTCTTGAGCAGTGGGCTTCGTGAACCCTCATTTTGCCGGCATTCTAGGTCTCGTGGCCGTGGGATGTCGGTCTCTGGGGCTGTATATGCTGCTCCATAGTGCGACATATCTTGGAGCGATTGATTGGCTTATAAACCTCAGAACCACTCTGTATCATTATAATGAATGCATTTAATCAAGAAAATAATGACATCGACAATACAATGCTACTGACTGCCTTTAGAAAGAAATAAATTGACGCAGATCTGACTGTGTACCGGTACTGAAAATAAAATGTTAGTTGCTATCTACCACTCTCATGAGGGACCGCGTACTTTTGCGGTTATCAAACATTTCAATTTTAAGTTAAAGAGAACAAAATAAATGAGAGAAACTTGATATCATTAAATGGATCAATTACAATATATCTTTACAACTGAATTCAGCGAATACAGAGATTATTTAGTTTTTTGATGTTTTTATTTGCCGTTTGAAATGAACTTCATATATATATATATATATATATATATATATATATATATATATATATATATATATATCGTTAAATTTACAGTACGTACAATCTTAATGAAAATTACTTCGATTTATTTTAATACATGATTATATATTCTGCCATCTTACAACTTTCAGTATCGGTCAAGGCATCCTGAATACTGAAATGATCTGTTTGCCCGAATCCTGTTGTCAGATATATTTGAAAATAATCTCTTTAGGGCTTTCAGGATATAACAACCTTTTTAAAATTTCAACTTGGGTTGTCACAATACTTAGTTCTTTTGTGATGGAGAGATTCCGGGGTTTCCCGCTATCATGTTTTTGACGTCCTGGTGCGCATTGACACTAACTAATGTTTGTATAACCCGTTTCTTGCTGAAGGGTAAAATATCATTTCGGGTTATTTTGGGTTATCTTTCCAGTCGACCCCTTTCCTTACAAATTATGTAGAGGTGTCGTAGTCGAGTGGTTTAAACACTTGACTGGAGATGGGAAGGTCGTGGGTTCGAACCCCGGCGCGGCACTACTGTCCTTTGGCAAGACATTAATCTACATTTGCCACTCTCCACCCAGGTGTTAAATGGGTACCGGCAGGAATGAATTCCTTGAATGCTGTGAGTGCCGAAATCGGTAGCCTAGCTAGAGCTGGGGTAATATTGGAGCGCCTTGAGCACCATTCATGGTGGATATGAGCGCTATATAAATATCCAATATTATTATTATTATTATTATTATTATCATTATCCGGGAATTTTTAAAATTATTATTAAAAACTGAAATGCAAATGTAAATTATCGTTTGTAAAGATTGTGAAAAAAGCATCAATCAGTTTCGATGACTTTGTCTGGAACCATCTCTTTCAAATGTCATACTTTTTTTGTTTTTTGTTTGTTTTACGGATTGTAATGTGTGGAAAGGCGTGTTGTCCTCGAACGTCAGATATTGGAAAGATTGCTCAAGGTAACTTGTTTCGTTGCCAGAATATATTGCTTTCAATATACATGTACTCAGAGAGTCAGATAGTATAAAATGAAGTTCATTAAAAAGCATTTGTCGGTGAATGTAGCTTACGTTAGGACGGAACCTTTACGACAGACGTAATAATATTCCCACTAGAGCATTTTTTTTTTTTTTTTTTTTTTGGTGGGTTTTTCTATATACGGATGTTTTACACAAAGAGCATTAATACATAGATGACATTGATTGTGATGACTTTTGATGTATACGGGGGTTTCCCTAATAAAACGACTTTGAACAAATGCATACAATAGTGTGATGTGTTTATAGGTTCCTTCTTCTGATAGTTTCTTTATCCACATCACTTAAATAGTGGGTCTCTGGCGGATCGATGCTTTCTCACATCCTTTTTTCTTCTTTCTCCCTCTCTCTCCCCATCTTTCTTTCTCTCTCTCTCTTTCTATCTCTCTGTTACTTTCTCCCCACCTCTCACCTTTTTTTCTTTATTTATATGTCTCTCTCTCTCTCTCTCTCTCTCTTTTCTTCATTCCTTCTTGAGCTCAATCCCTCATTTTCTATATCGTTTCCCCCAACTCGGTACTTCCCTAAACTCAATATTCATGCAAATATACATTCATAGCCAAAACCAACAAAGACTTGTCTGAAACCTCGATGCAACAATGAAAAATACCCGTAACAGTCTGAATAAATTTACGGTAATTTAATTTATGATGGACAATAGGTTTTGACTTGCAATAATCTCTATATTCAATTGAAGAAGGAAAAAAAAATAATCCCAGCCACCATAATATATTCTCTTTGGGACAGTCCCTTGATCAAAAAACTACATGTAAAAACAAACTTACATAAGACAATTAAAATGTTAAGTGAAACAAGACGCCATACACGTACTTCAAAATTCAAGGACAGCTGTCCAAATAGGGAGCAAAAATTGTACAAATGAAAGCTAAAAAGTCCAAACTCATATCTTTACAGTTTGCATAAACAAATTTTGTTTCTTTCTGATAACAGGAACTCATACGCACAATGATTACTGCAAAACTTTATCACGCAAATAAAATGTTCATCATAAGGCACACGTATATAATGGGTTTGATATGTGTCTTGGGTTTCTTTTTCATAACAGTAACAGAAAATTTGGAAAAGGGCAAGGACTGTAAGAGAAACAACTCTGCATACATGTAATTGGATCAATGCATGCATGTACAAGAAATGAAAAAACAAGTATAAGAAACAAATGTTTCTTTCTCAAATGTGACCTTTTCAACAGATACAATATCTATAGCATTTTCATGTCCATGAAGAAGACTTACAAAAGTAACTTTACAAAATATTAAGAACAAAAACAGACTTTCTTTTTAAAATCACACGTTATTCAGACACTGAATATCATTCATAAACATCATATCAAGCAATATTTCTGATTAAAGTCACAAAGTCTTCCATGTACATCATTGTTTTTCAAACAATATCTTAACCTTATGCCAGCATGATTCTGAATCATCAAAAACATTCACTGATGAAAAATGACACATATTTTCATATTCTGTCACTTTTTTTTTTACTGTGAGCATAGCCCAGCGTATTGCACCACAGAAATGATCGAGGTAAACCAGTTTCTATGATACACATGACAACCTGAAATCCTTGCTTCAATGATTGAAAAAGAGTGTAAATAGAAACAGCGCAATTAAATACAAGGTTAGTATCACCATTCTTCTATTAAGCCGATGTGAATGAGAATTCAATGGGCTATTATACTCTTTCAGTCTCTCTCTCTCAAGCACTTCTGCCAACCTAAAGCAATCAAATCATTCAATTATGCAGAGAGTATCCATTTTTAATCACACCACTGTGAGAGATAAAGAAACGCTTTCATAAATTGTGCTTTGAGGAGATCTCGTGTCATAAGGTCACAAAAGTGCAACCTGTGACACGTATCATTTCGTGGTTGACCCTAGACTATCTTGCCCTACAGAATAAGAAATGAGAATAACTACAAAATGTTTGGGAATTGATTCTGCATCGTATACTACTAACTATGGAATGATGTTCCAGGTTCAATGCAGTCTACACTATTATGTTTCTATTGATGACTACATATTCAGACTACATCCCCCTATTCTCTAAATCTTTAACCTTGTAGATTCTGACGAGCCAGTGCTCGGTGGTATATGCTTCTTCCAAGACATCCAGCTCAAAATCTTTGTTTCCAATCTCAGTGTTGCGCACCCTGTCGTATCCAGTGGGCTTGCCTGGAAGTGAAAAGAGAGCAAATGGAAAACATTGTCAAAGAAATACTTGATGTTACGGTTCCATTGGAATACTAATGTATTAAATAAAAACAAAAAAATACAATTCCTGATTTTCACTCTGAAAAACCTGCACCAGAAATGTTCAACTTTTGACTTTCTGAACATGATAAAATATCCTAATTTAAAAACATATGGCTCCAGGAAACAAGAATACAACAGAAATGTGAAATATTATTTTTCTTTTTCAAGGGCTCATATGAGACCATAATACATTGATGGTACTTTTTGTTCAGAGTGTTCCTTTTTCATTCACTTGAGATCCCTTTATCAATGGTGAATTCACATGCGACTCGATTTATCCATCTTTCATGCATCTAAAGAACATAACCATTTCCACGATATCTTCTATTTTTATGAATGCTCACCGATGTAGACAGAAAATTTGAAATACGTGATAAAATGTAGGCCTCTCTGATTCGCAATAAGATGCACATTTTCTTGAGCACATTATCTGACTGAATCAGCAAGAACCTATCCAGATCGCTGGATTTGATTTAGCGAGATGAAAAACGTCCTAACCCACTGATGCTAGGTTGGCCGGAGTGTTACTCGCATAATAAAGGGGGTGCAAAAAAGCTGCATTGCTAAAGCTAACATATTTCATGCTTATGGAATGCAGTAAATTCTCCTGGAATAAAATTGTTCAAAAATTTCTCTATACAAGGATCACCAGATACTGATTTTACCATTACTTTCTGTAGTTCAAGTGCTGAGGAACTTTCCATAGAGGTGAAACCACATTAACCCAAGTTTACTTGTGTTGCCAATGATTACAATACAATCAGAATTAGACTTTTTTTTTTTCCCCTTCACATACACATGGGCGAGCGTTTCTCATATCACACTTTGGTTTCACAATTCAAACAATATCTGATACTTTCTTAGACACTCTCTTCTTTTCAAGCGGAATACAGTCACAAGTGAATCACTGATGAAAAGCTTTTCGTTATTCATAGTATTGATGTGTTAACCCTTATGATGCCATCCCGCTTCCAAACCTGGATGACTCAATATCATTTCGTGAAACAAATCTGTAAATATGGTTCCTGCTTCCGGTGCTAATCGTGTTGAAATCAGGGTTCCATGGTGTTAAACATCACTCTTGATAAACCCCTCTTAAATTTCAAAGAGAAAGACCAGCTTTCCTTGAGTCCAAATATATTAACGGCACTGAAAGGGGCAAAGAACCAAGATCATACCTGCTTCAGTGTAGACTCTGCCGAAGCGATAGTAGCACATCTTGTACATGAGGCAGTTGAGTAGAGTTGGTGAGCCGTCTCTATCAATGCGGAACTCTCCATGAGGGGTGTAATAGTCTGATTCTAAAGCAAGGAGAAGAGGACAAGAGATTCCAGGTGTTATCCTCATATTCTTCTTTTTTGTACAGTTTATTTTACCCCAAGGGAATATATATTTTTGGGAAATAGTGCACTTTTTCATGCTAAATTATACCCCTTACTAAGCTCTTCACTATACATATACTAATGATTGTGAGGCCATCTTCAATACTGAATTCAATAATATAGAGCTTCTACTAAGACTTACAACAGGAGAATATTGAAATGCATAATTTCTGTGAGTAACAACAACTTATAGATAGGTTTCTATTTTAAACAATTTTCCCCTACAGTTACAAAAACTAATTAGCATGTTTCTATTAGAACAAATCATTTACTTTCCATGATATTGTTTCAAGACATTGCTAAGTTTAATTTTTACACAAGATCACAAATGAATTTAGAGAGGGTTTGCTGCAAAAGTATATTTACAGGTTTATCTTTCAGATATGTCACTGTCACATCTCGATTTACTTGGCATTCAAAAAAGAAACATAAACTTACACTAAAGAAACATATCACACGTTAAATGCAAACCACTCTTCAGACAGACAGATAACAACCATGAATAATTCAATACAGTTTTATTGTTTTCATTACCTTTTATATGTTTGCCTTCTTCTGTACTGCCTCCAATACGAACCATCCAAAGGAATTTGTTGATATCTGGAAATTGAAAGATGAAACACAAGAAGTAAATAAATAAGTCATCATGACAAAATACGATCAATAGATTTCCTGTTCAGGAAATATTCACACATAAAACATGACACTGCCAAATTATTATTTCCAGTAAGTGCTTTATAAAAAAATCTTGGTAAATTGTTTTAATAAAAAAAGAGAGAAAAAAAATTAAAGAAATGAGTAATGTTGTCAGCCTTTATCATAATTTTCTTAATTTCTATAGAATCCCTGATTATATCTTACCATCTGACGAGTATCCAATGAGTCCTCCAAAGATGACCAGAACATAGTCCACATCTAGCTCTCTCATGATCCCATACGCATGATCTTCTGGTGAGGCCATGGCCTGGGTGGAAATAGGCAGAGGAAAATAAATATATGTATTATAATGAGCAATTCTGAGGTCATACAACAGTTCAATGGTTCTGGGAACCAGGAGATTCCTGATCAGAGATCCAAAGTCAGTGTCCTTTAATACTGCCCTTACAGTAAGGTATTTATCCTCTATTAGATTGGAAGGTGGAGAAATTTCCTATGGTTTCTGACTTACAAGTATATCGTAGTATGCCAGGCAGAAGGGCACAAACACATCAATTTTTGTCAAAAATTCGACTGAAGTGATAATCCATCACTGTTTAATGATCTGAATGATGCAAGGACTGCAGTATGTTGCAAAAATGTACTGAAAGAAAGATAACAAATTTTGAATGCATTTTTCTCAAAATACATCCCATGTCCATTCATCCCTATGCACCCTTCTGATGAACACATGACAATATACTTTCTTTGCATCATTAAAGAAGTTAACATAAAAATTAGGCAATGTTATATAGGTCCTACTTCAAACTATAATATGGGCATACTACATATATGAAATTCTTGGGGGGGGGGGTATAAAATATCATGAGGCATGATATATGCCCTGTTAAAGACTTACCTGGCCCACACGTGATATGTGAGTATTGTTCCACGTATTATTGTCCACTAATATTGTCCGATTAGCCATGGCTGTTATCTGATACCCGTAATCCCACCAGGACATCACCTTGGAATTCTACAAAGAACATTAAACAGAGAAAAACAAACAAACATGCTGGTTACTAGAATTCATTATTTCAAGAGCATTTTTCCTTTCAACTTGTTTTCAACTTGTTTTCGACTAGTTTTTAACTTTTTTCAACCCGTATTCAACATATATTCAAATCTTCAACATGGAAGATAAAGAACCCTGGTATTTGTATGTCAGTTCAGAAAATATATAAAATGTAAACTACACTGCTTGTAAAGCTTCTTCGATGATGGCCACACTGGAAAACTAGACAAAAAGGTTTATATAAAGGTAATTAATTCAATGAAAAGTAGCTACAGCAACATATAACACGACTGAATTATTCAGTGAAAAGAAAATAGCTTTTTGCCTGTATTCTTTAACACACATTTTAATTAAACTATGAAACTCATCCCACAAACCAGTTAAAGGGAATCACCACATTTTGTTTTCACCCTGAATAGCTCACACAGAAAATGTGACATAGCTGTGACATGATTCAAACAATGGATCCTCACCTCGTGAGTGTTTTGTCGCAGCCAGTAGTACGCTTCACGGAAGTCGTCAAAGATGATCCTGCCACCGTCACCAGCCCTCGCCGACAGAACGATGGAAGGAGACGAGTAGGCCTCAGATGTGACCCAAGTACAATGGAAGGTATAGGTGATGAGGAAGAAGGTCATGAGTAGAATGACAGCAGTTGCGACCTATTGATATAAAAGTTCAAAGTTCAAAATGAAATCAAATTAGGGTAATATTACACATGGGCATAAGGCTAATGGCCCTCAGATGAGACGCAGGTACGGTGGAAGGTATAGGTGATGAGGAAGAGGGTCGGAAGTAGAATGACAGCAGATGCAACCTATTGAGATTAAAACCAAAGCAGGGTCAATACAAGGACATTGGGGCTAATTGCCCTCAGATGTGACTAAGGTACAGTGGAAGGTATAGGGACAAGGTCACAAGTGAAATGAGGGCGCATGCAACTTGTCACGTACAAACCAAATATTTTATATGATTTTTACCCTCAGATGTGGAAGAATTCCAATCATTTACTTTCATTTGAACAAACAGATAATCATAAGTCTTCCGAATCTCCTTTAGTTGAAATGTTTGAGTAAGTTGCATTTGTCAGTTCTAGCTCTGTATTATTATGATATACAATATTTGAAAAATATTTTAGACTGAATAAAAGAGAGCCCATTGCTACCTGTCTGATGTGCTCAGATGCAATTCACTTTGTCCCTCTAAAAGGTTATAACTTATGCAATCTACTTGCATGTATGGAGAAGTAAAGTAACAATTAACCTCTATTCCTTGTGGCTTCATTCTAATCATAAAATCTAGGATAAAATTTGTCAAACAGATAAACAAACAAATTAATATTCATCTCAAAAATTATCAACCAGAAATCACCATGACATAATGAACTTCCTTCATAATTTATAATAAGCAAATCAAAAGGAGAGAGGGGGGTCAATGCTTACCTCATTCTTGATGGGGTAGGTGTTATCACTGTATTCTTTCTTGGAAGATTTCTTCTCTGGCTTGGTGATGTCCAGGTTCTTCATGTAGGTGGCGAGGACCGATGAGATACCGATACCGGACAGGATGCACATGACGGGTGCGAGCACCAACATCAGACGCACCATCACACCCTGGAAGAATTCAAACATCAATCAGAATTTCATTGACCTACATATGTACGTCAACCAAAAAGGCTGAGATTTGAAAATAAGGAGGTAGACAGGGCACTCATCGGGGCACTCATGCCTAGGGTTCTCGGCAGATATTCCTTTGCCATTTAAGTGAGCTTGATTTGCAGCATCCCATGGGAATTATTGGAGACAACCAGATCATTATGCCGTATTTATTACCCTACTTGGCACACTTTTTATGGATAAGTTACTCTTGACAGAATTTGTTACAAGTCCCCCTAACTTAGTTTGAGGGCAAAGTGCATACTTAAGCCGTGTATTTTCAGAATCTAGACATATGGATGCTACAGGGTACATAAGTCATTGAATCTATACACCGATTGTCTGTAAAACTAACATACTCCATAAATGGGACCCTACAAGTAGGACAAAAGACAATTCCATGGATCATGTAATAAAGCAGATTCATAATTAAAGCAATGTGTAAATCAGATTTTGTTCAGGATCCTGGAAGCCCTCAAAGATACAGTAGACATGAAAAGTTAACATCAGCCAAAAAAGGACCCTGTCTCATAAATCTTTTATTCAATAACTTGCTGCCACAATCCTAAACAAATCTGTTAACAACTAATCAAATTGTAATGTTTTCAGTAGGTGATATCCATTGTTGTAACTTGTGATTGATACCAAGTTTTTATGAAACAGTAGGAAAAATGGACACTCACCGAGAAATAAAGACTGGTGATGCCATAGAGGATGATGAAGATGTTTGCATCAGTCAGCTTGATAAAGCAGTAGTACATGCCAACTGTGTAGGGAGATACCATAAATCAGTGATTGGTTAGTAAAAGTATTGGTGAACACTACATTAAAAGGGCATTCAGATCCTTCTCAAGAAGTTCGATCAGCTTCAATCTTTTTTTCAAAACAACTGGATTAAGTTGTTGTTGTTTTTTTTCATTTCGCTATCATATATGCAAGTATTTTACAATGAGTTAACCTGTTGACTACTGAATTCTTAGACTCTCATACGCTTAATACAGGAGCCACCCGGTTCCCGTAGTCTATGTAGAATTATCCTCTTTTACATGTATTTCCATGCTTGTATCTGATAATGTATTGTTTTCTGTATTATTTTGTGCAATGGACCTTGTAGCAGATTAGCCTTGTGCAGAACAAATAATTCAATATTAGTCTACTACTACTAATACTACTACTACTACTACTACTACTAGTACTACTGCTGCTACTTCTACCACTTACACAAGTGCAATGAAAATCAAAGACCGCTTCCAAATTTCACCCAAAAATTCAAATTACTGACTTCTAAATACTGATAAGCCATGGATGTATCAAGCATCAACCTGGACATTCTCTTAACAAGCAAGCAGCAATAAGTTCTAGAAATAACCTATCAAAAATCATGATATGACAATCTGCTTGTCTAGACTGGCAAGTTGGTGAGTTGGTGAGTTGGTGAGTTGGTGAGGATTACCTGGGAACATGAAGACATGCATCTGCAAGTCAAAGTAGAAGGAACTCCAGGTGGTCGGCTGATGTTCAGAGACGGAGGCAATGATGGGGATGTTGTTCTTGGCGTAAGATGGATCCAGAAGGGAGTAGAAACGCCCAGTCCAGGGAGAGATCTCTGTTTACAAGGCGTCATGCTCAGGAAAAGTACTCTGGTTATATTAGTCTACCATCGTTTTACAAAAATCTACAGAGCAGTTGTTCTTAAAGTGTACTAATCACCGAAAAATATTTTGCTCGGTATGCTGGGGGTTCCATGTACCATACTATGTTCATAATATGAGCTTTTAACGTTTATTCTATAAAGTAGTGCTGTCATCGACAAGCCTTCTGTCGCCAACCTTGTCGATAAAAGTGCATTTTGACGGGAAGGCGACATGTCGACAGAGACAGCATAGTGGCGACAAGAATCAACCCATTTATTGGCTTTACACGCACTTTGAATCATTTTACAAACAACATTGTTTTTATAACCAAACATTTTGGTTTGTGTGATTTGTATTTCAAAGTGAACACAAACTCGAAATCGGTCATCTTACTTACACGGCTGCAGCAAATAAAAATCATTCACGAACAATTGTACGCATGCACGCCGGCCGTATAGCGTACCGGTCTGGCCTGGGGGGTGTTTCATAAAGCTGTTCGTAAAGTTACGAACAACTGGAACATGTTCTTGGGTGCTATATAATCATATTCTCGATCATTTAGCACAAGAACTGATCACCAGTCGTGCGTAAAGTCGTTCGTAACTTACGAACAGCTTTATGAAACACCACCCACTGGGCTGCTAGCTGCGCGCTTGCTAGCGCGAGCGAGGCACTCAGCTCAGCTCTGCTCGCTCTTAGCTGGCATGCTTTCGATTCGCCTGCCTGCGCTGCGCTCTCTACCTCTCTCTCTCTCCCTCTCTCTCTCTGCTGATACCGTGCGGGTTTGTGTGACTAGATTACACATTGGACGTAGATTAGACATAGGAGACGGCTACCGAAATCGATCATATCAGTTCACTGGCAATGAGCTGAGCAAAGCATGCTGCTTCGATCGCGCGTCTCCTTAACTGTCGAATCCACCAATGTACAATCCACTCGTCTGCGTCACTGCCGCAGTGACTTTTTGCATGCAATCGTTTTACAATTTATTTCGGATAACACAGGGGCAAAAAGAGATGGACAATGGTTAAGAAATGGAAAGTATCGGTATTGATAATAAAATATGGAGAAATAGTTTCACAAATATAACATTTTGTCTATTTTGGCTTTTTATTTTATTTTTTATTTTTTTTAATGACCTGGTCTGGCTGTGTTTCTGTGTTTGAATGATTGCTGTGATTTTTTTTTATACGAACGACTTTCAAGTTTAAACATCCAATCATTTGCGAAGTGCGAGTTGATGTGTCTCATTTATCCCTCTCCCACTCCCAATCTGTGTGCGAATGTTAAAGGGGTACTTACTGCAAAGGAATGGAAGGGACACTAAATGAGTAATTGACTCTGGCAAATAATTAAAAAGGGGGATGATTCCGGGGGATGATTGAACTGAAGGAAAAGGGGCATTTCTAAGAGCTGAAAGGGGGCATATAATGAATGAGAGCAGGCTAGAGTTAGATGACACAGAATAACAAAATTGGTAAACGAACGAAGGCGAACGATGCTTCTCATTTTCTACAACGATCCTTCTAACTGTAACTGAGAATATTAGATCCAACAACGGCTGATACAAGTCACTGTCGCAGACAAATTATTTTACAGACTTATAGATGTTTAATGTTATGTGAAATTGTGAATCATTATTGTAGACATTGTCGTAGATATTTAACCAATCAGAAACTCGAGAGTGGGACTCTTATTAACTTGGGGGAAATCTAAAACTTCGCAAGTCACGAGGCCAGGCATGGAGCTTGCGCTCGATCGAGAATATGCAGTGGGGAATTCCCATGATCACAATGATAGACCTAGTACCTAGCAGCGGCCGCGGCGTGTGTACCGCACGATGTGCACGTCGTACGCGCATCTAGTTTCGTGCATATTTAATATTTAATCACTGCGACATCATGGGGCGAAGTGTAGCTGCTAGCCTAACTGTTCTGACTTGCGAAGAAGGTAATTTCACGAGGAAAGAAATTATTTTGCTTGCTAAAGTAGAAGCGAGGTATTTTTTTTTTCAGTTTGTATTTTAGGAGGATTTTTCCGAACAAATATCGTTTGGTTCGCTGCAGTGTACACTACAGTACACCGCAGTGACTGCAGTGACTGCATGGCGTGCATGCACCACTCGCTGCAGTGCCAGTACCGGTAGTACAATATCAATAACAGTACCGTACCGTACGACCGTACGGAAGGATTGAATTTCTCCAACCATGTCTGTCGACAATGTGTCCTTGTCGGCTAGAATTCAAGACGACATGTCGACAGAGAATTTTTTTCTTGATGACAGCACTACTATAAAGAGATATTGCAAGTTGAAATACACTTCCAATAAACATTACAGCGACTTGTTCGGAGGCTAGTCGTTGCACCTGTACGCGCTCCCTTAGAATAAGGGCCCGTGAGGAGAGGGTTTAATGTTTTCCATTATTTCCACTCATTAGCCGTTAATCCATAGAAGGCCGGGTAAAGTGTTTTAAGGTTGATTTTATACATTCTAGCTGGACACAAGTTACTTTTTTAGGCGATTGGTACACTTTAAGCTTTTCCGCCCCATTACACCATCGGACAATCCTTGACAGTACCCGTACCCTCAAAATGCAAATCATGGTGATCATGTTACCCCAACATTTAAATTAGGATTGTTCATCCATTCACTCCAACCCCTTGAAAATTCTAAATGCCCCATGGCAGTCATGACTCACAGCTTACAAACCACTGCTATAGAGGTATATTAGACAACACACTAAATACATCTATACATTTTTCAATCACTTTTCAGAAAATCTCCACTTATCTTTGTGCCACTGTGAACATCTTTGGGTTCTTGCATTAATGTGTGTACACAATTCGACCCAAATCATTGATAAAATTCAACTAGATTTTCATTCGACCATAATCATGTATTCAGCACTTGTGATAGATATTGGAGTTGTGCATCCTCACAGCAGTTTATGCAAAATGCCCATCATCAAATCCTACCCCCCCCCCGAAAAAAAAAAGAAAAGAAAAAAGTAACAAAAAGAAAATAGATATATAAAAGATAAATAAAGAGGAACATTTAGTCATGCCCCCATTTCCAGAAGGGTGTGTTTGCTGATAATATTAAAACAAAATCCATATTTCCAACAAATATAATTTCTTCCGATGGTCATCAGTACCATATTTTAATCAAAAGGGTTGAAAATTATACAACACATTACGGAAATAATCAAGCTCCTATGATAAATTTTATTAACAATAAGGATACTGCCTGTTGCCGAGAGGTAAGCTGTTACAGCTGTCAGGGCTGCTCCAAAGAGAAGAACAGCACTGCGGATGAGGACATTGAAATATTGTATGCTCAGTCGTGATCTCACATACTCCACAAAACAGTAGATCTGGCACAGTCCAAACACACCCAGGGCCTAAAAGAAGAAGGAGGAGGTGAAACAGGTCAGGGTTGATCTGGAGTTCATACACATAGTGACCATGAACAGAGAAAGAAATCACAAGAAAATAAACGGATTGGTGAGAGTCTGGGGAAAATCCAGTAAAAGATAAGGAAGTTTTCTTTAAATATGTAGCTGAATAAAGACAAAATGACAGTTCTATGATTTTAATTGCAAGTACCTCTCAAGACTGGATCTCTTCAAGTGTCTACTCCATCCATTCACAAAGTCCATTGAGCATGTTATAGTCCTATCTATTGGGTATTAATTCAATTTATTTCTGCTCTCCCAAGAAAAAAAAAATTGAACATAAATACATTATTTTGTTCATATCTGTGTTCATATCTGTGTTCATAAATAAGATACAAGTGGGGGGAATCACGAAACACAAAAGCGAATTGGCTCATCTGTTATTGAATTTCAACCATGGAATGATACTCACAGCCATATGCTCACTGGATTGGACTGGTTGGAATCCAACAAAGGGGATCTGCATAGAGAGGATGGTTCCCAAGCAATAGACGGTGCAGTAGACGACGTAGATCCTGTGTGTGAAGCGTCCAGTGGCCATCAGGGCCAGGGTGTGCATTGGGATCAAGTTGATGAGGAAAACGTAGCCTCCCCATGAGGAAACCTGGTGAGAGGATAATGATAAAAATACTTAAAAGTTATGAAAAAAACTTTATCCGAGGATTAAGCCCAACTTTTTGTCTCTTCTATCTTTATAACCTGCCCAAGCCAAGTTTTAGGCATGTAAAAATCTTACGTAAAATTTATACTGTTGTCCAACATGTAAAGATTTGTCGGAGCATCAGCATCCAAGACAGGTGAGCTCCTGTTTCAAAAAAATTCTGATGTGCATGACTCAGACCTACTGAGCATACAAACAGTTGAATATTCACTCTGGCTTTTAGCCAAGCTCCAATGATATAAAGACAGTGCAACATATAGCGAGAAATGTACTAGATAACTTGTTTGTAAAGTCAAATTGAGATAGGAAATTCAAGACACAGACATGTGTAACAAACCAGATTGGGGAAATCTTGCAAGGTCATTTACATCAAAAGAATCAAAGACTATTTCACCACACTCCCCTCTCTCTACCACTCTCCATAGCCATGTTGTTATATTTTGCAAGAGTTAAAAAGACGACCATGAAGACAAGAGGCCTCTAGAAGTGAAATAACCAATCACTGTATTACAATTCCTATATGGAAACAAGTAACACTATCAAAGTGTAATTACCATATAAAAGTAGGCTAGAGAGCAGAGGGATGCCCAGAAGATGGACCCTGTCTTCACCGACTTGATCCAGAGAGCGTAGGTGAGCAGCATGCAGAAGATAGCGATACCCTCGTTATCGTAGGATCCAGCCACAGAACGGGAGATGTAACCGGGTACGATGGAGATCATGGCAGCTGCTACCAGGCCAGCACCAGTGTCCTGAGGAAAATGAAAAAGAAACGGTTTGCAACAGATGAGCATGAAAAGATGCCCACACATGTTGGAGCCTCATATGTACAATAAAAACAAGCCTGAAATTGGAAGGTGTCATTATTAGGCTATAAATACTGGCATACCTGTAAAAATTAGTATTTGAAAACTACACATATAACTGTCTTCTTCTATTCCATGTGTCATCAATGCAATGCAGTGTCCATAAGGTAAGGTAACTTATTTTGTTTTGGAACACCAAAATGATTTGTTCAAATAAGGTTGAATTTATATCTACTCTGAACACAGGATTACTGAATGTGAACCAAAGAAAAATCCTAGTGTTTTTCCATGAATTTCTTCAAAAAGCTTGTTCTATTTTCCCTCCAAACAGAACTATTTTAAAATCAACTTTGAATCCCCTGAAGGAAATCATTGCAATATCCTGTTTGCGATGTACATGTATTAGCTCCTTAACTTTAACTCTTACTGCCGCTGGTGTCATATTTTCAAGGATAAACATCAGAAGCCATCTGAGAACTAATTATCACTGCAACCTGGATCGAAGTTAAATACTGCTTGGCTGGGACAGATTGGAAATCGGCTTTTGACTTGAAATGTTAATGTGACAGAAGCTAGTTTATATGTCAATTTCAGAACTTTATGTAGTTTCTAGCAGTGGGAACAAACCTTGAGCTCTTTGGTGAGGTGGTAGGTGACCAGTGTAGTGAGGGAGGAGAAGAGAGGGGCCAGGAACACGCACACATTCCTCACATCAATGCTGATGTGTAAGAAGTTGAGCACGTGGTAGATGACAGCAGAGGTCAACATCAAGCCTAGGAACAAAGGTCAACAGAGAACGGTTATCATAACATCATAAACGTTGTATCGACATCATCATCATCCTCACCATCAACATCATAATCACCATTGATATTTTATCACTATAATGAGCAAAACTACAATCTCAAAATTAATACCTCTTCCCTCTTTTTTTGCTATGAACTTTTCATCTTTAAAAAATCTTATTATTGCTGGAAGGCTTCATCAGCATTCCACGCTGTAGACTGAGTTTACTTAGGAAAACCACTTTACTGGGTTACAGTTATACCACGCTATACTCCAAAATATTAGATTGCTTCTTTATCCGCCCCAAATGCATTTTTAACATCACAAAATGACCATCACAAGAGAAAACACCTTAACAGATCAACTGGATGTCATTTTCAAGTTGACTAGCTAAGTAGGGGTCACAGATGTTTTAAAAAAAGGTTGAGGTAATGAAGGAGTTTACTGACCTGGATAGATGGTTCCCCCAATGATACGTCCCAGCGGGTACCAGGCGCGGTCATCAAACCAGTTGTGGAACCGGTAGAAGCCCTCCTCTGCCAAGAAGCGGGTGGTGCGGTAGTTGAAGTAGGGATCAAACTCGTGAATGACACTCTCAAAGCGCAATACAGAGAAGAGACGGGTAGAGAAGGCTGAAATAGAATATGACAGAAAAGACATACCATGATGATCATTTTTGTAATGCTCCTTCTTTAAGTAACAAAGTGTTTCTACACATTTCTTTCGATCTATACCCTATTGCCATATCAATGCAAAAAATTTTTTTTTTTGTTCACAGCCCTTTTCAGCTTTAGGGTTGTAAAAGTGTGTGATTTTCTCACTGTAATATTTATGTTTTGCTTTTTTAACCAGAGCTCTTTCGGAGCTTTCCAGAGCTTAATCACTCAACCTCCTGTGTATTTTTTTCACTGTACCATATTTAATATGTAAAACTTTAGGCACTTCAAATCATCCACCAGGGTGGTCCACAAGGGGTTTTAACATGTACCAGCAACAGGTTTGAATTTTGAAACTACAGGTTTGAAAATCAGCTCTGTTCTTTGGCAAGGATATATTATCAAATGTAAATTGAACTGGATCATTTCCAAACCTTTTTCCTTTTCCTCAAAAACTGTGTTTTTAACCTGACGACGATGGTGTCCAAGATATTTAGCGAATCCTGCCAGCCTTCTCCAAGCTCTCTCAGAGGGGAAGGACGTACACTGTAAGAGCCCCTGAGTGAAATACCTGGAATGTTTCTGCATACTTACACAGGATCATACAGAAGACAAGAATGGATAGCTTCAACAATATCTCCTGCTTCTCATACGACATCCTTCCCAGAAACTGGGGCACATACGATGACCCCGTCTTCATGATGGCAGGTGGTGTGGAGCTGGGCTGTTCTAGTTGGGGTTCTAAAATCTGAACAATTGAAAAGGCAATGATTCGATAACATGAAGAGAACTAAATGAAATGTTAATGTCGCTTGTAACAATACATGATTTAGTTCATGGCTAGTTTGGACTGAAAAAAAAAAGGGTCGTCACAAGAAAATCCTCTGAATTTATATTTTTCTTTTCATTAAAAGCAAATTAATTTTGGTGTAAAAGAAAAATGTAAGTTAAAACTTGCTGAAATGAATAAGAAGATATGGGAAAAAGGGCAAGGAAAAACAAAAACTAAAGGAGAGATAATAATTATTTAACAGCAAACTGAGTTTATAAATGTGGGCCTTCTTGAGAAATAAGTCCCCCACTAATTCAGTGTGTATGTAAGTCTATGGAAGTGTAAAAAAGCTGAAGACCCCAAAGCCAAACCATTGCACTTGCAAGCAATAAAAATACTGCTGTGCAGATCGAGTGAACGAATTTAGAGGCAATGAATGAGCATGATCAGGAGTCGAGACCCGAGGGGCCTTATCTATTAACACCTGAATATGCAAATTCATTTCAAATTTTACAGCTGAATCCCTTGAATTACTTTCACAATTATCTTTCTGTTATTCTGATTACATTTGGCATTCTTGCGCCCGCCCCAACACTCACATACACTGTCTACAGACTTCATACAATATGCACTGCCGAGTCCACTCGCCTGCCTACGTGGCGAAAAATGGTAGGAAAAGTTCGGAACTCGGTCCGATTTTTCACTTGTAATGGGAACTGCAGTAACTTCATACCTCAGAAAGCATACTCTTACATATTATATTAAAACATCAATTTATTCCATTAACCTAATAAGTCTAAAATACCCTAACTAATTAGAAATGTCAAACTTTAATATACTTTCATAACCACCGGCTTACCCGAATGCAAAGTGAGCACGAAAAGGTAGCTCCTAGTGTTGCCGACTTTTGGGTAATGTAGAAGAAACCATTCTAAAAGGGGGTAAAAATGTAGAGCAGCGACAGTTTGTCAATTATAATGTGAAAAATATATTAATTAAACAATATTTTTGTTAATTTTTCAATATAAAATGATATCATGAATAATTCTAAATATAATATAAATACAATTTATCACAAAAAATTGAAAAATAAAAGTTATATTCCTTTCCCAATTATAAATATTCCTTTTAGAAAATAGAACCATTCATTAGTCAAAGCTCATGTATATTGTGAGAATATAAAGTTAAAAATTTTCCAAAAATTGAGATTATTTATGAAAAAAATAAATATAATAACCTTAAAATTATTTTTTAAAGTTTAAATAATTCTAAAATATCGTTTATATGTAAAAAAATTATAATTTACTCTCTATAAAATTTCATCTTCTGCAAAACCCATAGTGCTAATGTTAATTCTTCTGCTATTGATTGCAGCGCAGTATAGTGTAGAATGGATGCCGAAAGATGCTGAAATATGGTGTAGGGAAGCAAAATAATACAGCTACTACTAGTCCGGTTTATTTCTGAAAGGATGATAATCGAAAGTCGCTCTTATTTCCCAGGTAATTATGTAATTATGTGTTTTTCTTTTTAATAGAAATACATCTTATAGAGAGTCAGCTGCTACTGCAGTTACCGCACTGTGTAACTTTTTTTTTTTTTGCCTTGGCTTGGCCTTGCCAAGCCACTGTATACTGTCCGCTGACAACACCACCGCATATATGCCATGCATATATGCTGTGGGGCTGGAGTTAGATTGCGCACTACCTCTCCCACCCTCAGCTGCGGAGAATGAACGTTTGTAAACCCTCCACTCTGTTTTTTGTTTTTGTTTTTCTTCTTCATTTTTTCATATTTGATGTTCTCTTCTCCTTTTTTTTCATTATCTCTCATTATAAATATCATTCTATATAACCTATCTCAAGAAATTGAACACACATCACTAAGTAAGTAAGTTAGGTAAGACTAGTTTTTTTACTTTTTAACATTGTTTGTGAACAATTCATGAATTTGTTTACAAACAGTGACTTTTCTGCAACCAAGATGTACTTGTGGTTGGTACTTGTTACAATGGCAATCCATCAAATTTGACTATTATCACCAACAAATTTTCATTTATCATATAGATATGGATTTCATTCATGAATTTTGTTTGACTTCTTTCTTTAATTTTAAACTTTTTTCATGTAAAAAAATGTATTATTATACGGTATATTTTATTATGAAAGTGGTGAATAAATTCAATATATTCTTATGATAAATAGTATCATACCAGATTACCAAATCATGTCATGACAAGCAACAAGGCCTCGTTAAATAACAGCGTGCACGGTTGTTGTTGGTTAGTGTTATAATAGCAATCAGTTAATTTTGACCAGTACCAAAAAATTTAATATTTTGTCATATGTACATCTACATGTACACCTTGATAATGATAATTCTAAAAATGCCCTCTCTTTTTTTATTTTTGAATATAAATTTTGTCATGCCAAGATACCAAATCCTGTCATTTCTAAAATGGCATTGTCCTAACAATCCTGCTTGTTTTTTTAAAAACAAGTTTCTTATGTCTTTCGGGTGCAGACAGTGGACTCCCTTTGAGATACATGTACCTAAATTTCCTATGGCTATATCTCAACAATGACCCTTCAATTTTGTTTCTGATGGGACATTGAGAAGTACCCAGAAGAAGAAGAAGAAAGATAAAATCTTAAATTGTTGATTCTTAGTCCTGCTGTCCCCTTCCTGACACACATTTTTGTCCCCGCCGAACGAAGTTCGCAAGGGGACTATGAAACGGGCTCCGTTTGTGTGTGCGTGTGTGTGTGTGTCCGTCCGTCCGTCCGTCCGTCCGTCTGTCCGTGTGTGCTCAAATGTTAGAAAATGCTACTTCTCAGTCATTTCTTGGCCAATTTTGATTCTGATTGTTTTATCTGATAGGGCTTGGTGAGGGCTTCCAAACTTCTACACAAAATCGTGAAATTCATTAATTATGCAAATTCATGCAAATTTATTCAAAAGTGACGAAAAATGCTACTTCTCCTCTATTTCACATCGGATTTTGATTCCGATTGTTTTATCTGATAGGGCTGGGTGGGGGCTTCCAAACTTCTACACAGAATTTTGAAATTCATTAATTATGCAAATTTATGCAAATTTATTCAAAATTGACAAAAATGCTACTTCTCTATTTCACATCGGATTTTGATTCCGATTGTTTTATCTGATAGGGCTGGGTGGGGGCTTCCAAACTTCTACACAGAATTTTGAAATTCATTAATTATGCAAATTTATGCAAATTTATTCAAAATTGACGAAAAATGCTACTTCTCCTCTATTTCACATCGGATTTTGATTCCGATTGTTTTATCTGATAGGGCTGGGTGGGGGCTTCCAAACTTGTACACAGAATTTTGAAATTCATTAATTATGCAAATTTATGCAAATTTATTCAAAATTGACGAAAAATGCTACTTCTCCTCTATTTCACATCGGATTTTGATTCCGATTGTTTTATCTGATAGGGCTGGGTGGGGGCTTCCAAACTTCTACACAAAATTTTGAAATTCATTATTCATGCAAATTTATGCAAATTTATTCAAAATGGCTGAAGGTCCATAATGTTTTCATGTTTTATATTTCAGTTGTATACATGCATTGTTGGTATTCTCTTCTTTTGCATGCAGTAACATTATTATTTTATTCACTAAAGTTTTTCACTGAAGTTTTAAGGTTCAGGCTAGTTAATTTCCACAGATCTGCACTTCCGGCGGGGACATTTATTACGCATTGCGTAATTTACTCATTCACTTGTTACATATTTTTTTGGGTCAAAACCCTCAGATCAAGTTATTCTGATTGAAATTTTTATCAGATTTCAGATAAAAAGTCAGAATGGCCATGTTGTTGGTACAGTCAATGGGGCCACTTATCTAGAATCAGGGCTCAATTAATGAACATTAGCATACTACTATCAAATCCCAGAAATTTATGGATGATAAATTCTGGAAAAATTACCCCTGACCAAAAATGACCACAATTATGGCAAAATAATAATCTCCTTTTTTTTTGCACCCAAAAGTGGCCTTAATGACCAAAGTGTAGTGAGCAGGATCAGTAAATTAGTGCACATTTTTACCAAGGACAAGCCTTTTACCTCCCACAAAAAAATTCTGATTGAAGCCTATTCTGGACTAATAGGATTGCCCTTACATGTACTCTGAGAAAGGACAATTAGGCCTTTTTATTAGGGTATATAGTTATATACAGTGAAACCTGCTTTAGTAACCACCTGTATAGAAAGACCATCTGTCTATAGAGACCACTCCCATTTTTTTTTGCCCTTGATAACCTCTGGTTCTCATCGAAACCTGTATTAAAGTTGTCTGTACGTGTACATTAGGACCACCTATAACGACTGTTTTTCTTGTCTCCCTTGAGCGGTATTTTACAAGTTTCATTGTATTTTTAATCACTATATGTACTTTATTTGTGGATGTGGACAGTATTAGAAATGATATACATGTACATGAATATGTACATGTACGTGTGTGTATATTTAAGAAATGTGTCCCTCTTCATTTCTTTGCAGCATATTGAGAGCTGTAGGTTTCCTTTCAACGTCACACAAGCACCACCAATGGCTGATGATTTCAACAACGGGGAGGGGGCTCAGTTGGTAGGAGATCCCAGCCCTGCACCAGCCCAAGCGGAGAAACCAGACAATAAACAGATTGATTGGAGCAGGTTTGGACTGAGCGATGAAAGCCATGCCAATAACTATACAGAGAGCACACTGACGGGGTATGGCGGAGAGGGGGGTTATCAGCAGGGGGAGGGCGGACAGAAGATTCAAGAGCTTTTCGATGAACAGCAGGTAAGGACATTGTCAGGAATATAGTTAACCTTGTATAACTCGAAGTCATATAATAAGTCGAACTTTGCCTAATTCGAATCAATTTTTTTGACCAAACTATGCAAAACATGTGCTCACATTTTCTAAGTCAAATTTTGCATAAGTCGAACTATTTTTTTGTGGTCCCAACAGATTCAACTTATGCAAAGTTAACTGTACAAAGTTCAAATCTCAAATTAGAAGAGTTTCTGGGAGAGAATTTGTTTCTTCTTTTCTTGAAAGAAAATGGTTTTGTATCTTTCTTTCTTTGGCAATATTAAATTTGATCAGACTTCACCAACCATTTTTTTCTTTTATTTTTAATTGTGAAGAAGAAGGGAGAGGCAGAGAGAAGGGAGATAGGATATATATATTCAAGTAATAGACAGAGGAGGAGGGTAGGATGGAGGGGGGATGTTTTTTGTAAAAATAAAGGGACTAAAGTAGAGGTGGAGGGGAGGGGAGGTACGTTCAAGAGAGAGAGAGAGAGAGGTTTGCTCAGAGTACATACATGTATGTAGATTGTATAAGATGAACGCTTGAAGAAAAACTGTCCAAAGTACATAAGGAAACATTGTTCTTTTTAAAAAAAAAGGATTTTCATATTATAAGCCAATATATTTGATTTGTGTAATGATTTGAATTGTGTTAGTTGGTGATGTGATATCACAGATTAAATATCACAGATGAAAGAAACTAAAGAAACTATTACTTTTTTTTTGTATTCATATGTTTGAATTTAAGACAAAGAATTATGAACAATCAACTGAAAATAATCTAAAAAGGAAAAAAACAAAAAAACTTAGAGGTAAAGAAGTTGGTTGAAAGATTTTGATGATGATAAGAAAATGAATATAGAGTATAGACCTCTGTACAAAAACAAAACAAAATATAAAGCTTAGATATACACCAAATAATCAATCTTGGGATAGAAACAAAAAACTAAAAATGTAACAAACTTCCAAATAGCAGCCGTCATGTGACGAATCGGAGTGATATTTTGATGAAGTTGATTGCAAAATGACGAAATCATTTCGTGCAGCTGAGATGATAATAATACTAATAATTGTAAATTAAAATTGACAGATTTACAAGATTGAATTGTCTTGGACTAAAATGGATGCATAATGATGAAAATCAGTGGACAAAGTTTGAAAATGAACGACCAAATACAAAACTAACCACAAGATGTGCAAGTTATAAAGTTTTAAGATAGAATTTAATGAGGATTTAAGTATGATTATTAATGACAAAGTGTGAAAATTGATGGAAACACCTACATGTATATTAAGCTTTAAAGGGGAAGTCCACCCTGATACCAAGTTGGTTTTAAAAGAAGGAGCAAAATTAAAGAAACAGATAAATGAAAGTTTGAGCAAATAAGAAACAAGAAAGTTATGATTTTTAAGTTGTAATCAATCAACACAAATTTGAAATTCTGTGGCGTATCTTG
Source organism: Heliocidaris tuberculata (assembly GCA_025618425.1). Taxonomy (NCBI): domain Eukaryota; kingdom Metazoa; phylum Echinodermata; class Echinoidea; order Camarodonta; family Echinometridae; genus Heliocidaris; species Heliocidaris tuberculata. Next base: position 31,449,624 of record CM046835.1, read on the forward strand.
CGAGCTCCTCTCCCATTTGTCCTGTACTAAAAAAATCATAAATTTCCATTTCCTCTAAAGAAAATATTTAATCAGACATGCCCCCTAGATATAATCATTGCAGATATGTTTTTGCACAACCAACATGTATGTAAAACTAATCTATTCCTCTAGCAGTAACCGAGAAAAATGAAAATCTATGAAATATTCTGTACAGAGCAAATGGAAGAGGAACTCACAAGATACATGTATGTCGCAGAGTTGCCAATTAGTGTTTAATTGATTACTCCAAAATACGTAACTTTCTTATTTCTTATCAGACAGATTCAACTTCAAATATTCATAAAGTTCTTATTTCTAAATGGATTTTGCTCAAAGTTTCACTAATCTGTTTTTCTCTCACTTTTCTGCTTTTATTAAAATCGAATAAAGTTCTACCAGGGTGGACTACCCCTTTAAGACAATTTATGGAAATTGGAACACTACATTTGCATGTTTATCATAGTGTATATTCTGTAGTTACCAACCTAAAAATGCAATGCTCTAATGAGCTTGCTATCTTAACAATGTACATCAACCTGGCTGTTAATGGTTGCCATGCAATATGTTTGGCCAGTGATCTTGATAAGAAGAATTTGCTCTTGAAAAAAAATTGCTCACTGTTCACTGAACATCAGAGAGGTGTGCAATGTACATACATGGACATTATGAATAACATGAATTACAAAGAAAAAAACAATTTTATGGGTGTAATGAGTATTAAGCTTTAGATTCGTCATCTCTGCCAGAGTGATATATGTGTCATAAATGTTCATGTTCCATAGTTTTTATCTAGTAATAGGCCTAAATGGGAAATTTCAAATGGTCAAATTTATGTCCAAAAGGGAAAATATAGCTGGTAGGCTATTCATGTAAGTGGTATTGTACATACTTGTGTGCATATACAATGTACTTGCTTACAGCAAAGGAAATGGAAAATGACAAAATATGAAAGGGGAAAAACCCCATTCATTTCTCAAGCTTGAAGTTAGCAATATTTTGATGCAAAAATGATTTAGCATTTGAGTACATTACATACATGTACATGTACATGTAGCATATTTTGTTAAAATTATATACTTGTAGACCTTTACCACACACACAAAAAAAAATCTTTTTTTTTAATTTACTGCATATTTTTAGTTTTTACTCTTTGGAAACAGAATTTCAACTGCTTTTTAGCATACAGTTCTTTGCCAGAATACTAATGAATAATATGAGTCTGTGGTATGCCTGATGTGGTCAGTACTTTTGACTTGACCTTTATTAAAACAAACACAGAATGTCTGCTCTCTGAATAATCATACACGTAAATCAAACTTGCCATTTATAAGTTGGTGGATCATTTCCTAGACTTTTGACAATTAATATTTGCAATGTCACTAGCGTAGTTGGTAGACAGAAATGTCAAAGGTTCCAAACTGGCAAAATGTGATTCTTTTTTTAACCCACTTCTGGAGTATTTTAAGGATCTAGAATTCAATGAGTAAACATACTCCAAAGAAAAAAAAAAAAAATTTGTGTACATTTTATACATGTAGCAAGACTAAAACGTTCACACTGAAGACTGTACAATCACTAACATGCTACATACATTTACATGTACACATGCCTGGTTTAAGTCCAATAGACTTTCCTTGAATACTGGTAAAACTCTATGTGTTCTTTTCAATAAAAAGAGAGATGGGCAATTCAGTTATTCTGACTTTAATTAAACTGACTTTAATATCTCTTAAAATAGACACAACCTATATGAAATTTTGTGATTCAGTAAAGTTTCTAGGTGTCATTTTAAACAATAACTTATGTTGGAATGATCACATTAGTTCAGTCTGTGTCAAGGTATCATGTTTTATTGGAATCTTTAATCGATTGAAATATGAATTACCTGGTTATATATTGTTTACTCTTTACATCGCTTATATTCTGTCACATTTGTCTTATTGTAATATAATCTGGGGTAACACATATTCTTGCCACTTGCAAATATTGATTATACTACAAAAGAAGGCAATACGTACTTGCATGAAAGCGGATTAGAACTCATCAAACTCTCAGTCATTTAAATCATTACATACACGCTTAAAATGCCAGAAATTACTAAGATTCAAATTGCTTTGCCTATGCAATGTTACCACTCAAAATACATTTAAAAGACAATGTAAAAAAATTCTGTAAAACAATTATCGATTACTCAGAAACGACCATTTTTTCTCATACATTGTTCCATTTTGGTTTAAGTTTTGAGTTTTCCCTATATTTTCATTACTCGGTACTTGCCCCATTCTCACTGTAGTTATTTAAATGATCCAGATGTTTTGAGTGTGTGCGATTTCACAAGCCTTCCTCTTGGCTCTTCAAGTACATGCCCCATTTTCATTCATTTTCTTTAACATATAACATACATGTACATGTATGTTTCATATTTTCATATTATCATTATTTACATTGTTCCAACACCACTTTTATCACTATTTTGTTTGTTTGCCTATCTGTATTAATGATTTATTTGCATGTTTTCAACTTGTTTTAGTTGTATGTCTGTTCGTTTGTTTTTGTTTGTATCATTTTTTTAATGAATTTGAAATAAATACTGAATCTAATGGAATTGAACATGTACACATTCTTTATCAAGTAGAATTATGGGCTGCTGAATTTGCCCAGGGGGGCCACTCAGGTATATTGGTGTACACATGCGCGTCCAAAAAAATGCGTAAAAAGGGGTCTTTTTTTCATCCAGGACGCGTAACGCGCGTTACGTGTTAAGGGGTCCGAAAGCGCAGATTTTCAACAAAAAGGGGGTACTGAATGGAATGCGGCCAAACGCGTTTAGGGGGTCATTTTCAATCAAACCTGTTTAGGGGGGTAATTTTTATGAAAAAACATGCGAAATCCTCATTAAGCGGTAATTTTTACGAAAAAAAGCACGCGAAATCCTTGTTAAGGGGTGTCTTTTCACCAAAGTATGAAACTTGTTTAGGGGGCATTTTTTAAATCCATGGACACGCATGTGTACACCAATATACCTGAGTGGCCCCCCCCCCGGGTGAATTTGTTATGGTGGCCTATATGCTACATAGGGGTAATTACATGTACATGTATGTGTTCTTAATGCTGAAGAAAAAAAGAAATCCTGCAAACAATTTGTGATACATTTTTTTCTTTCTTTTTTTTTAACTTCATGGCTCCAAGCTCCATATAATAATATTGGTTTCTTATAAAGCACTTTCCCAGAAACAACTAACCAAAGCTCTATTATTATTATTGTTATTATCATTATTATTATTATTATTATTATTATTACCCCAGTCACTGGATTCTATTACTATTCTGCACATTGCAAGGCACATTCTTACAGTATATCACTATATGTTTTTGGATTGCTATAGGCCTGCATATGTGACTCCTCCACTTTGGCCATTTCATACTGTATTGGCCATCTTGAATTTTATATTAATCAAACAAGAGGCTAGACCTCTTCCTCCCTTTTCAGCACTTCTGAACACACCCAGGTGATAACAAGGTAGCAAAGACCTTCAAGAAATTCACTTTACATACACTGTACATGTAAGTGCAAAGTCAATCACTATGTGCATCTCCTATTGAAATATATGATCCTTACAGTGAACTGTTACATAATCTGCAAATAATTTGTACATGGAATAGTACAATCCGATATTGCGATCCATGGCCTTGAAAGTCTTTTCGAATTACGATTTACGAGTGTGATTTATTTATCATACTTCTTTGCTTCAGAAATATTGACCTTTGAAAACATGTACATGTAAATGATATAATGTTCAAAGATAAATTTCCCAAATCAGAAAATTACATCATATTATTTCGAGCCATCTGGGTTTCCTCTTTGCCTGTCATATGGTTCTGCAGTACCCACGGCCACACACACACACACGGATACACTAGAGAGAACTTCCCTGCATGCACAGCCACACTGCAGTACACACACTCAACATCTACCCAAGAAGGGTGCTCAGCTCACAGCATCCCATACGAAGATGCTGTCATACTACATGTAGTGCTGTATTTCCATCGTTATAGCCTCCCACAAGCGCTGACCTTACAGTGCTCTGCGAATGACGTCAATCTTCAAAGCAGATTCATTTACCCTGCAGCTAGTACAATAACTTAGCTTCTTCTTTTTTTTCACATACATGTACATGTGTAAATCATGTTATTTTTACGTACATGTACATGGAGTTGTAAGCTACATCTGTAAATTGTATTTCTTTGTCACATCTCTGAGAGAATGGATACATGTATATATATTGTTTTCATCCATTATAGAAGAATAAGACCTGAGCAAGTTATTCAAATTATAATTATTCAACCATGCATGTAGAGAATCACATAATCTTCATAAAGATTTCTTTAATACATGTAAATAAAGTATGTAATATGTAGCTGGATAATTGATAATTGGGAGAAAAATATATAGGGTAAATTAATTAGAAGTTCCAGCAAAGCCTATTAATAATTTTTTTTTTAATGTACATACATATAAACATGTAACTGGATAAATAAAAAATGAAATACAAATAAAGAAGCCTACATGTAGAGAAGAGAACTGTTCAGTCTATTTTATATATGTCAAAATCTTGGAGATTTTAGCTAAAATCAAAGGAATTTCAAGATTCCTTACCCTAAATACAGTCTTTCCCTCTTTTATACATACCCGTAATGCAAATGAAACCCAATGATTCTCCAATGTATTTAAATAAATGAATTTCAGGAGTGATCATACCTGTACTCTTTTTCCTACTTGATTTCTGCAAAGTAATATTAACCACCCCAGTAGTCTCGCTTTAAACCTCATCGTCTCAACCAAATTGACTCAAACTATGTTGTTATGAACCGCGTAGTCTTTAAATATATTTTATTGAGCCATATCAGACAATGGTATGGTATAAAACAAGAACTGCTGGTACATGTACATGTACTTTATTTTGCTTAAATCATGTGGACAGTCAAACTGTGTCAATTTATGGATTCGTGATATGGTATCATGCAAGAATTTGACATTGGTTTTATGATTATGTTCCTTTTTGGGCCTTTCAGTGAGTTGTAATGATTAAAATGTATCTTGTTACAAAGATCATACATGATTTATTTTTCTTTTTCTTTTTTTGGCATTCAAACAGTGACAGTGTACATACTAATCATATGTCAACACACTTGACAAAATAATTTGCCGATGCACTTTGTTCTAAGATGAAATTATTTATAATATAAAAAGAAATGATTGATCGTGATATTGAATTTGCAATTAGAAGCTACATGTATATTGTACATGTAGTTATATTTATGCTAATTTACATTGCAAGTGTTATGAGCTTATTCTGAATATGATACACATGTAGTGTACAATATCTCTCTCCTTCATAGGAAGTCTGATATTTTACCAATATGACTGGGTTTATTTAATAAGATTTCTTGGAAACGTACATGCAGCCTTCTCCTATAGTACATTAACACCTTTGGTGTTGATACCAACTTAACCAAGGGTGAGGAATTTCAGAAAATTAAAACCATGTGTAGATTCCCAGAACAAGGGTACCTGACAAGGGTACAATGCCTACTTTCAATCTCCAGAGTTGTTTGGTCCTCCCAAACCACCTCCCTGGGATATCATGAGGCTATATTTCACTTAATATTGACCAATAAATGTGTCAGTGCATACTTTCAACCTGCAAAATTGTTTTGGTCCTCTCAGGTCACCCCCATGGGATTCGGTAAAGCCATATTTCTGTCAGTTTGAACCAAGCGTAAACTTTTTTCTGCCCAGAAGCAGGCATACATGTAACTCTAATCCTAATTTCTAAATTTGAAGAGAAATTGACCCTTAACCCTTTCGAGACAATTGACCACATTTTGTGGTTTGGCCCAATAACTTTTGATTTAGAGCCTTAAAAAATATACCAGATGCATGAGTAGAAAGAGCAAAAAATTCTGCACATACTGTGTCCATTTTTGTTGCATGATCATAGTGCGTTTGATGCCAGGAATTTTAAAGAGGAGAATAAGATTGAACATCCTTAAATTGGCAACACATTGAGAGATTCAAAATCATTGCTTTTTGTCCAAATTGGCAACTTTTTCAACTTTTCAACAAAGTTCCTAACCATGTATATTATTTTCAAGACATTACATCTTATTAGAACCACGTAGCACTAAAAGAAAAATATTATTGTTGCCAATTTGCAGAACAAAATGTGATCAATTGAGCTCTTAAATAATTCCTGTCCTGAAAGGGTTAATAGAAATTTGGCCTTGGGGGAAACAGAAAATCAGAAAAATAGTTAATGCAAGTTCTAGAAAAATAAGACAACAGAAAATTGTGAATCTCAAGAATTTTAGATCAGGCAGTTAAACTCTTATATTTGCCATGGATCGAAACCCTGGACTGCCATATTGTTTGGAGTATATTACATGTATACATGCACAGTATGTGCCAAAAGTCGACCGTGGCAGTCTCCTGTTTGTTCCACTGGTCGACCAAAGCCTGATGCAATATCAAAATTACATGTAAATACATAGAGAACTCTCCCATTATCCAATAACTTAATTTTTCCTTTCTCTTAAATTTTACTATGCAACAGACATTGTTTCATAGTAAATTATGGGTAATCTTCAGTTTGTATGATATACCAGCTCCTTGTAGTAATTGCTGCTGAGAAAGATCAAGAACCATCAAAAGTTAGTCAGCATCACCGATTTATAATAAATTTCATGAATCTTCACATTTCCTCCCATAATAAATGTCTGTTGTGTCCAATTTAGATATGGACACTCTGAAGCCATTATTATCATCCCTTTAAAGGGCAATCCAACCTTGGTAATAAGATGATTTGTGTGAAAGCAGAAAAATATGAAAAACAGGATGGTGAAAGTTTGAAAGAAATCGGACAAGGACTAAGAAAGTTATAGATGTCTGAAAAATGAGATCACTACATCTATGCGAATCTCAAATTGGCAATTTGGTGAGTCAATTGTGACATTTTTGTGGACAACTCTCCCATTTGTCGTACACAAAAATATCATTAATTTGCGGTTTTCTTCGAAGCGCTTTTACCCTCGGGGCTGTACTCAAAATATATTGGAGATAGCATCTTGTTATAGGTCCTCATGAACGAAAAGATCCTACTGAATAATGCATTTTGAAAAAAAGTGACATTTTAGTCATTTTGTGTGTTAGAGCGAATGGGGGAGTTGTCCACAGCTACATCACAGTGACATTACCTATTCGGCCAATTTGAAATTCCCATATGCATAGTGATTATGACTTTCAAAAATTCATAAATTTCTTATTGCTTGTCCGATTTGGTTCAAACTTTCACCAATCTGCTTCTCTGATTTTTCCTCTTTCTTTCAAAGCAACTTGCTATTAAGGTTGGATTTCCCTTTAAATTGGAGCTTGCAGACTGGGTTTAGTGCAATATTGAATGACTTTAATACAATACATCTGTAACCTACTATGTACATATGAATGAAGGAAGAAACGGTAGGCTATAGTCCATGCAGTGCGTGAGCTGAGTTCAATCAATATGTCTCACACAATAGTGTACGAGTGTCGGACCATTCATTACAGTGGAGAGCATATATGCCGTACAAGCACTGGGCTAACCCTACCGTATGTTATTACCCCAGATATCCATTTGTGTTAGATGAGTGAGATGGGTTTACTAGTAAACGTGCATTGATTGTCATTGATCTTCCGAGATTACATAAATTATGCACATAATAGTATTGCATGTCTTTGAGTAGTATTACATGTAATTCCCTCGCTACTGCAGGCAGATAGCATTGTAGATGGGTTAAAATTGTCCCAAACCTGAATTAATTAATAGCCATAAATGGTCATTTAAATAAATCAAAAATAACTGTATACATGTACATGTATGCATTTTCATCAGAAAATTATTGTACAAGGCAAAATTTTCTAAAATAAGATCTGTAGGAAAAAATGATTGCGAAAGTGCAGAATCCCCAAATTTTGAAACATATGTTCTGCAGAAATTTAGTTGTTCAGATACATACATGTATGTTAATCTTAAAAGTTCTTACATGTAATTTACATAAATGTAATGTGGGTTTATATACAGCCTGCATGTACTTCATTTTTTATTTTACACACACACACACACACACACACACGAAATATTCATACAACCTAGCATGCATGAAATAGGGCAGTACATGTATTGGTTCTCTCATCTGTGTCAGTTCTTGGCTGACATATACATGTAGACCTTAGAAATAATTACATGTACCTTGTATGGATTGCTGTTTGTACAGCTGTAATCAACGTTACACCTAGTTACAATGTACATTGTACACGTACATGCAGGATTTATACTTCATATTAGAAAAGTCAGACTGTTTTAAGGGTGTGGGGCTATATGATTGGATTGATTGGTGTTTGTTTTTCTGAGAAAATGGCCAAAGAATTTAGATTGTTATCTTTTTTTTTTAAACTGAATATTGAAAGATTTTCTTTCTTTATTTCCCCTCTCTCTTTCTTTCCTACAACATAAATTATGTATGTGGTACAGAATTAACATTGTTTAATTTTCAAAGCATATTTTATCTGCTTATTTATTGAATTATGGAACATGTCTTAACATTTTATAAGTTTTTTTCGATTAAGTCTTAATATTCTTTAACCTTTACGATCTGAAATTACTCTTGCCCTTACCCTTCTCTTCACTCTCCTCCTTCCCAATCTCTTTCTCCCCCTCCCCTCTCTCTCTCTCTCTCTCTCTCTCTCTCTCTCTCTTACTGTCTCCTTTCTTTCCCTCTCTCTCTCTTTCTCTCTCTCTATTTCTCCCCTCTCCCTCTCCCTCTCCCTCTCCCTCTCCCTCTCCCTCTCCCTCTCCCTCTCCCTCTCCCTCTCCCTCTCCCTCTCCCTCTCCCTCTCCCTCTCCCTCTCCCTCTCCCTCTCCCTCTCCCTCTCCCTCTCCCTCTCCCTCTCCCTCTCCCTCTCCCTCTCCCTCTCCCTTCCCCTCTTCCTGCTATCGCTCTCCTCTTTCCCACTTACATCCACATAAACCCACATCACAATCACTCATTGACCTCCATTCTCCCATCTCCGTCTCATTGCTCTCCTCCTCTCACAGGCTGGCCAGAGTAGTCATAGCCAGACACCATGGTGGAAGGCCAACTTCTTTGTGAGGGAACCGGTCCTCTTTGGAACCTGGGATGGTGTCTTCACGTCTTGCATGATCAACATCTTCGGTGTGGTCATCTTCCTCAGGACAGGCTGGATGGTGGTAAGATTTCTTTATGGAAGAGGGGATAAAAATGCTTGCATGGGTGTGGTCACTGTGTGCTATTTAGCATTGGAAGTCTCCCAAAGAGCTCTGGAAAAAAATAAAAGTAATGAGAAGAAGAAATCCCCATCGCCAGGAACTGGTAGAAAGAATTTATTCATGTTGTTTCCCACAAAGTCACTACAAACACACCTATTGGATTGTTTATAGAGTAGTTCTCTATTGCACCCCCCCCCCCCCTCCAAAAAAGATGCTTTTACCTATAGACTCTAAAATAGCTCAATATTTTCCTAAGCTTTGTTTTTCACTGGATGAATATGTTTAGTTTGGAAATGACGTAATGATGATGTTGTAAGGTGGAGGTGCAGATACATGTACCTTCCAAATGGAATGAGTTCTTCCCACGATCATAAAGGCCCAACTTCACAAAGGAGGTTTGGTTTAAACCATGGTTTAAACCCTCTCCTGGCTTTTTTAAGCGTACATGTACGTGCGCAAGGAATCTGATCCAATCATATATTTTCTTTGAGCGCGCACATGGGCAATGTGCGCTTATTTACGCTTATTTTAGTATGCTTACGGAGGTTTAAATCTTACCCATGGTTTAAACCTCCTTTTTGAATTCGGGCCATTAAGTCCAAAATATTTGGACTATTTTGCTCCCAATATCACCCTCTCCTCTTCTCTCTTCTGATTGTATACCAGATCCTGTTTAATTGTGTTCTTTTAAAGGAGGGAAAAACTTCATTCTGCCTAATATACATGGAGAAATATGGCTGATTTACAACATTGTCATAATGATTAGTGGTATACCCGATGACGTACATGTATGGTGATTATAAACACGAATAGACAATTTTAAGGATGACATCCTTAAGTGATGATCATATTCAAGATAATTAGTGTGTACTGTTAATCATAGTAATGAATCAACAGTTTGGGATGGATATAAAAATGACAATGGTGATGGTTACGATGATGAAACTGATAATAGGTATTAGGATGATACCGATTGTATAACCTGGGAGCAGGAGGAAGAGGAGGAGGAGGACGAGGAAGAAGAGGAAGAGGAAGAGGAGGAGGAGGAGGAGGATGGCAGCGTTGGTGGTGGTGATAATGACAATCATGGTCATCATCATCGTCACCATAATCATCATCATCATCATCATCACTATCATTACATTCATGGTGATAATAGGAATGATGATCATGGTGATAATGAAGCCAGTGATGATGATGATGATGATGATGATAATGATGATGATGACAATTGATGACACTGATAATGATGATGAAACCAGTCATGATAATGATGATGCTGAGGATGGTGGTAATGAAGCCATTGATGATGATGATGATAATGATAATGACGATGATGATGAAATGTATTGATGGCAAAAGTAATGGGTTTGAAGATCATTAGGAATTCAATTAATGCAATAGTCAAACTGTCTTCACATGGCATTTGGACGAAATGTTCAAGTGAAATTAATTAACTTCGGTAATCAAGATGCATGTTTTGTGTAGTCTCCGACACTTTGATATCAATTTTGTAAATCATTCTTTAAAAGGTATGAAAGACATTGATGAATTGCAAAGTTGAAAGTTCATTTCACATGTCAGCTAATTTGCAAAGCATCATATTAAATTGCTACTTTAAGTTGCAATGAGTACCAGTAAGAGTGCTGAATCCACCTTCATACACTTCCCACTCTATTCCCAATACCAACTTTATTCTCTATTTTGTACTGGTATGAAAATTCTCATCTGTGACCATCTAAAATGAAACCTATCCTTGCAGATTTAATCATCGTATACAAATTTGGTGGTTTTTTCACCTAATTTACTCCGGTTTTGGTGAAATAGGAAGAAAAAGGGTAACTATGCATTAAAGTGCACCATTTGAAATTGCATGCTCTATAGATTTTAACTAGAATGATGGAGGAATATTTGCCACTAACCACACACACACTATATACATTATATTGTAGTGCTAAGCATAATTGGAAAAGGGCATGCTTAACCAGAGTGGCTATAGATGTGGTAGAGTATTAGAAGAGAAGGTAATTGAAAAAACAAGAAGATGGCCTGGAAAACTAATGATACTAACACTACTGTTTGGAGCCAGAAGGGCGTTAGCTTATATCATTTTGCCCAGAGTGAAGGCCCTTCTGGCACCAAACAGACAGCATGCGAACATGCGGTGTACTCAGAGTCTGGACAGTTTCTGCATGCATCGGTTTACTAATTTACATTTAAAATTTGAATTGCAATCTCTTTCTTTTGCAGGTACATGTAGATAAATCCATTTCATACCTGTAAAATTGAAGTACAGTGTTGCCATTATGCCATTTATGCAATTATTTACATGAATGAAATTTACAAAGCATGAACCATGTCATGAAATGGGGTGAATCGAAACATATGGTAGCTACGTGAAACGTTGAGGAGCGAAAAGACGCGTCTGGAACGCAAAATGTGTATTGTTAAAAGTCATAACTTAATTGCATTATGGTAGAAACATTGTATTAAGCCACAGAGTCCAGATGTGAAAAATATGTATACCACCTTGATTAGGCTTATATTACCAAAACTGTCATTTCATATATCAAAAGACAACTTTTTATTCATCACTATTACCAACAATTTCGCCGTTTGGATTTTGGATGCTTCCTTTCTTGCAAGTCCGTTTTGCTAAGCTACCTAACTGTGAATATCATGAGAATTTTTTTTTAGTTCCTTTGAATGATGTTGACCCTATTTATTTATTTTTTTATCCCCCCCCCCCCCCATTTTTTTATGAACAAAAGAAGTAGAAAGGAGCTGCATCATCCTGGGAAAAAAGATCATGTCCTGTTTTTTTTTCTTTAAATTTTTGTTCCAATTCAACCTTATTTGTTCCTATTCACCCCATTTTAAAGTATGCCTACTGGCTCCATACTAATTTTCTAATATTGGGCATTACTAACAATTAACACATTCAAAATACAGTACATTGCACATGCATCTAACAATGGCTTAAAAAATATGTGCAAGTATCCTAAACTCTTGCAATAGAATCCCACATGCACATGTACTTTATACAAAAATATCTGGAGATGCTTAGAGGAATTGATCAACTTTGTGAAAAATTGTGAAATCAGCTCACATGCCAGTGAATTGTGTGCAATCCTCTAACTACATATAAGGATATGTAAAAGTATGAGAGAAAATGGAACCTGTTTACTATCCTAAAAAAGAGAAAAGAGCTACATGTAGCTAGGCGAAAGGTATCGCGATCAATCGCTAGCGCAAGTCGCAAAAAATCAAGCACCAGTCACAAAAACCAATCCTGGGCAAAGTTAATCAACCCCTTTAAGATATATACAATCATATGATCAGTGGTGGTATGAACTAAAAAACAAAGAAAAGAGAGACTATCTTTAATATATAAGTTCTCATCAATAGTAGTTCTATAAATTCACACTACTTATTCTGAATGCAATTAGATTTCATGTATGAATACAAATAATGACTCTGCATGTATGCTCTAATTTCAGCTCACACAGCTTTCAGTTTTCGAGATATCAGTACATTTGGAGCTTTTGACAGATTCAGAAAAACTACCAACTGCTCATATTAATTCATTGAGATAGTAATTTGCAAATAGTAGTTTCAAATTACTAATCTTTTGAAAGCTCAGTTACATGTATATGAGGTTCATTAATTGAGACTCGCCTACACTGAACATGTACATATATGATGTATTTATAAACAAAATGTTTAGTATGTAGGTTTTATATTTTTAGAAAACTTGTACTATGTTAGGTCTTATATCAATGTAGGACATCTAGATAAATTTTTGTTAAAGGTTTTGGTTGGAAAGATGATCAAAGAGTGACAAATTACAAGTTGATGTGTGACTTGTTCTTACAGAGTGAGGATTCAAAAAAAGTCATTGACATTTTGAAAAAATGTGAGATTACAAACAACTTGTACATTAAAAAAGTTTAAAACAATTAAAAGAAGCCTACATGTAAATAGCAACTTGAGGGGGGAAGGATTTCAATAATGTTTAGATTTGACTGAAATGTGAAGTATATTATGGAACATCCATTATCACAAAACATGTCAATTGACTTCTCTATATAAAGACTAGAATCCAGAAATCATATACTGTATTTAATTGAATTTATTACAATCAAGTGCATCTATTTAATGTACAGGTGTATGTTAATTATTAGGGGAGTTGCTAGACCATTTTGACAGGGGGACTGGGGGTGTTGGACAAAAGTTGACAACAAGGTAGCTGAAAATTTCCAACTAGAAAAATAAGGGATAAAGGGCATCAGCTTTTCAAATTTTCTAGCAATGCCCCTGTTAATTATAACCACTTTAATTCTCTGCCAAACCAGGGTAACGCTGGAGTCGGTCTCTCCATCCTCATCATCCTCATGACCGTTGCCGTCGCCCTTGTCTCCTCGCTAGCTGCCATCGGTGTCTGCGAGAGATGTAAGATGGAGAGTGGGGGTATTTATTTTCTCTTGTCCCATGTGCTTGGGGCTAGGATGGGGGCAACGCTGGGTATCCTCTACTCATTCGGACAGGTAATAATTGGATTTAGACAGTATCAATTATACATGATTTCATACATCATGTTCAATATTCATTTGATATGTAGCCATTTTAGCATTTAAGTACTTTATCCCAGTCCTGTCTTTAGCTTTTTGTTTCATGTTTTGATTGATGATTATTTTGAAGTAATTGTCTTAAGATTTTCCATGCTGAATTTTGTGTACAAATTTTTAAAAATCGTGAGCAGATCATCTTTTCTGCTGCCATATAGGTTTTTTTTTTTTTTTTATAAACGATTTACAGCGTCAAAATTATACAGTTTTTTTATACCAGTTATATTGATATTCAGCGATGTCTTTATTTGTTCAAAATTTCAAATCATATAAATTTATATTCACATTATGGTTTATTTACTTCTTTTTTTTTTAAATGTAGATATACAGCATCAATGTTCTTATTCAGGTCTATTAGTTTTCATAAATTCACAAAGTATAGATTATCTTGTGATATTCTTTAAAGTATCCTGATGTGGCTGATTGGCTGGGAATTATTGAATAAAGAATAGTTATCTAAATTTTTATTATCAACATAGTAGTGATCAGGACACTTTGTACCAAAAGACTTTGTGTATATACAGCTGTAATTTTCTGAACATTCCTGTATATATATATCAAGTCACCAAATCAATAATAAAAAAAAAAATTTTAAATAGTCTTACATTTCACAGAAAGTAAATATTAATTCTGATTGACAGTGCAGTACTACTTTTCCTATTGAATGCATGCTAGCCAGTCAAAAGACGTCAGCTGGAAAGTAATTAAGATGGGACTTATTGACCAAAGCAGAGAGAGAGAGAGAGATGCCTCTGATTTCCAATTGCAATCAACTGTAACTCATCAGGCAAAGACACTCCTGGGACTGCTCTCTCACTCTCTCTCTATCTCTCTCTCTCTCTCTTTCTCTCTCCCTCCTTTTTTTTTCATTTTAAAGCATGATCTCAATGTCACAACCCAGTTAACTTCATCTTCTTGTTTGTCTTATGTTTCCCTCTTCACCTACTTGCTCTACTGCGCCATTTTTTTGCGAGTCATAGCAAAGCCCTTCAGCTGGGGCAGTCCCTGGGCTGTCAAGAGTGTCGGCATAGCATTAATTCTTATTTTAGTTTTTTTGTTAATTATGGTATTGATGTCAAGACCTAGTCAAATTTATCACGCTCTTCTTACATTCCCACGTTGCAGACGGTCGCCTGCTCGCTCTACTGCACCGGTTTCGGCGAGTCTGTGGCAAAGACCTTCGGCTGGGATAATGCCTGGGCAGTCAGGGGTGTGGGCATAGCGGTCATCTTACTTCTGCTGGCCATTAACATTGCAGGGGTCAAGTGGGTCATAAAGATGCAGCTTCTCCTTCTGGCTGTCTTGGGTGTGGCCACACTGGACTTCCTCGTCGGGACGGTAGCCCATACAGATGCAGGTAACGCGTTCCCCTCTCCTCTCTCCTATTTGTAACATGTTCATTTAGATCTTTCTGCTGAAGCAAGAACCATCCTAAGAGCATTGAATAATTTTCCGAGATCCCTTCAACAGTCTCATATAAAAGTAGTCTAAAAGAATGCTCCAGAGCAAGTCCAAGGTGATATTTTGATTATGTCCCATACAATATTGAATGAAAATTGTCATCAATAATATCTTCTTACTTGATATTTGGGCATGTCCCACGGGAAAACTGTCTAACATACTGTATGCTATCAATAAGTTACATGTAAATGTTACATACAGCACATTATCTTGGACTTTCCCTCCAACAGGACATCTTTCTTGGCCTTCATACTAGCTCGCTTTGAGGCCCTTTCTCCTTATCAAGACCAAGTTGTTTTGTCACTGACAATATATTAAATGGCCTTTCGAATTAAAAACACAAACACACTTGTTTGAATGCACCTGTGTGCTTTCTAATTCTTAAAGAGTCTTCTTAGAGGTTTACTTTGCCCTCACACACCAGTATTAGATTTTGGCCAAGAGCTGTCTTATGTTTGAGCGTGAAAGGGTGTTAAAGTACCCCATCATTTTATTTTATAGTCACTTTGTATTTCACTTTCTTTACTTTATAGCTAATGGTTTTGTGGGCTACAACCGGGCCGCCTTCAAAAACAACACCGGTGCTGACTACCTGCCCGGCGAAAACTTCTTTACCGTGTTTGGTGTCTTCTTTCCTACGGCGACCGGCGTGATGGCTGGCATCAACATGAGTGGAGATCTGCGCGACGCACAAAAGAGCATCCCTAAAGGAACGCTTTCAGCTCTGGGTGTGACAGCCGTCCTGTACCTATTGTTTGCCATGCTTCTTGGAGCTACGTGTCAGAGAGACTTCCTTCAGACTGACTACATGATAGCAGAGACAGTGAGTTTCTATATTCTATGAACATTCAGCAGGGCTCCACACTTGCAGGAGGCTGGGGTAGATGACCCTCCAAAGTCAAGAATTCAACATTTTAAATAATTGTTTCCATGAAAGATATATACTAGGTCTCCCTTTTTTTGACTTAAGGCTTTTCTGGAGTTTGGGTAAATGAATTGTATTTCGAAAGAAACTGTCTTACCTTATATTTTAATTTGCTTATCATAAAGTAAATGGATTGTTTGGATCAAATAAATATGAAAAATTTATGAATTTGCACTTAGGAAACCATGTTTTATGCACATGGGTCTGCACTTTTAGCTCCATTGCCTTATTTTTAAAACTCATTATTCAGGCTCTACACATCTACCAAACCCCTTTGACCAATATCATTCATTCTTAGTAATGGACTCTCAGTGTAAGGTTCATTAAATTCTGGAGAATGTACTTTCCATCAGTACCAGACTACCTTTGAAATAGCCCCTTCCATGAAAATATAGCCTAAATTTGTTTATGTAAATTGTTCACTGAGGGTTTTTACCTTGCTATGTTAAAATTCTTAATCTTAATAGTGTTATGATATCTTTTCTTGTAACTTTTAATCTATAGGTGTCACTGGTGGGCTTTCTATGGCTGCTGGGTCTGTACATCTCGTCTCTATCATCATGTTTAGGAGGGCTTTACGGAGCACCAAGAATCCTTCAATGTATAGCTAACGAGAATGTGATTCCCATCATTAAATTCCTGGGCCATGGGGTAAGTTCTTCTAAGTTCCATTTTTTTAAAAATGATGCCTCTTGAAGCCACCACAATAAAGTTTGTGCATAAATGATTGACAGAAGACAATTTGTTCATGTAAAAAGAAATCATAGTTGCGTGCTACAGTGGTAAACTATACTTGTACTGAGGATCTCAGCATAGATTTGCTTCCTCTGAACTTGCCTTGCAGCATTCCAGAAGGAATGGTTTTGTGGGCTGAAACCATTGTTGGCATGTATTACACAAATATCGATATCCTTTTCAGGGAGAATTAAGCATTGATATCTCTCTTTCTGAAGTCCCTATACTGGGTATGAGCACCAACTGCAATACGTGTATATACTGGTAAGACCCAGCCTACATGTACTAAAAGATTTTGATCCACATTGCATCCACAGAAAGGGCCAAATAAAGAGCCAATCATAGCCCAGCTCCTTGTCTGCTTCATAGCCATCCTCTTCATCTTCATCGGTCAAGTCAACTACCTTGGTCCCATCGTCACCATGCCTTTCCTCCTCTCCTACGCTGGCATCGACTACGCCTACTTCTCCCTCGCCATGAGCTTCGACCGCGTGGGCGGCGACCCTGGCAAGGAGAAGGACAGCTTGCTCTCCCACGTCATCGACAAGAACCGACAGGACGGCACCTCGTACGGCGCCCTCGTGAACGAACCTGACGATGACGATCCGAATCGCAGGGATTCCCTGACAGAGTTCAAGAAGGATATCGAGAAGGCGGAGAAAGCGTTTGGTAATACGGGTGAAAAGAAGGAGCCAGATAATGAGAAGAACACATCGATTGAGAACGGAGGAAACCAGTATGGTGGAGTGGTTGGGATAAGCGATAAGGAATCACTTCTTGTTGATTCTCATGATTCTCAAAATAGAGGGGGTAAGCCTACACCATGAACTATTAATTAGTACGATGCTTTGGTGTTGTTTATTTTTATAAATCACTTTTATTAATCATTGAAGGGAGAACAGTGTGCCCAGGCTACCAATTCTTATCAAACAGAGTGCAGGGCGATGTGAAAATGGATACAATGAACAATTGTCCTGTCCATTATACTTCAGCATATATTATGTGACACAACATTTGCTTACAATGTATGAAGATGTAATAGCTGGAAACTACCATGGAATAATTTTGTTTGCCTAAGGGATATGTAACTTTGTTTAGGACTCTTGAATTGCTATTCAGACAAAAATTCATCTGATAACTGGACTACATAGGTTTAGTTTTTGCTACCATAAATGAAAGAAGGTTCCTTTTTGAGATGTCGTTTGATGCATTCATGATTATCAAAGGTAATAGAAAATCAGTTACATTACCTGTAAGGTGTACTGTCATCAAATTACAAATTGTTACTCTTTTCTGCATTAATTCAGAATTTAGAAGCCATATAGTCCCATTTAACGGTCAGTTCAGTACAGTTCGGTTCACTGTATCTCTACCAAATAAACTGAAGGTTGATTGGTAATGCGTGAATATTCCTCTCTTTTTCAGATGCCAAAGGTCCATTCAGTACAGAGATTACACGCATGCCCCCTTCCTGGTATTCAAGATTCTGTAACAGATGGGTTTCGCTTATAGGTGTAAGTATAAATGAAATCCTTTGTACATGTATTTGAAAGGTTCAATATTGGGTCTGATAACTTTCTGACAGATGGGTGTCACTGTGGACTAAGCATTGATTAACATTTCCATCAATGTTATGATTCATGCAGTAAAGTGAATATTGGTGATAATATAAATCAAATACTGGAAATAAGCTACTCACTAGCTGTTTCTCCGCAACGTTTCGCCGGTTACTCCTCGCTTTCTCAGGTGTTCTGAATCCCGTCTTGTAGTTCATGTCTGTTCGTCATTGTAGAGATTTATCTTAGGGAAACAGATAGACTTCAGTCGTAGGTTTATGCATAGTCGACTGCAAAACTGCATTATGTATAGTCCATTACCTACGGTATTAAGTATAGAGAAACTGTCATTATATACTGACAAGACAGGATCCAGTTATGCAACAGGTGGTAATCACATACTCTATTGAGCTTCAGTACGTAGATGGAACTATCTGTGTAGAATTACTGTCAAGTCTTTTTTTTTTCAGTCGAAATATGTTATTGATGTGTCGTCTAAAAATAGAACCTATTTCTTGGGTTTCAGGGTTGGCAGGTCTGTATAGACACCAATTATGACCCATTGTTGTTGTTTTTTAATGTTACTTTCAAATTGTTTTCTTTCTTCATGCAGGCTTTAATATCTGTTGCAATCATGTTTGCCATTCAATGGGGCTATGCTCTTGCCAACGTATGCGTCTACTTAATTGTCTACATCTATATCGGCCAGGCCAACCCAGGCGTCAAACCGGGCGTGGCAGATTTTCAATTTTTCAGGTGGATCAAGTCCCTCTTCCAGAGACTTCTCAGGTATGGGTGTATTCCATTTTCCCCATCTTTCTTTTCCTGATTGTTCCTTTCTTTATTCTTCAATTTCTCTTCTGTTTTTACGGTCCTCCTCCTTTACAGTTGTCATTCTGATATTTTTTTCTGATTTTTTTTTCTCATCTTTTTTTATGTTTGTTCTCTTCATTTATCTCTCTCTTTCTCTCTCTTTTTGATTTTTTAATTTTTCTCCTTCCCTTTCTCTTTTGTCTTTTCTTGTCATCTCTCTCTCTCTCTCTCTCTCTCTCTCTCTCTCACTGTCTGTGTCACTCTATCTCTCTTTCTTTATCTTTTGAAATATTTTTTTTCTCAATAGATCTTTCCTTATCCAGTACCTTTCAATCCTTCTCTGCCTTTATAACATCTCTCTCTCTCTCTCTCTTGCTCTTTCTTTCTTTTTCTCTCTTGCAATTTTATGTCTACACTTGTTGAAAAGAGCTGGCCAGTATAATTCATTTGTCACTTCACACTGGTGTGCACGCATCAGTATTTTAATTTATTGTAGTATTCATATTCTAGATGTAGACTGTGTGTGTTAGTTTCTGTATAGTTCAATTTATAGTACTTTATCATTGCATGACTAGTTTTCATCTGCTAATTGGCATTTATGCATGATAGTACATGGTTTGGGTTATGGTACATAGAGGTATGTAGACATAAATGCCTTTCTAAACAATTCACAAGGTTTCTTGGTACGTGTTAAGAAGTTGTTATCCAGCAAAATGATGGTACAATTTGTAACTTTGTTGTGTAAACATAAGGATTTTCGTGGAAATTGGACGAATTCACTCAAATCTCCTTTTCATAGTGAATACAGTCCTGTTAACTGTTCCTTTAGTCATTTTTGTTCTGTTCATCCTAAAACTATAACCAAATGTCATTACAAAGCATATCTACACGATTTCCTGTATGGCAAGTATGAGAGTCAAGTGTATGACAAGAGCGTGAGACAACATAATGTTCATGAAGTGACATAGATTTGTAAAACACAGCATGGCATAGTGAGTCACCATCATGTAAAAACAGTTGTATGAGGTGGTCTGTTTGTCTAAAGATTGTGATCTGCAATGAGATAAAATGTTAAAGTGAAGTTTGCACATCTAGTTTCTTGGTACTGAGCAAAAGTATTCTCCTCAATGTGTCAGCAACACTGGAATATGAAATGATGTTAGTTATGACATTAAAGGGAAGGTTAAGTTCTGGGAAAGTAAAAATAATTTGTGAGCTTTCTCATTCTTATTCTATTAGTTTGGAAGATTGTCATAGTAGATATGTCCTCTGAAAAGGATTGCTCTTCAAATACCCTCACATTTGTGTGTAGTCTCATGTACACATTTCTGTGTGCAGTGCATGTGACTCTCAGCAGGATTGAGTCAATTTCTTATCATTTTGGTGATTCCAAAACCTTACAGCATACACCAATTCTTATGTGCTATACATTCAGTTTTTCCCAATTGCTTTGACACAGTTTCTTTCACAATTCAATCTTATGACCAGAACTCAACTTTATCTCCCAACTTTTAGACAGAAAAATATACACACGTTCATCATTTCTGAAACATATATTTTATCAAAGAAAACTGATACTATGCAACATGATGTACAATATCAATTGCAAGCTGAGCATGCATTCTTCAAGTTCGTAAATATTTGGATAATTCAAGTCTTGGGTTGGTTTTGTTGATTTTCGGAGCATGTGAAGCATCATCACCTTAGTTGACTTTGGAACACATACTCAAAGTGATTAAAGTGATTGATTAACTTTGTGAAAAATTGTAAAATCAGCTCTAATGCCAGTGAATTGTGTGCAGTCCTCTAACTACATATATAATTAAGGATATGTGAAAGTATGAGAGAAAATGGAACCCGTTTACTATCCTAAAAAAGAGAAAATCGCGATCAATCGCTAGCGCAAGTCGCTCGGCTTCTTCGCTGCGCTGCAGTCACAAAAACCAAGCACCAGCGCTTGGCGATTTCAGAGCTGGTTTCCAGCCCGTACGGTATTCCGTGATAGAGCGAGGTATGCCAACCGTAAGAGTTCTGTAGGGTTCGGTGGTACTCTATC
This sequence comes from Heliocidaris tuberculata, assembly GCA_025618425.1. Taxonomy (NCBI): domain Eukaryota; kingdom Metazoa; phylum Echinodermata; class Echinoidea; order Camarodonta; family Echinometridae; genus Heliocidaris; species Heliocidaris tuberculata. The sequence continues at coordinate 31,471,142 of CM046835.1, forward strand.
CCGACATCAATGTTCAATCGTAAATACATGTGTATCTTGATATATAAACGACCGATCAGCTTATAAAACTCAGGCGATTCCTGTCTGAGCTAAAGGTTTGCAATTATGATTACAGCATTAGCTGGAACAGTGATTTTTTTTTTTTCAATCCTGGGCAAAGTTAATCAATGCCTTTAAGCAATCAAGGATTTCATTAAAGAGGAGGTTTGAGTTCTGGGAAAGGTCAAAAATAATTTGTGAGCTTTCTCATTCTTTATATGTCAGTTTGGAAGATTATCATAGTAGAAATGTCCCCTGAAAAGGATTGCTTTACAAATGCCCTCACATTCAAATTATGACAAGAAACAGCTGAAATGTTGGGGCCCGAACATGTGTTTGTAGTCCCATATACACATTTCTGTGTGCGGTGCATGTGACTCTCAGCAGGATTGAGTCAATTTCTTCTTATTTTGGTGATTCTGAAACCTCACAGCATACATAAATTCTTATGTACTATATAATCAACCTTTCCCAATTATTTTGAGACAGTTTCTTGCGCAATGAAATCGCATGACCAATACTTTTATTGGATGATAAACAATGTGGTTTCGGATTGATTCTGTGCATGCTCGATGCAGATGTACCAGTAAACTTTATTTTGCGTGAGAAACTTTTATATCGAGCCGAGCATCGCATCAACAAATCGCATAGAGCAGTGCCACAGCCAAAACAAATAGGCAGAGCTTGAGTCATCTGGTGTCAACACAACAGTTGCAGCATCTTATTTCAGGTGGTGGGATGATGTCTCTTTGATGGTGATGGGTTTTCAGAAATTCCTCTTCTCCCCCTTCCCAGTTTTATTTGATCCTTGTAGAAACTAGTTGCACTTTCAGTACTCCAAACATATTTTTTTCTATATTACGTAGTATCATGGGTGATGGGCAGAAATAGTGGGGTTTTTTTCAACATTGAAAAAAGAGCCTAGAAACAGAGGCATTTAGACTACTGACACAATGTAGATCACTTTAGATACTAAAATACAGCTAGAAATCTACTTTCCATGAACTATAAAGGTGCATCATTGCCAATAAAATTTGACAAATTAAATAGTAGAATGCAGCGTAGATGAGCACATCATTTTAGAAATGTTGAAATTGTTAGATTCCTGTTTTCTTTATGACATTTATAAAATGAATGCATTGATAATAGATATTCGTACTGATATACATATAGTTCCATACATGTTATGACTTTGGCTGACGTAAAATCTCTTAGGCTGACGTAAAGTCTCTTAGGCCAAGAATAGATGCCTGTGCTTATGTAAAACTCATTTTTGGTATTATACCTAATTTCAAAATGATGAGCTCTAATTTAGTTTACTATACATTTTTCTTGTAAAAAGCCAGTTTGGAATTTAATGCACATTAACTATTGTTTTCTTATAGATTTGGTTTATGAAAAGATAAAATAGAATCCCCTTTTTTGGTTTAATGTACAATCTACTTTTAAATAGCTATTTCGGAATCTAGGGAACTGTCAATTAATTTCTTTTTAAAAATGTACTTTAAAAGGCAATGGACAACTTTTGAAAATTGTCAATCATGGACATATGACCCAAATACATCCATCACTAATGTTATCCTATAGGAAACCACCACCTGTTCCAGAGCAAATGATCTTAACTCCGTTTCCAAGCAACATGGGCATGGAGGAATCGAGCGTGAACAGAGACAATGAAGACTTTGCCGATCGTCGTCGCTTCCATCACTCGTCCGTCGTCGAGGGCAACAACTTTGTGGAGGACCAGCCCATGTCCGTCGTGCAGGCTCTCCGCGGCGACTCTGAGGAGGAGTTTTCTGTTGAAGACAACGCTGCCAATTTAAGGAGGACGAGGAAGAACATAGAGATCTTGAAGAGTGGAGAGAATCAACCGTTACTTGTGGACACGGAAAAGGAAAATAAACCCAGCATGTGATGCCGCTCTTTCAAACATTATACAAAGAATTATCAATGGGTTTGATATTACATGAATGCTAGTTTATGTGGACCACATGTAGGTAGTCCTTATGTGCAATTTGACCACATTTTTATTGCACTTAATAGTACCTCTAGATATATTGACAAAAGCAACTTTACCAGTTATGTGTTTAGCTTTTGTTTAGAAATAGTGAATTTTTTCAAAATTTGATATTTTTGCTCATGTATGAGGCAGATATGATTTGTAAAAATGAAACAAATTTTTATTTTCATGTCTGCAATTCAGTTTGTTGAAAAAATATTTTTATAATGATGTTATGTTTATTGCCCTAATGGATTTAAGTCAGTAATCTTTTTTTTTATAGATATTTACAGTTGTTAGAACATTGTTCACTGCATACATGCATGTATGTCTTTGCCTCGTTCACTCTTTCTCTCTCTCTCTCTCTCTTTCTATCTTTCTCTCGTATTCCTATCAAGTGCCAAATTGTGCCTGGAAAGAAACAGTTATGGTTTGATGGTTTATTTCACTTGACTGCTAAGAAAGCATGTGTATGCTTGTAAGTAAGCAACCAAGGGACTGACGGCTTTAAGTTCTCTCTGAGGAACTTAGTAATGAGGATTAATGCCTTTCCAAAGGGCAATAGCCCATCCACTTGGTTTCGAACCCTGGTCCTCCCAGTTATGAGACCACTGCTCTACCACTGAGCCATCGCGCCTCCTCAGAGAGTTCATCATAATAGACCTGGGGCCCATTGCACAAAGAGTTGTGTTTAAACGCATCTCTTAAAATCAAACGCAAGTCCTGAATGCGCACTTCTGATTGGCTGAAAATAAAGTTGTGTTTGATTTTCCTGAGTTGCTTTCAAATGCAAGTCTTGTGCAACGGGCCCCTGTTTACTATTATGTATTACAATTTATGCATTACTATTTATGCATGTTTCTCTCCAAAATCCTCAGTTACCAATTATTTAGTGCACCTGCTATGCACAATAGCATCTTTAAGGATGGAATCCAGTTTGTATACATTAGTTGTTGCTATGTCGGGCAAGCTTCTGGCAAGCTTTTGAGTCGTCAAGAGAAACTTTTGTTCAAGAAGTATGCATAAAATTAGTTATCAGGTCTATTATATAGCTACATTTAGTATTTTATTATTGCCTATTAATGTATTCTGCATGTCCAAGCATTCCTTTCAAATGGCTGAAATTTTTTGAAATCATATTTCACTACCTGTACATGTACTTATTGGCCTAAATATGGCCTCATGGTTTAAACTTACTGAAATACAATTTCATGATGCGGTGTTTACCTGACTATACAGTGTTTATATATTGTAGCTATTTGTGAATGTTGCAAGTTTGAAATTGAAGGCATAAAAAAGTGAATGCGCATTTAACCCTTTCAAGACAATTGACCACATTTTGTGGTTTGGCTCAATAACTTTTGATCCAGAGCTCTAAAAAATATACCAGATGCACGAGTAGAAAGAGCAAAATTTTCTGCACACACTATGTCCATTTTTATTGCATGACCATATTGCGTTTGATGCCAGGAATTTTAAAAACAAGAATAAGCTTTGAGATCCTTAAATTGGCAACACATTGAGAGGTTTAAAATCATTGTTTTTCATCAAAAGTGGCAATTTCTTTCAACTATTCAACAAATTTCTAACCATGTATATTGTTTTCAAAGACATTACACCTTATTTGAACCATGTAGCACTAAAAGAAAAATATTATTGTTGCCAATTTGAAGAACAAAATGTGATCAATTTAGCCCTTAAATAATCCCTGTCCTGAAAGGGTTAAATAAGCGGAGGCTTTAATAGACAATGGATGTTTGCGCGCGTGCCTTGCAAAATGCTTGGGTAAGGACAATATTTATATTTTATAAATACGAGTTTGGTTCTGCGCTCGGGCGTTTTATGTTTTCCTTCTTCATACTCCTTTACCGTTAACCCATAGAAGTTCTGGTAAAGGGTTTTTAGGTTAACTGTATACATTCTAGCTGTACATGTACATATATTATTTTTTTAGGTGATTGGTACGCTTTAATACAAAAACTTAAGGGTGTGATGATGAAAAACTTAGGTACTAGTTAGGTTTTATACAATTAATAATGAAATATTTCTTTGTGACTACATCATCAGAGCTGCAATTTAACTGCCTTTTCTAATGCAATTATAATATTTATTTCATGAGACACAAGGATACTCTGCTCTTGCTTTCAAAACATTTCACTTGTCATGTGTACTCATGAAATATGCTCATCAGCTTGTGTACCCTTATATCCCACTCAGGGACATTCAATATTTTATGAATAATGATGAGGTCATTTACTTGGAACTGAAATGTGTGATGTGAATATTGTGCAGTTATTGAGTACATTGTAGGTATTTATTGCTCTGTTATTATTCCATGCCTATGTTATTAGAATTCTCTTTATCTACCTTTCCAAAGTATTCTCAGATTTTATAAAATTGATATTTCTGAAGATTATTTATAGATTCATTTAACAGAACTTTGTACATGGTAAAGCTGTATCTTATTATCAATCATTGGACACAATAAAATCTGATACTTGATCCAAAACAAAATTTCATCATCATTGTGCTGTCTTAATGTCTATAGAGTGTTCATTTATAAATCTGAGCAACTTGGATCAGCAGTCTGGGAGATCAAAGCTTTGAAACCAAATCATTTACCGGTACTTTAAGATATTAATCCTTTATCTCTCTCTCCATGGGAAGGGACTTAACACACATGTCCCTAGGTCGTTCATCATTAAAGCATTGATTCTATGACAACTCCTGTGCTGTTCGGTTAAAAAGAAATTTTTAGCAAGGAACTTTTAAGACACGGATGCTTTTGAATCATATTTTTCATGGGTACTATCTTTAACTGCTTACACCACCGTATTTTTGTTTCAGGAAAAAAAATGCTATTCTTAGTCCTGACTTGTAGTCTGTACTCCAGGTTTTTAAATTCATGTACAGAGTATCTGTAATGGCTATTTACATTTTAAATTTTAAAACAGTAAGAAAAACATTGCAACCTAGATTGACATTTGATGAGAGAGATAGAGGTTTGGGCAAGTAGTATTGCATCACAATTTCTGTCAAAATGTATTTCTTTGTTGTTGGGGTTATCTTGTTATGTGTGGTTTTGTGGGGTTTTTTGTGGGGTTTTTTGTTTAGGGTGATGTTGTTAGTGTATTTGGACATACATCATGAACAAAACATGGATGTGGACATATTGAGAATGATAGGGAAGATTTGTCAAACCTGTATGAATACCACTCGATGGGCACAAGAAAATTGGTCATCATGAAAACAGTGGTAGCCTGGTTTGTTATTTAGGTTCTCTTCAATACAGGCTACAAAGACAAAAATGGCTTAAGGAAAGCAAAAAAGAATGTTGTTTTAAGTGAGTTTTCCTTGCTGCTGCTAAGGCAGTTTTAACTTAAGTGTAGTTCAGAAGTAATAATAATCCTTCCATTACTTGTATCCTTCATGTTTTATCCCCTATTTTTTGTTTTTTTCCCATTCTACCAGACGATCATCACCCACCACAGAGCACATGGTAGTGCCGTCCCAGAACTTTGCTCCCAAGATGACCACGGAGCAGCTAACGGAGGATAACGAGGACTTCGCCTCCAGAGGGCGCTATCATCAGTCCATGGTAAACCAGGCAAACTTTGAGGACTACGAGTACATCAATAAATGAGCATTGGAGGCTGTCTGCGGAGCGTCTCTGGATTGAGAGGGTGCACAAGGAGCGTGATACGTAGTGCAGGGATGATATGTATGTCTAGCTTTAGCTGTTACAAGCCTATACAGACATGTATATGTGACTTCAACCCAAATGTAGTCATTTATAATGGTATAATTGATAGCATTTTGGCTTAGCCTGGGTGTTGGTAGACGTTTAGGTGACACTACATGATAGCGATTCTTTTCTGCACTATGTCTAGTGACGTTCTGCACAAAGCTGACTTCCTCCAATGTCAGAGGTACACACAATGCAAAAACAATTGCATTTTAACTGGCACTGATAGAAAACTAGTTACGAATTATATATTTTTAGCAAAAGAAATGTCGTAGTCCTTTTCTTGTTCAAACATTTACCTAAAGTATTCTTGTTGATGTATTGTACTCTTGCCACATACTATTGTTATCTAATTTATTTTGTGCACAAGTACTTGATAATTTATGTTGCAATGTCTTGTTTGAATTTGTTTCAAAGTGATTGTATTCTGGGATGGCCAATAGCATAGGGATTTCACTTTTAAAAAAATAGATATTTGAGTTGAAATTTAAGTGGATTTCAAGGAAAACACTTGCAAGAAGTCTTTATGATTTGTTTGTCGTGCAGCAAAAAGATGGTTTGGACTAACAAGATGCAATGAAGATTAGAATGACTTGCTGAAAATTACATACACTGAAATGCACCAACACAGATTTGGCTATATGGGACAACATATTCTGTTCACAACACTATTCCCTTGAATCACTCGTCTTTCTGTGATTATTACTCGGCTATTGTACATTTCCTGTCAAATTCATTTGTAGTAGTAGAAGTAGTGGTAGTAGTAGTAGTAGACTTTATTGGATAACTTGTTTAGCACAAGGCTAATCTGCCACAAGGTCCATTCAGCAAACATTTTTATCATTCCTTGGCAGTCTTTCGCATCCAGTTTTTTTTTGGTTTTTTTTTAACCCTTTCGAGACAATTGACCACATTTTGTGGTTTGGCTCAATAACTTTTGATTCAGAGCCCTGAAAAATATACCAGATACATGAGCAGAAAAAGCAAAATTTTCTGCACACACTATGTCCATTTTTGTTACATGACGATTTTGCGTTTGATCCCAGGAATTTTAAAAAGGAGAATAAGCTTTAAAATCCTTAAATTGGCAACACAATGAGAGGTTAAAAATCATTGTTTTTTATCGAAATTGGCAACTTTTTCAACTTTTCGCCAATTCTTTTGACCATGTATATTGTTTTCAAAGACATTACCCCTTATTACAATCTTGTAGCACTAAAAGAAAATTATCATTGTTGCCAATTTGAAGAACAAAATGTGATCAATTTAGCCCTGAAATAATTCCTGTCCTGAAAGGGTTAATCACGTGAGAATGTTATTATTCATCATTACCATACCCCAAGACAGCCTCTCTATATTCTATTTGTCTACTCACTCTCTACGTGGTATATTTGCCTGGATGATTATTACAGGGTAGGTAGATCCTTCGAGGGATATTTTCTTTTGGGAAAATGACCCCTTTATTAGATTTCTTAGATAGTTTTTAGATGGGAGTGATATTTTTAGTACATCACCATTTATTAATTTCATTTTAGTGTACATGTCGGTGCGCTGATAATAGTTGAGAATTAGTAATGACAGAAATCCAGATGCCACTGCCTAAAACCAAATTAGAAAATGAGAAGTAAATATTTGTGGATATTTTGTTGGTATTACCTCTTTATTCAAGAAAAGTAGAATACAATTATTATAGTTCATTCTGATCTTGCTGTGGAGTCTTATTTGTGGAAGTATCAATTTGCTGTGCTTGTTTCTTTTGGTTTTTCTCCCCTTATTTGTAGTAGAGTTCAGCTGCTGCAAGTTGAAAAAAGTTAATGAGGTTCTTCTTCTCATCAGATGCATGATTATGTTCTAAGTATTGTCTATTGAGAGCCAGAAGGGTGTTAGCTCTATACGGAATGATGTGTTAATGCCATTCTAGCTTTCAGCATACGATATAAATGTAAACTATGCTAAAGACTCTCAGAATGCCAAGTGGTTCAGAGCTATTCTGTATAAATTCTGAGTAAGGATTCTCTTTTCTTAAACTCCAACTTTCAGGATTTTTTTCTTTTCTGGTTCTTTCATTCCATTGTTTTTCTTGCTTTTTATCTGTAAAAGGAGGTTCCCTTGAATCTAGAGATTACATAGGTTTATTATGTATTTACCTGGTTTTTGAGTGTGTTTACACTAGGCCCAAGGGTATTGTTGTTGATAGCGACCATACACCAATCTTGAAGATAAGGTGTTTTGGTCGATTGTTGTACTTTGAACGGGTCTGTCCAAAAATTCATGAGAGATTTCATGATGACATACAAGAATCTAGAGTGTTAAAGTAAAAGCTGCAATTTAGGGACATTTTTTACAACAGTAGCACTACGCTGTGGACTGCATTAAACTTGTTGTCCGTTCCATAACAAATTAAACATTTATTCAGAAATATAACCCGGATGAATGATGTTATATTCATTTTTCTTTTGTTGTACTTCTATTTCAAATCTGATGACAGTATCTTTCAATTTACTTGTGACAATATCAGTATTCTTTAGGTACCCTATGAGATATTAGAAATTATATTCCTCCTTTGCTCTCTTTATTAGTATTAAAGGGAAAGTTCACCCTGAAGATTACTTGAGTTTAAAAAATGCAGAAAAAATAAAGAAAAATATTGGCGAAGGTTTGATGAAAATCGGTCAAATAATAAAAGAGTTATGAGTATTTAAAGTTTTGGATTCGTGACGTCACATGCGAGCAGCTGCCCATTGGTCATGTAATAAATATTCCATATATTCGCTTTTTTTTTTACGTTCCACGATAAATCAATATTGTTTCTTTTCAGAATCTAGTATTGAATAACATTTCTGACAATATATCAAATGCACAGACGAAAATATTCTAAATTTTCTGAGAAAACTGTATGTTATGGAATATTTATCACATTACATCATGGAGGAGCTGCTCGCATGTGACGTCACAAAATCAAAACTTCAAAAGTCCATAACTCCGTTATTCTTTAACGGATTTTGTCCAAACTTTCGCCAATATTTTTCTTTATTTTTTCTGCATTTTTTGAACACAATTAATCTTCGGGGTGAACTTCCCCTTTAAAAGTAATTGTTAGAACTAAAAGGGTGTTAAAAATCTGTGGGTTTCCTTATAACCACAATCGTGACATGTGAATGCATTGTGTTTTCATGGATAAACAGAATTAGCACCCTTTTACTTCTCAACTTAATAGATATTGGATGTTGAATTTTGCATGCTCTTTTGATGAAAATGAATGTGCAAGTACTTAATATCTGTTGAAATATATAGTGCATTCCCTCCAAGTTGAACTGTACATTATGAAATAGATTTTTGTATTCTGCAGTTGTGAAAATGTGTTTATTTTTGTCATTTGTTGTACATGTGATAGAAGAAGGATAGTATTGTATGCTTATCTGTATTCAGGGGGAATGTTTGAGATTGAATTATAATGTTATTGATTTGGTTCATTCAAGTTATTTTCAACATTTGATTTTGATATCTGCTTAGAGCTAGAAGGATGCTTACTCTGTGTTGAAGAATATGAGTTAAAGCCCTTCTGGCTCTCAATCGACAATATTTTACCTCCATATGTTATTGCATTGAAAAGTGAATATGTTTATTTCATTCCATTGAAATTCATCTAATGATAATTAAAGGCATTATTTGTCAATTTTATCTGCAAAGGGGGCTTGATTGTCCAATTTGTCTCTAAGAAATTTATTTTAAATCATAAACTCCACCCTTTTATAATACATGTTGATTGATTTTATGTCAGTAGTAATAATGTACATCATAAAATATTCCACATAGTGGTTTATGATGCAGATTTCTTCAAATGGTTAGAAGATGTCTTTGGTATTTAAGGTACTGTAGCTTTATAAAAGTAAGAAAAGGAAGTTTTTGATATTGATATTGAGATAATGTATCTTTACAATACTTCATTGTGCAATGTTAAAATGAAATTATCAGAATTTATTTTGCCAAAGCTATATTTCAATCCATAGTTATTCTAAAAGGAGGAATAGAATTTAAGAAAAAGAAAAAAAAGTATGAAGTTATAGAAACAAAGTATTACTGGACAAAAAGCATGAAATAAAATTCAAACTCTGTGGATTACTTTGAAATATTTTACAAATATTTCAATAATTCAGGGGGTTTGAGAATTCAGAGAATATGCAATATAGTCAACCATATTGTCTGTATCACTTGTATTCCTTCCTACCTGTATTCTGAAATTGAGCCTCAAATTTCAGACACCAAGATCTTTTATATAACTGCTGTTTGTATTTGATTGAACCGATAACAAGATTGAAAATATGTATCCAATTTACTCATAGACTATGTATTTGAATGAAGGGTATTGGATACAAGATGGTGCAATACTTCTACACACTTGATATTTCAGTTCCCCTCAATAGAGGCTACATATTTACCATTTGTATGGTTTATGTATATTAAATGTACTGTACATGTAAACAGTATATAATGTATTTAACTGATATTATTAGAATTATTGATATTGTGTGATATACAACATAATCTGCAATGGTTGGGACTGCACTAACAAGAATGAGCCGAGTCAAAATATACAGGATGCCAGCTTTCTTATAATAGGTGCATTTCAGACTTCTGCACTTCTTTGTTTTATGCCCATTTGGGCTTCATTATAATGTACAAAGCACATATATTATAATGAAAACCTCCCTATAAAAACATTCCTGCTGAATGTATTATTAGGTTTTGTGTGAATATTGCTGTATAGACCAAATGTATCTATAGGTGATATATTTGTAAATATAAATATCTTGAATGGAGAATGAGTGCTGGTTGTGAAGACATATGGATGTGTAGATTTATATAGATGTATTTTAGTTATAATGTTAAATATTGAGAGAGAAAGTGCTATATTATTATGTATGTGGTAGACCCTCGTCACACAATCATAAAAAAGCAATGGTTTTTGTGCTGAAAATAAACTGTAGGAAACCAAGAATTGACGGATTTTTGTCTCTTTATTACCGTGATAGCAGAAATAATGAATCTTGCTGTGTCTAGCTTTCTGTTGATATGGTGATTTAATGACCAGACACGCTAGCTCACATTTTCAAGATTTTTCAGGTATAATAATAGCCCAGCCAGCAGCATTTTGAAACATGTCCAGGAAAAAAAAAAAAAAAAAAATTTTGACAACAGTAAGTAAAAGGGACTATTTACCAAAAATATTTTCCTCTGTATTGTTATAGAGGTTCCAAGTTACTATACCGTTTTCATAATATGAGCTTGAAATGTTTCTTCTTTGAAGAAATGTCGCAATCTAGATACACTCTAGATAAACAGAAAAGGGACTTGTAGACTAATCAACTAATCCACTCGCATAGGAAAGGCTCGCACGGAACCCAAGTCCAACTTACGTTCTGTGACTGAACAGGTTTCTTATGGTATAAAGCTTATTCATTCTCCATAACCGTTAACCCCATGAATAATGGGTAAAGTTTTGGGAGGTTTACATGCTAGCAGTAACACAAATTCTTTTTCTAGGCAGTTGGTCCCTTTTAAGCTATTAATATATCTTATAGAACGAATGCAATATGTCCCAGTGGTACATGAAGTCTGTATTTATGTATACATTGTATGTGCAAATGTTCATGTAATGCATCATTCCAAAAATAGTCATTTACTTGGCCTTTTCTGTTTTCCAGGAAAGGTCCAGGAAGGGTCCAGGAAGGGGCCGGCCAGGAAGGGGCCACAATACACAATATCTAAGAAACTAAACTTGAAACGCATCACATTGATTAAAAACAAGTACTTTATTCTGGTTTTGCAACCACACATTTCAAAATCATTTCAATCCATGATTGATGTCAGGGGAAAGTTCTTTGTTATCATTGATAACATTATAGACTAGAGAAAAAAATTAATTTGTTTATCCAATCTTACCGCATAGGTACATCCACTTCAAAGAACAAAGTCCCTCAAAATATGGGTATATTTTTCTTTCAAATCAATTTCATGATGTAAATGAATCAATTTTACTGCTGCATATTCTCTATATTGTGTAAAATGTAAAAAAATAAGAATTTTAATATAAGAGTCGGTAAAAGAAGAGGGCGAATAAATCAATTTCTGACAAAATAATTTTCTTCACAAATAGCAATGGATGGCAATTAACCACAAAATTATAATTCATTCTTCCTAGGATGTTATTTCTTTGAATGAAAGTGAATAATTCTTATTCAAGTATATATGGACAAGGCAATGAGGTACATGAACGTCAAAACTTAATCAATCCGTAGAACACATATACCTACTTTGATACCTTTTCAAAACCATCTGATTACTATTTGAATACACTCAATTCAATATTCAAATGAATTCATGGCTAGATTCTCTCACACAAATACATATCGGTAACTAATCTTCCACTTCAGAATCAAACCGAATCAAAACATACGAGAGTGAAACTGCGAGAGCCTTCAAACCATGACAAGAGAAGTAGACAGACTGATAACGTAATGAAATATTATGAACATTCTTATGGTCATAACATTAGGTGGCAGATCCAGGGCAGATCCAGGGCAGATCCAGGGCAGATCCATCCATACACAGAGTTTGGCCGACTCGGTTTCAGTTCGACAAAACATGGCGTATATTCCTTTGTTGCATGCTTGCCTAACAAAGCAGCGTGCACCATATTGTTATCGACTGAAGCCGGGTTGGCCAAACTGGTTTTCTGAGGACTACCTTTCCGGGGGAACATAAGTGTTGCAATAAGCATATTGTTATCTACACCCACCATATCTACTGGAGCTGAGTTGGCCAAACTCTGTGTATAGATGGCTCAGCTACAGAGTGATTTTTCCGCGGGGAACAAATGTGTTGCATTAAAAGAAAGTTAAGAGATTAAAAATTTGCCATGAATTGGAGGACTTGATCAGTCGGATCAATCGTAACTCTTCACAAGATATTATTCTGCCGTAAAATCTGCAATGCCTTCATGTGTTAAACATCGACTACTAATTCCAATGTCCACTCATTTGAATACATTTACTGTCCAAATAAGGCAAAAACATTTCACAACACAGGACTTCAAATTCTGAAAGAGACAAAGAAAGTATAGATGGTGACAAAAATTTCCTCTCTCTTAAACATACAGTAGCACATTCTGTAATTTTTCGTTAATTGTACCAATACAGAAATCAACAAACACAAACTTGATATATATTCCACAATATAAATGTAAATATCCTCGTAAGAGCAAAGAGGTCGCAATAGACCATAGATGGTCAAATAACATCTGAACCCTGTAAAGTGTAACTGTAAAGCATGATTAGTTGAAAAATCCTGCAAACTAACCAGCACAACTATATGTTTCTCATGATTAATTAAAAATAAAATCCATCATCCACTCTAATTATCGATTCTAGATTTTTTGTTTCAAACAATTAAGAGTAAATTGTATAAGTTTTCAAGAAAGTGTACCTTTCATGCCTCCCCATCAAAAAAAAAAGAAAACAACTGAGCAAAATATGTTTAACTAGAAAATAAATTAAGACAGCAAGCTTGATTAATATAATAAATTTAATAAAGAAATAACGAATTCCAAACTTTCCAATGATGCTATTACATATCTTTTTTATATGATAATAAAGTCACTATCTTTTATGTATCCTAAAAACATTTGGCTTCTTTTGACATAACATTTTGATGTTTTATACTCCCTTTAATTCATAAATCCATACTTGTATTTCACAGAGTTCAACAGAAACTAATAAACATCGGTGAAATCACTCGACCATAATCTTTACTTTTAAATCACACACAAGGTAAAGAGGCAAATTGAATAAAGGAAACCAAAACCCAAGGAGAGAATCAATGTTATTGGAAAGTGAGAATTCAGAGAAGCACTTTACAAAAAGTTTCATCAAAATTGGTTGAAAAATGAGAGAGTTATGGAAGTTTGAAAAGTCTCGTTTTACCTTCTATGGGGATCCTCAAATTGGCAAAATTGCTTCAAAATGGCTGATTTTGTGAACAACTCTCCATTTGTTTTGTACATAGATTTTCAGATTTTCCCCATTATCTTTCAATGTGCAGTTAATCTCCTTCTGAGCTCAACATATATAATGGGAAAATGTATTTTACACTACATATGTCGAGTTCAAGAGGAGACAAGGAGCACCCTGAGAGATAATGGGGAAAATCTGAAAATCTGTGTACAAAACAAATGGAGAGTTGTTCACAAAATCAGCCATTTTGAAGCAATTTTGCCAATTTGAGGATCCCCATAGAAAGTAAAACTAGACTTTTCAAACTTCCATAACTCTCTCATTTTTCAACCAATTTTAATGAGACTTTTTGTAAAGTGCTTCTCTGAATTCTCACTTTCCAATAACATTGATTCTCTCCTTGGGTTTTGGTTTCCTTTAAGGAGAGCTATATTCTGAAGGCTAAGAGTTGTTATGTGCTGTTTCTGTTTTTTTATCCTAATATGAAATATCAAGTTAGGCCTGGTTGTCGTCCAGGGCCCCATTTCATATAACTTGTTATCAATAACAACTGCTACATTTCTATGACAAATTTGCTCTGAGCCAATCAAATGCAACGATTTCAGTAGCTTATATCAATTGCAGTAACTTGTTATTGATAACAAAGTTTATGAAACAGGGCCATGATCTTACATATTTTCCAATGCCCATTGTAATGGGCATTAGAATGATTTACATCAACAGAGCATTTTACATGTAGTGACGACTTCAAAGGTTTGGATTAGCGAGTAAGCAAAATAGACAATACCTAGTTAACATCTGTGTGATTTACCTGCTGAGACAATTATACATGATCTTGCAGGCATATAATGTGAAAGCTCATAAACCACAAAACATTTTTTTCAGCATCCCTTTTGTTTGAAGTGCCTAAATAAATGCATAAAATGACTCTGGCAAGATACAAGACACATGACAGAATATCACTCAGAGGGTGAAGTGTAAATGTCACAGTTTAGCTGTCCTTCGCATGACTTTCACAAACATGGGGCCTGTAACATAAAGAGATACAATCAATCTTACGATCAATTCTAACTCTTCAGTACATGGTTTGCCATAGACTTACGATTGATATCAATTGTAAGACTGATTGTATCTCCTTATGTTACAGGCCCCTGTACTTATAAATTCATTTGCAACATTCAAACAGTTGAACATTGGATTATCAAACATGTGCTATGTGCTATGATTCATTGTATGTGCAATCTACATAAAAATGTGTGCTTAACATAACTTAATAGTGAACACAGCCGAAATTTACGATATATTCCGACTGTGAGCCAGAGTATGGCTGTGCAGAGTAATTAATTATGTGACCTTGCAGGAGAAAAGAGGCATTTGTAATGGCTCGGTGGTTTGAGCAGTGGTCAAGGATACTCTGATACAGTATGTGCAAAACCACCTCAGAGTTGTGCCCATGCTCTATTCATTGCCATTCAGATATCCTGTCCATGAGATATGGCTCAAAGCCATAAGTCTCCCAGATGCCTTGAATCTACTAGAATGTTTTCTGTGTTCTCAGCACTACAAGTGATACAAAACTATTTTATACTGTGCACAATAGAAAGAAACCATGAAGTATTTCAGTCAATTTGCATACAGTTGTCACTTCAAATATTCTACCCTTCCTGAAATACAATTACATTCATCACTCATCCCTTCGATGTAGGAATTATAGTTCACATACAAAACTCTAGAATTTCTTTTCAATAGTCTATAGAGGAGGAGTTGTCCTGGATAAGTGGAAAATTTCAATTAACTGGTCCTACAGTGTTTAGTTTGAATCTCAGCTGCAACAATAACTTATTTTGGCAAGGCATTCATTAACAATTGCCACTCCCCACCCAGGTGTAGTAAATGGGTACCTGGTAGGAAGTTAATCCTTGAGTGCTTCCAGCAGCACCATCTCATATGGAAGTTTGACTATTAAAGGCCAGGGTACTATTTAAATACTTTGTGGCAAACTTGAGCAATCACATGGGATGATATATATCTTGCACATCAAAAACTGGACTGGTGCTGTTATTTTTTTTCATCTTTGTATCAAAGGTTGTGCTGTTCATATCTAAAGGGACGATCATTCTGTCAGTCATAGGCATTACTAGACCATTGCATTCTGTATTTTTACCATAAGAAGCAAAAAGAAATCTCAAATCCGTACAAAAATGCCATTATGAGCCCTGTCTTACATAGAGCTGTGATTGATATGAAAGGATTGCAAGTTACAGTTAATTGCAACTGTGTACTTAAGAGATAGGAGACTGTAAATTTGCAATTGATTAAATGACATGAATTTGGATCGATTACGGTACAACTCTTTTATAAGATAGGGCCCTGGTATACAACTGATACACACAGATCAAGTCTTGTCTCAAGCTGTCATTGAATCAGTCCCAGAAGTCATTTACAGAACTCTAGCACAAATTCAAACCCTAATCAAAATAAAAGGAAATAGAAATCTAGAAAACTACTTAGAGGAAAGGCTGGGTTAATCTCTCTTCGTTCCTGTGATCCCACCGAGCATTTTCTTCCTCTGCCTCAGCATGTGTGAATACAGCCTTGGGAAAACTGTCAAAGCAAAGGTGATAAAGAAAGAGAATTAAGATTAGCATGTGCTGCATTCAAACTTCCTAAGCATGTGTGAAAACAGCCTTGGGGAAAACTGTTAAAGCATAGGAGATAGAGACAGAGAATTCAAGAGGTTGAGTTCTGGTAAAGATGAGACATAATTTGTGAGCTTTCTTGTTTTTTTAAGTCAGCTTGAAAGATTATAATAAAAGAAATGTCCCCTGAAAAGGACTGCTCTTCATATGCCCCCCCCCCCCTTTGCTCGAAATAAGACAAGAAATATCCAAAATGTCCACACCAATCTTTCATGCCACACGTGAGTGCAGTGACTAGTCCCATATAAACATTTCTGTGTAAAATTTATCACACTAAAAAAATGTCAACAAAAGGACAGATACCCAACAGACGAATGAACATATCTAACATTTGAACATAAATGCTTCCACAAGATTTCATCCATTTACTCTCCTAAATAACCCTATGACCTTTGACCTAGATCCAGAATGCAATATGTCAACAATTGTAGTACACATTTGTATTCTGTAATAATGTATTTAATATAATATTACTTGTGAAATATATTACATGATATTACTTCTGTACTTTTGAAATAAGGGATAGAAACAACTGTGCATTGAATGTGAATAGAATGTGAAAATGGCCCTATTAGACCTGTTCACTAATTTCATGCATACTTGCTGAACAAAAGTTTCTCTTGACAAATCTAAAAGGTCGCCAGAGGCTTGCCCGACATAGCATGAATTCCATCTATTGAGATGACATTATGCATAGCAAGTGAACTAAATAGTTAGTGTCTATGGATTCTGGAGAGAGCGAGCATGCAGAAATTAAAATACATTAGTGAACTAGTCTATTGAGGGAAACAATAGCTTGGACATTCAAACTTACTTGGAATATAGAGAATCATGAGGAAGATTAGGACGCTGTAGTAATCAAAGGAAATGTTGTAGTCGTTTGGCAGCTCTAGTGAATACAGTCCGGTGCTCTTCACATACGGCAATGCAAGGTAGATGGTCCATAGCTCACCCTAGCAGAACACAAGATATGGAAAAGTAAGTAGATATAAAATAGAAAATAAAACAGCCATTCAAAAGAGGTACGGTTAGTACTAACCTACTTGGTACACCTTGTTACAGTACACATTCCTCTCAGCTCCAACAAAGGAACATTCACACATTGTGAAAGATAAGTTGAAAAAACTCATAACTGAAAGAAATGCAAATATAGTAAATATCCATTACATAGAATACAGTATACCAGTGTAGGGCTCCCAGATTCATAACAGATATGCATTTTTTTTTTACAAAGCATATTATTTGATTGAATCAGAGAGTACCTTTCCAGATTGCTAGAATTGATTTAGCGAGATGAAAAACGACCTAACCCACTGACACTAGGTTGGCCGGAGTGTTACTCGCAATGAGATTGATAGGATTCTAGCTCTTATGCTTTGAAAAAATGTATATACAAAATCATCGTATTTATCTCACAAGATGCTGGTAAAAATGTGGGAATAAATTGCTGTATTATATCAAACTATCCCTGATGAACTGGAATACTTGTTCCACCAAGTTTTTGGAGTTACAATTTCACTTTGTTGAGTGAAAAAAACAAGGAAATCTACAAAGTTTTCTTGCTGACTAATAAACTGCTTTTCATTTTTCATGGACATCTTAACTACATTGGAAGCTTAAATTCAAGACTCAGACTGCCAGTGTACCCAACAGCATGAAACTACATGGCTTGCACCTCCACAAATCAACTGCCCTACACAGGATTATGATCATTATTTCATTTCGGCACATAAACAAAAGCAAGAAACAATGAGTGAGAATTCCAAAATTTGTGGACCATGAATCACCAACTATCAATTATTATGACTTTCAAGGATTTTCTCCCAATGAGAAAGCATACTCAAGAACACTTCTTCAAGTTATCATTAAAAAAAAATTGTACTTAGATCGACATGGGTCTAAGGAGGTGTGTAGTGATTTCTGCATGCAAACATAAAATTCAGCACAATGTGGGGAGATTGCTTGGGAATACACAAAATGGTGGGTTTAAAGTGTACCAATCACCTGAAAAAATAATTTGTGTACAGCTAGAAAGAATATAAAATCAATCTTGAAGAACTTTATCTGGCATTCTATCGGTCAACAGTTAAGGAGTATGAAGGAAAAAAAGGATAACATGAAAATGCTCGTGCGGAACCGAACTCCGAGTTTAGTTCCGCGCGAGCCTTTATCTTGGCGAGCACGTACGCGTGCGTCGAGTAGTCTACTCACGAATCGGTTTTACGCTTATAAAGTCTAAAGAGTATAATTAAAATTGCAATATCTCTTTATAGAATTAATATTTGAAGCCAGTATTTTGAATATAGTATAACGACATGAACCACCCAACATACAGAGCAAAATATTTTTTGGTGGTTGGTACCCTTTAAGCATAAGCAGGGACATAATTTCAAATGGTATCATGTATTTATACTCACAGTCACACCGATGGGGTAAAGGACGATGAAGAGGGTATATCGTAGCCACATTAAAACGTAGGGCAGGCGGTTGAGAAGGGCGAAGACATAGAATGCATAGCGAATCACTTCGGTGACGGTCCATGCCATCACATACAGAATAATGCTCATCTCATTCTGAACCTGTAGAGAACAATGGAAAGAGGGGACATATCTAGGCTTTTCACTAAATAATATAAGGCATTTATAGACAAATTTACAAACCAATGCAACTACAAACATTAATATTCTATTGAATATATAGACCTATGATTGAAGCGATATGAATTCATAATATATCTAGCTGGCAATTCATCTCTGTAGTGCTTTCTAAGAAATCTATATGGTTTAGATGTGTTTAATATGGAGATTGAAGACAACTAAATTAATGTACTACAACAATAATATTCAAGTCAAAATACAAAAAATTATTCTGTAAAGACAATAAATTGCATTCTGGAAGACACACCCAAATTATGAAGGGCACTCATTTGTCTATTTGCACTAGTGGGGCCAAGGCATTTATCCATTTTCGCCCTCTCACATGGCCTCTCACTCCTGTATATATACTTTTGTGTGGCCAAGTCTCTTTACAATGCAATACAAATCATTCCTCTGAAGACAGAACATGATGAATCAATGTAGAGCTCTCTGATTCACACACAAAAAAATGCACATTTTTATCAGGCATATTATCTGATTGAATCGGAGAGTACCTTTCCAGATCCTTGGATTTGATATAGCGAGATGAAAAACGTCCGAACCCACTGACACTAGGTTGGCCGGAGTGTTACTCGCAAAGTTCATGATAAAGTAAATATTGCTGCTCTTGTCAACAGATGTCCTCATCTTCTTTTGTGCTTATAATGATTTTCTACTTGTACTATATACTTTTTTCTATTAGATTCGATTGGTAGACGTAACTTGGAATCTTTTACATACAGTATTGATTTTATGGGTTCTATGAACATTTTATTTCATTGCCATTACCAGAAAATGCTCAATTATCTTCTTGGTAATGGATAAATACTATCTATTTCTCTAGCTGCTTTAACTATAGGTAAGATAACATTGACTTTTCACTCAAGAGAGCAATGAAAATTTCCCCCCTTTTTTTGGGGGGGGGGAGAGGGGATGACAACTAATCAGGCTAGTTTACAGCTTCTGAATGAGGGCACCTTTATTGACCTTGATGAACAATGACCACACACCACTTTAAGCACTTTACCACTAACAAATATTACCTCTATTACACTGTGGGTGACAGGCCATAGAAGGACCAGACGGGACGTCACCTGAAATGCAGTCAGAACTGCCGAGGATGGAACGATTCCTATCATGCAGTGGACAACCTGCAGTCAAAAGAGAAACATAAATGTACACACATTGTAGTGTTTCAATAATCATGTTATGGTTGGTAGGGCAATATTTTTTTTATCTCACAGACTTTGATCCATTGGCACATACATATAAGAAAGTGTACTGAACACTATGAAAATTCAATATTGTATAAGAAGAGTTGCATGACAAGATTTAATAAAAGGCACTTTTAATCTGTAATCTTACACAGAAATGGTCTTTATCACCAGATGATGCAGAGATTATGTTTAAAGATTAAATGTGATTCTTCACTGGGAATCAGTTGATGATAAAAGAGAAAAGAATGTTATGCCATTTCATAAGTGAAACTGTTTCGAAATCTATATAAATTCGTAAAATAATTTAATCTTTGTAGGTTTGCATGGTGGAGTTTATAACGTGGAGAAGGTTTACGGTTCACCATGTGTGGTTAGAAGAAAGGAAATATGGAAATTGAAATAGAAAGACGAGAAAGGATGAGAAGAGGAAAATAGAGGTATTCTTTCTTGAAAATGAGTGAAGTCCTGAACAGGACTGTAAACCAGATGAGATGAGCTGAATGTGGCTTGAGTAGCGAAGGTTTGAGTAGTAGCAGGTTGAAGTGAAGAGAGGTTACTCGACGTTTCGGGCAGGTTGACTGTCCGTCTTCAGGAGTGAAGGATGCTAGACGAGCGGGGGGTTCTTATGGCGTGAGTGCGGACGTCGGAGGAATCGGCGGCCGGTGGGGCCGGCGGCGGGTGTGTCGGTGGTGGCGCTGTGACGTCGGGGAGTTGTGTGGGCGTGAGTGCGGACGTCGGAGGGATTGGTGGCGGACCGAGTCGGCGGCGGGTGTGTCGGTGGTGGCGCTGTGACATCGGGGAGTTGTGTGGGCGTGAGTGCGGACGACGGAGGGATTGGTGGCGGGCGGATCGGCGGTGAAGTTCCTCGGTGTACGTTGGGTGGGCGTGGGCGGAGATTGTAGCGCCCTCGCTGACGCCAAACCACCCAAACCCAACCTCACCAAGGACGAACACCAAGCCATTAAGGAACTACGGGAAAACCAAACTATCCACATACTCCAAGCAGACAAGGGCAACGCTACGGTCGTCATGGACCAACAGGACTACAACAGCAAGATCAACGTCCTACTCAAGGACAACGACACCTACCAAGAACTCAAACACGACCCAACCCCCGCCATGGAAAGGAGAATTAACCAGAAGCTTCTCGCACTCCACCGCACCGACGCCCTACCCAAGCCACTCTACTTCCAACTCCGTTCATCCTCAGGAACATGTCCCATCCTCTTCGGCCAACCCAAGATACACAAACCAGACACGCCGCTTCGACCCATCATCTCTACCCGAGGATCCCCCAGCTACAACATAGCACGCCACCTAGCTACCATACTCCAACCACTTGTAGGTCTCTCTGAGCACCACGTCACCAATTCAAAGCACTTCGTTGACATCATCTCCAAGACCCAGCTCCAACCAACTGACACCCTCGTCAGCTTCGACGTCGTCTCTCTCTTCACCAGCGTACCAGTCACTGAAGCCTGCGACATCATCAAACAACGACTCATCACCGACCCAAACCTTGCCTCCAGAACCAGTCTCACTCCAGACCAGATCCACGATCTTCTACTCACCTGCCTCAACTCCAACTCCTTCAAGTGGCGCACCAACTACTACAAGCAACTCAAAGGGGCCGCCATGGGTTCACCTCTCTCACCTATCATCGCTAACATCTTCATGGAGCACTTCGAACACCAAGCACTCAAGACCGCCGACAAGCAACCCTCACTCTGGCTCAGATACGTGGACGACACCTTCGTCATCTGGCCCCACGACACTACGGACCTGCAACTCTTCCTCGACCACATCAATAAGCAGCACCCAGACATCAAGTTCACCATGGAAACCCAACTCAACGACTCAATCCCTTTCTTGGACGTCCTCGTCAAGAAGACCACATCAGGGTTCCCCTCGCACCAGGTTTACCGAAAACCTACCCACGCAGACCGATACCTCAACTACCGCTCCTTCCACCACCCATCCATCCGGCAATCAGTACCCAACTCTCTCATCAGACGCGCCCACCAACTCAGTGACAAGGACCACCTCCAACAGGAACTCACTCACATCTCCAACGCACTCACCTCCATCAACCAGTACCCAAGGACCAAGGTCTCCACTCAACCACCTCGGCACCAGCACACAAACACAGCCACCAACAACCAATCCACCGACAACCAACCCGTCACAGTGGTCCTCCCATACCTAGGCAAGACCTCTCACCAACTACACCGCATCCTCACTCAAGCCAACTTCAAAGTCAGACACCGATCCTCCAAGAAACTCCACTCAGCCCTGCACTCACACAAGGACAAGATCCCTCCCAACAAGCAACCAGGCGTCTACAGGATACCATGCGACTGCGGAAAAGTCTACATCGGGGAAACAGGCCGCAACTTCGACACACGACTCAAGGAACACAAGTCCTGCCAACGACTCAGCGACTGGGACAAGTCAGCCATCGTCAAGCACGCACAACAAGAAGATCACCGCATCGACTGGACAGACAGCAAACTCATCACCAACATCAAGCACTGGCACACCAGACGAGTCAGAGAAGCCATCGAGATACAACGACACAACACAGTACCCCAGGACACAGGACTTCACCTTAACAACATCTGGCATCCAATCCTTCATCTAGGCACCAATCCCACTTCATCTACTCACGCCACACTACCTCCGACTCCGCCAACAACCAGACTCGCCGCCCCGCCGACAACTAAGCCCACCACACAACCTACAACCCAGGCTGCCGCATCCCCAACACCCGAGATCGCCGCACCGCCGACACAACAGTGCCGCTACAATCTCCGCCCACGCCCACCCAACGTACACCGAGGAACTTCACCGCCGATCCGCCCGCCATCAATCCCTCCGTCGTCCGCACTCACGCCCACGCAACTCCCCGATGTCACAGCGCCACCACCGACACACCCGCCGCCGACTCGGTCCGCCACCAATCCCTCCGACGTCCGCACTCATGCCCACACAACTCCCCGACGTCACAGCGCCACCACCGACACACCCGCCGCCGGCCCCACCGGCCGCCGATTCCTCCGACGTCCGCACTCACGCCATAAGAACCCCCCGCTCGTCTAGCATCCTTCACTCCTGAAGACGGACAGTCAACCTGCCCGAAACGTCGAGTAACCTCTCTTCACTTCAACCTGCTACTACTCAAACCTTCGCTACTCAAGCCACATTCAGCTCATCTCATCTGGTTTACAGTCCTGTTCAGGACTTCACTCATTTTCAAGAAAGAATACCTCTATTTTCCTCTTCTCATCCTTTCTCGTCTTTCTATTTCAATTTCCATATTTCCTTTCTTCTAACCACACATGGTGAACCGTAAACCTTCTCCACGTTAATAATTTAATTGCCCAATTTAATTGCCCTTGGAACAGTATTATAACATCTCCTGATATCCTTAGGCCACTTTCAAGATATCTGAGAGAAGATCAACGTGGCATAAAAATTCCATCATCCATATATTCTCATCTACATCTTACGCTGCTGTTCCAACACTTTCTGGTTTCAATTATTTATGCAATAATTAAAAGGATGGTGAATATCCTTCTAAATTTCTGGAACTACTTACTTTTTAAATATTCATGACTACTTACTTCAAGAATGGCAGCTGTCTGAAAGGCCTTGAGGGGCAGTTCAATGGCATCATAGAGACCCACATTGGTACCTTCCTGGAGATAGTGGCGCACCCCCATAGCACCCACAGACAACCATCTAATACATAACAAACAGATAAACAATAATGTCAAGAAACATGGAGACCGACATTGGTACCTTCCTATAACTAGTGTCGCACCCTGTACCACCTATGGACGACCATCTAATATACAACAATAATAACAATGCTTGGAGAATTAGCGTGCCCTCATAGCATCCATTATTTTATTTTAATTACTCTTCCTTACTGTCTTATTGTTGAAAACTATGTTTGGCTATGCATGCAATAATAAATGATGTAAAACTTTATACAATGACACTTTAAAATTTTTGAATTTTTTTCAGAAGTTCGGGTGATTTTTTTCATTATTACACAATCATAAACCCTAGACAATTATACATTGTTGTAAGGATCTGAATCAATTTTTTATGAATATAACAATGTTATTGCCATAGGAGGGTCTAAGCAAAAGTTATTATGAAAACAGAGATAACAAAAAATATCAAAAATTTCATATTCAAGTCCCTGTACATTGTAGCTCTTTTATCTCACACCTTATGTCAATTTTGAATGCATATTTAGTGTCCTTGTGTAATTTCCTATCAGGAAATGTATACTTTTTCTATCATAGGTTGTATACTTAAGGAGATATAGGTTTTTAAAGTGAAAAATGCATCACGGAAACTAAAATCCCCTTGTAACGCAAAAGGGGACCAACTCATGACACACGACCATAATCACCATATACTGGTTGTGGAATTTGTCACCACTTTCTCATGAAAATTGCGGGAGTAATTAACCTAATAATCATATTTCATCAACCCCACTTTTCCCGCCTCTTCTGCCACTTTAAGTTTTAAGGCGGCTATCAACTAAATAAATCAATTTTGATGTTGAGTTTTCTATATTATACTGTTCGTTGAATTTGTCACCAAACGTACTAAAAAAACTCTAAAATCCCACAAGCGGTGACAAATTAGAAGACCAATATATTAAGACAGTTTGCCACAATTGGATATCGGCGATGTATGCGGTAATATGGTTTTGGTATTATATTACTGATTAGAGACTGAATATATTCTGTTTTCGGCTGTCAAAGCCTTAACTGTCCCACTTGAAAATCGTGTCCAAGAGACTCGTCGAGTCGTGATAGCGTAGTGAAGAGTTGTGCATAGCACGTTTCGCATCGAGACCAACGAGATGCATTGAAAATCAGTGAACCAGGTTTAAGCTATTCACTATTTCTGAAATTTGTGTGCAGGATAATTTTCTGTCTCCGGTGACATTTCACAATGATATTTTCTGCAGCATGGATATGCCCTTTTATTGTTCCATTTCGATTAGGCCTTAATTTCGATACATACATGTACAACTCAAGTAGATTTTAAATGAATAATACACCTCCCCCTCCCCGGCCCCTCCCCAAACCCTGTGCCTATCCCATGCACGAGTTAAAGTTAACAAGCCCCGGGCCCAGACAACAACACATCACATCCAATAGCCTATAGCCTAATAGGCAATAATAACACAAAAATGAAGCCCCTGGCCCTTTTATTTGGCTTGGTTTTCTTCCTATCTTTATTTCAACAATAGTTTTAATCCCAACTCCCCACTCCTAACATGCCAAAGAAGTTTAGAAAGCATTTTGATCCTAATTAATCAAACGTGTAAACTTTCCAGGGGCCGTCATACCACATTCCGAGGCCACTAATCCAGCTCACTGACCCGGCATTCACTCTATCACACGCAGAGCGAGCAGACAGCCCGTTCTCAATCTCGCACCATACGCCTAACGTAATATGCACACAGAGAGACAGTCTCACATATTTCAAGACAAGCATTCATCCGAATCTCATCATGTTTGCGGTTCAAAATCAATGGAAAATATTTGGTTCAAAATCAAATTAAGCAAAATACATTGCATACATTACCCTGCACACAGCACTACATTGTAAAGGACAAGATATGCCGTTGCTAGGCCAGAAACCTTGTTTTTCCCGGCAGGTTTGGTTGAATTCTCGGCCGACATGCCTTTTGCCAAGCTGCTGAATTTTAATTAATTTGGGTAGAGCGCCAGCTACTGGTGAGGTAAGGGAGCTAGAATGATGATGGATATCACAGAGTTATTTTGGAGGGGGAAGGGTATACCAGGGGGAAGACCACTGAACTCTATGACCTGGGGAGCGTTTCATGAAAGGAAGTTGTCGGATATTTTATCCGACAACTGTTATAAGCTACTGAAATCCTTGCATCTGATTGGCTGAGAGCAAATTTGTCGGATAAAATATCTGACAAGTCCTTTCATGAAACGCCCCCCTGGGCCCAGTTGCATAAAACTTACCATTAATGGTAACTCTGCTATCAATGGTAACTACCATGGTAACATCACTCAACAGCCAATCAAAATCAAGGTTTCCATGGGAGTTACCATTGATAGCAAAGTTACCATTAATGGTAAGTTTTATGCAACGGGGCCCAGGGGAACACTTTTAGAGAGCCGTAGGCCTATGTCACTTTCACTTACTTCTTACTTACTTTTAAAAGGGATCCAGGTGTGAGGTTTACTTAAATTTATCTTTTGCCAGCATATATTATCTTGACAACAGGTTTGTAAGAGTCGCATGATTTAACCTTCCTGATTTAACACAACCAGAAAATTAAAGGAAACCAAAACCCAAGGAGAGAATCAATGTTATTGGAAAGTGAGAATTCAGAGAAGCACTTTACAAAAAGTTTCATTAAAATTTGTTAAAAAATGAGAGAGTTATGGAAGTTTGAAAAGTCTCGTTTTACTTTCTATGGGGATCCTCAAATTGGCAAAATTGCTTCAAAATGGCTGATTTTGTGAACAACTCTCCATTTGTTTTGTACACAGATTTTCAGATTTTCCCCATTATCTTTCAAGGTGCAGTTAATCTCCTTCTGAGCTCAACATATATAATGGGAAAATGTATTTTACACCACATATGTCGAGTTCAGGAGGAGACAAGGAGCACCCTGAGAGATAATGGGGAAAATCTGAAAATATGTGTACAAAACAAATGGAGAGTTGTTCACAAAATCAGCCATTTTGAAGCAATTTTGCCAATTTGAGGATCCCCATAGAAAGTAAAACGAGACTTTTCAAACTTCCATAACTCTCTCATTTTTTAACCAATTTTAATGAAACTTTTTGTAAAGTGCTTCTCTGAATTTTCACTTTCCAATAACATTGATTCTCTCCTTGGGTTTTGGTTTCCTTTAAGGGTCTATAATATAGGCCCATTTTGTCTACAAACATATATTTATATACTTTTTTTTTCATCACATTTCGTGCCTCCTTAGTAATGATCGAAATCCTGAAACCTGCAGAAAATCCAATACTCAGAGAGCCCAAAATAATGTTCCTTAAATGCATGTCCTCGCTGATCCGGGTATGACTCTCAATTATACATGAATGAATGAAACTGCAAATAATGTTCAAGCGTCTTGCTTAATTTGGAAGCAGAATTATACAGGTTTCAAGATTTCTTTGAGAAAGGCAAAGGATGAGGAAAGGTATTTCTTTCTTTATTTAAAAAAAAATTACATCTAAGAGGGCTGGGGACTATTTCGCTATGATTCTCACTATATGGGCGTAAGATTAGTAGAAAGACAGAGGGACTCAGAAAGGGGGAGAGAAGTTGAAATTGTGAGTGGAGGCCGGGGCCCGTCAGCGCCACAGTACCATCGGTCATGGGCATTACTGCATGGTAGTATTTGCTAACTACCATTATAATCCGTAACCAATATGCAGGGGCCTCAAACAGGGGGCAGGGGCACTTCCCATCGAACTGTATTATACATCACAAAGTCATTATACAAGTTGTCAATTTGTTTAATGATTTTCATAGCTTTCCATAAATTTTCACTATATGGCGTTAAAAAAATAATCACCTTCTTATTACTTGTCCGATTTTCCTCTGAAACTTAATTCTGCTTGTCTGTTCCTTCAGCTATTGAAAGCACGTTATTTTTGGACCGGACTTGCCCCTTAATGGTAAAGTAAAATAATAAATTCTTCCTCTGCAAAGTGTTAGTGAAGTTTCTTGAGGTTATAAATGTAGCCATTTTGGATAAGCTTTGACAAGTTGAATTGTCACCGAGGGGAAGTTCCGGTTGATATCTTATGTCATGGATTTACAGGGGGAAAATCATAATTAATAGGCGGGTGAGGGGGAGGGGGGGGGGGGGAGTAGGAGAAATTGTTTGTATGTCTTCATAAAGTTCATTATTTTTGTTTTCTCTTATAAAGGGGAAAGGAGGAGCTATTATGCAGTACATGTACCAAACATCTTTTTATCTAGTCTACAAAATCCATCATCCAGGACACCATCACGATAACATTCTGTGATTTTGCATATAATTCTTTTTTCTCCTTTTCATCGATAGGAAATATATTTGTCCCATCCATATTTTGAATTATATAGGACTGAAATATACTGAAATTAAGAAAACAGGTAATATCTTAAGTCCTCCCCACTCCCCATCCCCATCTGCTTACCCCCTAGGCCCACCCACTACATCACTAGCCCCTCCCTCCCCCTCTCTCTTCCTCCCCTTCCCCTATCCCCTCTTGACCTCACTATGGCATATTTACATAAAACAACAAAAGATGATAAGGGCACTATAGTTCATTTCAGGCATATTGTCAAAATTTGATGAAAAGGAGTAATACTACACAGCCACATCCATGGAGTGGGGAGTATACTGATCATTACTTAAATTTTTAATGTCGATTTCAAAAGCATAGACAAAGAATGAAATGAAGTACCAATTCGGATAACGTTGGTAACATTCAAATTGTTCGGTTCCTACTTCCCTGCTAGCTTGAGTTCACATTGCCATTCCCCACCCCTTTAAAACACAAAATAAAGAGAAACACTCAAAACATCTTGTTCTTTCTCTCTTTTTCCTTTTTTATTCCTGTTTTATTAACAATAAATGATTTTTACACTAAAATGTACAAAACTTAAATCTTATGTATATTCGTGAATTTGTTTATACAAAAAAAGTACATCTTATTGCTGCATTAGTAAGCAGATCATGTGAACGTTTATTAATAAAACAAATACCTTTATGATGATTTAATCTCATAAATTTATCTTTTAACAAAAAATCAGTAGGCTAAGTCCAGCTGCCTATTTACGACATACCAGAACTTGATGACAGCATGGACTGGCCCATTCAGAACACAAGGGAAATTATGCATCTGAGTATACAACACACAGAAAATCAGCAAAATAAAAAAGGAGATAATATCTATATCATTACTCCTAAAATGATAATAGAGATAAACAATGGGATATAAAAGTAGTGGATATAAATTATCATCAATTTGAAAGAATGAAAAAAGAAATAGTTAGCTCAAGAAAAAAAAAAGGAAGAAAAAGAATAAAGAGTCATAATAAACTCAGAAAAATGATAATGAGATTAAGTGACTTCTACACTACCGAGACTAAACAAAATGGAAAGACTGATTGCACTTTAAATATTCTCTCAGACTAATAATATAGAGGACTAATACTTTTTCCTTTAATAATCAGAGAAATCAAACGTAGGGTGGAGTTCTCTGTGCACATTATTCACCAAAACACTTCCTTGGATATTCAAAAACTTCAGGCAAATTCTGCATGTTCAACCGTACAGACTATACCTCCAAGCTAAATTATCTTGAACGAGTTGATTTGGGTATTAACACATATTTTCTACAGACACCAGCACGATTTAACTCGGGGGTTTAGCATCGAACAGGTTTGACAAAATACAATCTGCAGGAACATTTGAAACAAAAAATATCTTTGAAAACTAATCAATAGAAAATACTTGATCTATAAACACAGAGTCATACTCTAATTGAATAAATACTTTTCATAATAACAATCATCTAGCTGGGGTACATGTAATAACATTACATGTTCCAAAATAAAGCATTTTCAGCTTTTTCACTCTATGCCGTGCAACCTACAACCGTAAACTTTTAGTGACAGCCATTATCTCGGCAAGCCACTTTCATGAATAGCAAAATTTCAGTGTTGTACATGTACTTCAATCAGTGTGCAGCATGGACCACTCACTAAATTGGCAACAGTTTAAAGCAGACACAAGTTCTCGGTTTTACAGTACCTTTCATAATCACTAACATAAACTCATATTTCATACAACCACAACAAAAAGAAGGTAACACATACATGTATATCATCATTACAATGGATATCGGCCTGTAACATAAAAAGATAAATCAATCTTACGATTGATATCAATCGTAAGTCTATGGCAAACCATGTACTGAAGAGTTACAATTGATCGTAAGATTGATTGTATCTCTTTATGTTACCGGCTCCAGAACTGACGAAAATATCTTTTCACTGATTCAAAAAGAGTGCATAGTGCATACACTTCATTCCAAAATTTTTTTGGACTGAGACAAGTAAGAAATATTCTACTTCAGAATATGAAGCCTGAGTTAGTCTATAAATGATAACGTAAGAGGTTTGAAATGACAAAATTGCGGAGAAACAAGCATACATGGTGATGAAACAAGCCACTTCATGGTACAAATGACCTTAACATGACCCCAATTGGTACGTGCATGCGCAATTGTTTTGATGGACGTGCTACTTATTTAACCCTTTTGAGACAATTGACCACATTTCATGTTTTGGCTCTATAACTTTTGATTCAGAGCTCTAAAAAATATACCAGATGCACGAGTAGAAAGAGCCAAATTTTCTGCACACACTATGTCCATTTTTATTACATGACCATATTGCGTTTGATGCCAGGAATTTTAAAAACAAGAATAAGCTTTGAGATCCTTAAATTGGCAACACATTAAGAGGTTCAAAATCATTGTTTTTCATCAAAATTGGCAACTTCTTTCAATTGTTCAACAAATTTCTAACCATGTATATTGTTTTCAAAGACATTACACCTTATTTGAACCATGTAGCACTAAAAGAAAAATATTACTGTTGCCAATTTGAAGAACAAACTGTGATCAATTTAGCTCTTAAATAATCCCTGTCCTGAAAGGGTTAACAAGTGAAATCATACTGGTGTGCACATCGTGGTGCATACAAAAATGAAGCGTATAAAGGTCAATTGTACTCGGTACAAATGACCTTTATCTGCACATGCGCAAATTGTAATTACGAACTGGCTTATTCAAAATTAGCTACGGGCATGAGCAACTTTAATATGCAAAGCATGATGATCATACGTATCATAAAAAGCCTTTGCATGGACAACAGCAAATTTCAGAACTGAACCACAAGATATACTTCTATGGGCATAAAGCCTCATTAATATCATTCTTCTCTTCTTTTAATAGGGGCGGGCAGGGGGGGGGGGGGAAGGGCCTCTGGGGAATGCACCAAAAAATAGTTGGTACTTGTGCAATCACATTTTTGGTGCTGTACAAAGTGCCCTCTAGTGAAAATTTATCACGATTCAAGAGAATTCTGGTAATACCATACAAGATGTATTCTACAAGCATTCCCTAATAAATTTGAATATTAAATCTATTTTATTATTTACAGAGAACAACTCTCTTAGCAGCTGAAACAAATACAAACCAAAGATTAGCAAGGTTTCTTTTAGGTTAGTATGGACTTTTCCTTTATACCTCTACCTTCTCAACACATTGTTAGTTACATTGTTATCTGCTTACAAATGCAAAGTAGGCATTATATTTGTCATATATATATATATATATATATATATATATATATATATATATATATAAATTGATAAATTTGCATAATATTTACATATGACTTCACATATCACTCTCAAAAGTCAAAAGACCATTCATACAATTTGTTGTTCGTCTTTAATTAAGAACAGTATCAACCTTTTCTCATATAGGTTGAATTTGATCTTTATCTATAAAAGACATAAATATTTTCTGTATGTGCAAAAAAATTCGAATCACTTTTTTGATTCCCAAATTTTCAGGAAATACCTCTTTGATTTTATTCTCTTTACTTAGGTTAGGTAAACATCAAACTTTATATTAAAGGTATTAAAGCTATTGTGCAGTAGTGGTAGCAAAAAGAAAATGGGCATGAAACGGATTAAAAATATTCTCATAGTGTCCGTCTTGCATAAAAAAAGATACATGTGTGAGATCATCTGGTAATTCCACTAATGATTTCTGGTGACTTTCAGTAAAATTATTGAAATGATCACATATCAACCGTTACCTTCTGCGCTAGCTAGGGCCACTCATGCCGACCTTTCCCCGCACAGCGGTGCACAGCGTTTCGTACACATGTCGCATAAACGGACAAAACTCAATGTTTATTTCTTTAATATTTTAGCCATTTCTGAACCAAATTTTCTCAAACAAACATCACCTATGTTTAAAATTAATCAATTTAAATCAGTACATGTAGTAATTTTCATTCAAGCTGCCTAAGTAGTTAAATCTCCAAAGCACCCTCTTTCCCACTACTGAACACTACCTTTAAGCTAATAATATCATCATAACCTAAAGTAAATGACAGGCGATGAATTTAATAACTATTAGACTTCTGAAGTATTTCATACATCTGTGAAACAAAGATTAAAGTGGTTTAAACTGGTAATGTGCATTAATTCATTTTCGTCACTTTGAGTCTGCTAATTCCACCCAAGACGTGATCTTTGAACTGTAATATCCTATCCTAAACATTGTCCATTAGCTTTAAACTGAAGTCATTGCAGCTCACATTTGACTACTTTAACCAGTCTATGGAGCTTTTTTGCAGCTTAAATCATTAATCCTTTAGCCACTGAACCGCCCGGAACCGCCCTTCCTTTTACTCACTGAACCGCCCATGGACTTTGACCTGTGTAACAGCAAATAAAAGGGATATTGGGCGATGAATTTTTTTGTGTGCTATCTTCAGACATAAGCCATTTAGAATCAGTATTGAAAACGATGCGTTACTGTGGAAAGATTTTGCGTACACCAGAGAGTTTATGCCGCAAGATGGTTTACTGAGCAGCGAGTTCAGTGAGTACATGGCTACAGTGTGCGTAATCCGCAGGTGCTAAAGGGTTAATGTGTCCCAGGCTTTCATGTTTGGTCTATTTTTCTTCCTACTGGGTTTTCCCAGCTTCCTGCAAAAAAGTACATCAACAAGAAATCCTATTGCTAGTTGATTTCCTGTGAAGATTAATAGCGACTGGAAAAATAAATGCTAGGGATAAACAGTAACCTAGTTCTGGGTCGTTTAAATTATGTTTCGAAAACACACTCCCTGAAACTATCATTCCACATAGTCAGATAAACAGCACCAGATTGATTTATAATAATCCACAATAGAATTAATGAGTCAATGAGATAATAATTAGTTGATCCTTCATATACTCAGATTTAAAAGGAGCAGGATACATCCTCAGCCTCATCTAAATACCACTACAATCATCCTACCTGATCTACTTGTCATATAACCTCAGTCAAACCAACAAGACTGACATCAGAGCGACAATAGACAAAAACAAAAAAAATCACTTTACCCCAAATGGCCGAGATTTTGTTGATTTATTGGTTGGTTCCTTCTAATGATTACTTGATATGCAAGAGTGACTGCTTTCATAATTTCACTTCTGATGACCATTAGCGGGCATTTTTCCAGGGTCACTTATTGTAAAGGAGTGAACACTGCCAAAATTTCACTGCCTGAACTCCACTGGCTTGTGTGTCTTCCATGGATGCTTTGTTCCACAGGAGTGACCACTCTCATAATTTTGTTGCCAGATGTCTGGTGACTTGTGGATTTTCCATGGATCAGTTCTTTCACAGGGGTGACTGCTTTCATGATTTTGCTGCCACAAGTCCATTGGCTTGAGGGTTTTCTAGAGAGTCACTGGTTAGTCCTGAATATTCTGCACCTCTGTCTACCCCCTGGGCCTTCTCCCGAATTGCAAACACCTCCTCAATGGCCTTCTTGAAGCAAAGAAAGTTGTAGTCGATCAGACCTGCAGGAAATACAAGACTGATAGCTTAGAGAATAGACGGAGTAGGTTTCTTGCCTTAAAAAAAAAACTCTGCTATGTATTGAAATCCCATACTGCCAGAGTGTTTATATGTTATACGTTACATACATGTATACACTGTACATGTGCCAAAAGTCAACTGCGGCAGTTCACTGTTTGTGCCATTATTCGACCAAAGCAATTAAAGCATGAATTAACATCAAAGATTAATGGATATATTGATGCTCCTTTTGCATTACCTAATAGAGTGCAGTAGACACACATCACACAGTGGTTTGGAAGTGATATCAATCACTACATGGAAAAGCATCAGTATTGGAAAAAAAAAGGTGTTTGAAATGCCCCTCTAAAACTGAGAAAAACCACCACATTTTTTACAATAAGCTTGAAAATTACCCCCTTACAAAGAGAAGTAGAATGAATTCGAGTAACATGACTGGAAGCTTGTTTCATATAATGTCACACAAACATTCGTTGTTTCATAGAGCAGATGTAAGCATTAATAAGTTTTACCTTGTCTGTCAAAGTTATCTTCTCTGAGCAAACACACTAGGGCAAGAAATCGGTTCACCTCCTTCAGGTAGAGTACAGTAGAATTATTGAGCTTGATGATGGAGCTAGACTCGGAGTCATAGGCACTCCCATCCCCTTCTCTCTCCAAACTAAAGAGTCAAGATTTAGAAAATAAAACAAGATTTGATACGTTTTCATTGGTGTAGTTTATATAGAATGAACTGCATTTCTAGGGGATGTTTTCTTTGCCCTGAAATCAAATAAACAACGTCTTTTGGCAAGACATTCAATATGTCTCAAAATCAATTTGTTATCAGTTACGCAATTTAGGTTTCATTCGTAAATATCTTAACCGTAGTGCCACTGAGAAAATTACTCATGCTTTAATCTCATCTCGCTTGGATTTTGGTAATGGCCTCTTGTTTGGTTTGCCTCACAACCTACTCTAAAATGAAAAAAATTACAGAATGCTGCTGCTCGTGACATGACCCTCTCCAACAAGCACAGTCACATCACACCAGTTCTCAAATCACTTCATTGGTTGCCCGTAGAAGAACATATTGTTTTCAAGATTCTTTTGTTATTATTTCACGGTGTACATGGCTCCGCTCCACAGTACAACATTGGCTTGATCAAGCATTACATTCCCTCTAGACTGCTTCGTTCTCAAAATTCTGGCTCACTTGTCATTCCTGGGCTTAATACAAAGTGGGGGGAGCGAACCTTCACTCATGCTGGGCCGTCAATATGGAATACTCTCCCTCAAGGGATTAGAAATAGCAGTTCTGGTGAAGTGTTCAAAAACAATCTTAAAAAGTATCTGTTTAATTTGGCCTATAATTAATTACCATTACTTTTCATGTCCATACCTCTCCTATTGCACTTTTGTTTATTTGTCATCTTTTGCACACGTTGCGCCTTGAGCATCTGATCATCAAGTGGATTTGGCGCCTTATAAATCTTATATATTATTATTATCACTATTATTCATCTACATATCCTACATTTTTGCCACTCTAAACCCAAATACAGTGAATGGGTACTGGATAGGAAGTAATTCCTTGAATGCTCTCAGAGCCCAAGGGTGGCTTGGCTATAGCCAGGGTAAGGGTAGTACTTTGTAGGCGCCTTGAGCATCCCCTGGGATGGATATGTGCGCAATATGGATATAGCTAAAAATGTAGTCATCATTAATTGTATTTTCCTGCGGTACATTGTAGAACAGGAAAATTTTGTATATGCGTATTCATGAATGATTAAGTAACAGGTACTATGGCGAGTCTTTCTGGCAGGCTATTCCCTAAATATTGATGTAATATTGTCATTTTGTATATTTGCATGAGATAGACGGGTGAGAAGGAAATACAATAACGAATGAGGAAGAGAATATACTATCATTTTCATAACTGGATCCCTAAATCCGATTATAATTCCTGATTGTAATTCAATGAAATTAGGAGAGGTGGAGGCCTTGGTGTGGCAATAAGCCTTGAGAAAAACATGTTTTTATAAAAATCCATAACATTTAATGATTTGCTTGGAGAAGTCTGTACAGCGCCTACATTACATGAACTTACCCGTAGATACATGAAACGTCAATGACAACGTCGATCATATCACAACATAACTCGTAGGATTGCATGTCGACGGGAGAGCTGTCTGTAGCGATGTAGATCTTACTCACAACATCAAAGAGGAACGCTTTCTCAATACCAGAGTTCTGTTTACGAAAAATGATATTTGAAAGGAATCAACATGACTATGATAAAATCACCAACACGTCTTAACGAATGGGTCATGCCTCCAATTTAATCTTGGACTTGGACTTTAAAGGGAAGGTTGAGTTCTGGGAAAGGTGATAAATGATTGGTGAGCTTTCTCTTTCCTTTTTTTTTCTCAGTTTGGAAGAACATCATAGTAGAAATGTCCCCTGAAAAAGAATTGCTCTTCAAATGCCATCATATTCGAATGAGAATTAGCAGAATTGTTTGGGCCGAACATTCATGCCACATGTGTGTGTAGTCCCATATACCCATTTCTGTGTGCAGTGCATGTGCTGGGTCAATTTCCTATCATTTTTAT
Organism: Heliocidaris tuberculata; assembly: GCA_025618425.1. NCBI lineage: Eukaryota > Metazoa > Echinodermata > Echinoidea > Camarodonta > Echinometridae > Heliocidaris > Heliocidaris tuberculata. Next base: position 31,507,774 of record CM046835.1, read on the forward strand.
GATCCCAAAATCTCACAGTATACACCAATTATTATGTAGAAATTATTAACCTTTCCCAATTGCTTTGAGACAATTTCTTTCACAATGTAATTGCATGACCAGAACTCAACTTTATCTTTCATACCCTTCTACATTTTTTTTCCACACCATAAATCATGTCATTAATTTCACTGATCTCATAATCTTAAGATATAATCAGTTCACTCTTTCATGGTCATATATCCCCTTTTCTCGTAAAATATCTAATGACTGGCTCTGGATTCAAAGTGGAAACATAACTCATATAGATCCTGATAAAGGATCAGAGGTCGACTTGTTATGTGAACGTTTTATAGGGGTAAATGACATTTGACAACACATATTCACATGATACAAATCCAGTACAGTCACCACGTTTTAGTAATTCTTTCTTTAACCCTTTCAGGACAGGGATTATTTAAGGGCTAAATTGATTACATTTTGTTCTTCAAATTGGCAACAATAATATTTTTCTTTTAGTGCTACATGGTTCTAATGAAATGCAATATCTTTGAAAACAATATACATCTTTAGAAACTTAGTCGAAAATTTGAAAAAATTGCCAATTTTGATAAAAAACAGTGATTTTGAACCTCTCAATGTGTTGCCAATTTAAGGATTTTGAAGCTTATTTTCTTTTTAAAATTCCTGGCATCAAACGCAATATGGTCATGCAACGAAAACGGACACAGTGTTTGTAGAAATTTTTTCCTTTTCTACTCCTGCATCTGTTATATTTTTTAGAGCTCTGAATCAAAAGTTATTGAGCCAAACCACAAAATGTGGTCAATTGTCTGGAAAGGGTTAAACAAATTTGACTCTTGTGAAAAGGCTCCAAAACGAATCACTCACCGAAATAAGAATGTTCAGGAGGTTCTCCAGAGTAGGAAGCTGGGGAATAAGCTTCTGTACAACCTTGCTGAAAGCCTCAAAGATGGAGTGATCATAGATACTGGTCAGGTAGAAACTAGAAGACAAGGGAGAAAACAAAACTTATCACTGGTAACATACATGTAGAAACAAGGAGACTAGAGAGTAAGGGAGAGAAGAAATGAAATCATCACTAAGACTGTATGTTATTTGTAAGGGAAAATTATAATTAACCCGAAGTATCTGCACTGTAGGCATTTACTCACTTGATCAGCACGGACAACATGCATACTAGTTTGCATGGTATGGATACAAAACCTACATGTGATGTGTACCCCCACTTTGTGAAATACAGAATCAAACATATCAATGCAAGATGGTACAAAGCCCAATTCTTTTGCTGTTAAAGAGCATGATGAGAAAGTTGGAGGCTAACATGAAGGGCAGTTTCAGGAGGACTAGGTGCTATAGTGTTGGAAGATTTCTATTTAACCAGATAATGAATGGGCCAGCATATCACAGCATACATTTTCATGATTTTCATGCAAGAAACTTTATTTATTGGTCAATCCTTGATAAAAAAGGGAATGGAACCGATTATTAGAATCCAACAGTGATACTCTGTGGCGAAGCTCTACCAAACAAAAAGTTAAAAAGCAGAAAAGAACATCTGTCAAAAATAACAAATAACATAGGAAATAATATGGCATATAAATCTTTATGTTATCCTTCTACCCTACCTTAGATGAATACACTCGAGCCCTGCGTCAGCCAGATCCTCGTTGGCTCTCCGATGGATGTCCCGTTGTGTCTCGATCTTGTGATCATCTGATAGGCCATCCACTTTGTGAATAAAGACCTTGAACTGGATGTTAGGGTTGACCTTGTACGCTCTTGAGACGGTCACATGCAGCTTGGCTAGGGCATCCATATAGTCATCCTATACGCGATTGAGGAGATATGTGCAAGGTTACAGAAAAGTTTGGTCATGACCATTCTTTCAAATACTATTTTCTTATTTGATACATGTTTTGCATATGTGCTGTATTTGGAGAGATTCTGCATATGTTGTATGGGATAATAAGACAATATTTCTAGCCTACTGGCTGTAATATAATTGATGAAATACTTCAACTTGTGTCGTCATTGCATTGTCATACTACTAAGAAACCTACATGTACAAAGTCAGGTTAAATAATAATGTCGCACAGGAGCTATGTCATGGAATCGCCCTTTATAGTTCAACTTAAAATAATCTAGCTTTTATAAAATTATTAGATTAAGTCATGTGACATCAGGAGTCGAGTTCAGAGAAAACACAACTTCTCTTTAGAGTCCAAAATGTCTGCGCCTTGAACCTAATACATGTATGTGCGGGATTGCCACACCATAAAATACTGCTGGATAAACTTCCAAAACATCTCACGCAAAACTGTGATAAATCTGTGTTCCTGGTTCCTTACCTGAGCATCAATGACAAAGACCAGTGCTTCACAACCGCCAAAGATCATTTCAGAATCAAAAGCGGGATCAAAGAAGTCCATCTGGCCAGGGAAGTCCCAGATTTGGAACTGGACAAAGGAACTGTTGTTGATGTCTGGCAATGGAAGTAACCAAAATTTAAGAATTTTAAATACACACATACTGAAGCATTTTCGTCTAGGACTCAATAGAATAAAATGCAAGAAATTATATGCTAGGTTAAATTTCTTGGTAAGACACGCCTGCAGTGCTCCATGTACCTGGTTGTATAGACGTTTTCAATATCCATCAAGAATCAATCATACCACTGCACAATCTTACATATAACCATTCTGATCAACTTCCATGAAGTTACTTCCTCATTCACTTTATATATACATGTACATGAACAAGACATAAAAAATAAAAGACACACATATATACCTTCTACAGAATGAGAAAGGAAGCCCTAATTTTTTTTTTTTGTTCAAGGACTACGCTTGGAAAGGGGAGGGGGGGGGGGGGCAAGGGGCGGAGCTAGAATGGAGGGAAAGATAAAGAAAGACATGGGACAGAGAAGCACACTAATTAGGGGGGGGGGATCTTAAATCTCTCAATCCTCTTAGGGTCTTGCTTAAAAGAAAGAGAAAGAGAGAGAGAAAGAGATCTAGAGAAAGAGAGAGAGAGAGAGAAAGAGGGGGGGCAGAAAATTGTTAGAGAAGTTACTCATTAGCTACTTTTCCTTACCGTCTTTTACAATCTTATTTGTACTCTCCAAAAATAATGTTTCATTTGGGGACATCTTGTGGAAAACTACTTTCTGTATTGATGATTTCCCGCTCCTGTACAAAAAAAAATGAAGGATAGAATAGAAACAAACGGTCATAACACTTCTATCAACTATCAGCAGGATTAAACCTTAAAATCTGATGGTTTGATGGTTGATTTATTTTACCCGACTGCTGAGAAAGTATATGTGTATGCTTGTAAGTAAGCAACCAGGGGACTGACAGCTTTAAGTGCTCTCTGAGGGACTTGGTAATGAGGATTAATACCTTACCAAAGGGCACTCGTGCATCCACTTGGTTTCGAACCAGGGTCCTCCCAGTAACAAGACCACTGCTCTACCACTTAGCCACTGCACCTCCTCTAAATGATTCCCAAAGATTTTCATCTAAAATTGTAGCTAATGAAGCTTCGAATTTGAATACAATCATGTAGATCAATAACAATCAAATAAACAATGTATACCAAACTATTCCAAGGAGTTACACTTGGAGAGCAGAAGAAGTATTACTTCATGTAGTAAATATTATTTGATATTAAGTTTTTAAATTTTCTAATTACTGTTGACTGACAGCAAACTATGCTTGCTAAGTTGCTAAGCTTTTCAAGGTCAACAATTTTTTGTTTACATTTGCGTTTCTATGTTGGTCAAATGGGCAGGTGCAAAACCAAAACTACATGTAGCAGTCGCATCTGTAAGGGAATACTAGTTACAAAAATAATTTTGAATCAAGACTCAACTACTTAGAGTGGATGCTTGCTAATAAATGAGTATTACAACAAAGTTTTAATAAATGTTCAGTTTCCTAAACAACTTTTGACTTGGTTGCAAAATACTTATGATTTTTACAGACATGCTAAAAATGCAACTAAAAAAAAAAGTGCTTACCTCCTGAGCCCCATGAGCAAGATTCTGGGTCTGGCATCAGAGCTGGACACCTTCACTTCACCATTATGTCCTTCCTGAGAGTATTGAAACTCCTGGGGGAAGGAACCTACCACACAGTAGCGCTCATCTCCTCCAAAGCCTGATCCCTCTTCCAAAGACGACTGCAAAACGAAAATAGGGAAATTACTTATGTGTCAATGAATAGCACTGGTATGCTGTTCACCCCTTCACCCACATGTCAAATATTTATGAAGTTCTAGATTTACATGTACAGTGTAACATCTAATTCTTATATCTGGATGTGTCATTCCACTTACATGTAATTAAGACATTAGTATAGAGGGGAACCCTGTGTCTATGCAACTAAGATTTGACTTGAAATTTAAGAAGATTCTCTTTTATATTCCTCTAATTAGTCCTGATATTCTAAAGATTAAGTCATTATGTGTCAAAAAATCTTGTTACAATTTTAGCAAGAGCAATTTCATTTTCACAAGAAAAGACGAGTGTGTCATTTTGACATTGTAAAAACGTGTCTCATGTCTGTGCACTCACTCATTTTACACACAGTTTGGGATTTTTTCATGACAGATAACATTTTGAGGTTTGTAAATAAAAATACTGAAATTAGAACTTTTCTCAATATTTCTATAAGGTCTAGTTTTTAATGTGCGTTCAAGCACTCATAGTGGCATTACTATACTTCGTGTTTATAATTTTGGATGGTCTCACACCTTAACACTTTCAAACATCACTGCACAAAAGTCACCAACATTCACTCACAATCGGCATTCAATTTACAAATACCCAACACCAACATATCCATGAAATACAATAATTTGTTGGGAAAGACAATTCCAAAAATTAAATCCGTAATTTACTGTCAGTTCTGGCGAAATGAGGTATCGCAAGTCATTGTGTACATTTCACAATCGCCGCGAGCGCCGACATCTCCCCTCCAAAAAATTGGTCCCTATCGCGCACATGTAAAAGTCCTGATTTTCCTTGTGCACGATTGTAGAGATCGATGTGCACATGCGATACGGAGTTTCTTTGTGGACAAAATTATATTCCGAGTTTATTCTAAAACATCGCCGGAATGAAAACAACATGCGATGGCGAAAAATATCGGCGGGGATTTCTTCGGTTTGGACATGATTTTGACTTTGGATTTTGCTGGAAATATCAGAAGTTTGTCCTAACGGACATTTACGGTAAGAGTGAGATTTATGAGAGCTGAATTTGAAATAAAGTATTTGAAATATTTATCTTATTTTAGTACATGAGATGTACTAAGAAAATACAGTAGTATTTTGGCATTTGCCTCTATGAGTGCATTCAAGGGCACTGCACAGACATACAAATGTAGGCACTCTAGCCATGACCATGGTCACTGGAAATTGTTCAAGTAGAGTGTTGTCTATTCTCCCAGATCTGGACTAACTCGGACTCTGTGGAAATCATGGCAGAATTTTCCAAAAGAGCTCAATCGATCACAAATACTTGCATCAACTTTCACAATATGATGGGGGAACCTAATGTTATGCACTTTATTTCCAGCCCCTAAAAAGTCATTAAGTTATAAATTTTAATCTCTGAGAAAATTATGACAGATGAATATCAATAACATTCATTTTCAAGTCGACGTCAATACCCGTGTCAAATTTAGTTCGACAAAATGAAAGGGTCCTAAGGCTACGCACACGTAATAAATGAATGCAAAACTTGATTTTGAAGCCAGTCTAACAATCTACAGTACTACATGTACCCCTGCTGGAATTAACTGCTGATCTCCAACCCAAATGGAGGAAGAAGAAGAAGAAGTAGTAAATTTGACCCCGATTTCCAAATAGTGATAGTATCACAAAAATAAAGAAATTACTCATTCTTTTTGGCAAACGTAAATGATATCTTCATTGCTTACATGTAGTCACAGCTAAATTTGGCGCAATGAACATGCCACATTTCGCATATTTGCGGGGTGTGTAGCTTTAGGATCCCTAGCACTCCAACTCTTGAAACCTTTGTCATGCAAAGCCGAGTTTGCCCTAGTGCCAAGTTACCCTGACCCTTACTGCGGCAGCCCGAACGCGTCCTTTGAAAGGTTGGGTGCCTTTTAAATCCAAGATCGTACGTCAAAATTATGCCATGAAACATGACAACTTCATTTAAGGCTACTTTAGGTACATGTACTTACAATACTTTCCGGATAACTTTCGTCTTTCTTTTCGATGAGGATGGTATAAAAAAGGCCTATTAATTTCCCACCTCCTGTACTAAACACTTTCGTAGGCCGGTGTATAGTTTGCAATACGCATGCCCGTCAGTAGCAGCTCCAATGCTTTTACGTACGTTCTCGCTCGCAAGAGACGATAAGGGAGGATTGAGTGAAAAAAAGTGACATTTGATCGACTCTACACATTTGTGAGGAAGAACTGATTTGCAGAAGGTCTATTTATGTAAGTGGCATTGTATATATGATACTTTAATTTAAAAAATATGTACCTACGATACAACTATACATGGTCATTTGACCATGTAAATTGTGAGCCCAATGGAATAGTACTGGTTTCACTCAGGATGCTGCCACGAAGTGGCAGCATCCCAGGGCCACCTAACTCCAGGGAGCTCGACCGCGTAGCGTTCGAGCTCCAGGTACAAATAACCGACGTCTGCATCGCCATGAGTTTGGTTAAATTCATTTGTTAGTTTTTGAAGGTAAGATGAAAATTTGTACTTACATGTCAGGATAATTACTTTATATATGCAGTAGGCTTTCAGATTTCACGATTTGACGATCATTTCGATGAAAAAAAGATAAATTTCCTCTCCGAGCCGATCTTTCCCCGTGTTGTATCGTCGATGCAAATGACTCGCATTCGCAATGCGCATGCGCTGAATTGCATGCGCACCGTGAATACGAGTCATTTGCATCGACGATACAACACGGGGAAAGATCGGCTCGGAGAGGAAATTTATCTTTTTTTCATCGAAATGATCGTCAAATCGTGAAATCTGAAAGCCTACTGCATATATAAAGTAATTATCCTGACATGTAAGTACAAATTTTCATCTTACCTTCAAAAACTAACAAATGAATTTAACCAAACTCATGGCGATGCAGACGTCGGTTATTTGTACCTGGAGCTCGAACGCTACGCGTTCGAGCTCCCTGGAGTTAAGGGCCACCTTGACCCGGCCTGTTCCCTTTCTTCACTGCTTTCCTGTCAGCACTTTTCCTTGACTCTGAGCCTGAGCCTCGACTGAAAAATACTAACAGTCATCTGGCCTGAATATAAAAAGCATTCTTTGCGACAAAAACAAGCATTATGGTAGTGGACCCTATTTCCGAACACATTTCACAAAATCAACCATAGCAAATAAAATATTACATGAATATCTGTCAAACTTACATAATAAATGCTCAAAGTCCTACAGAAAAAGAAGTTGATGGAATTTAAAAAAAACATACATGTAGATTTAATACGATATTCCCTTCCGAGCGAACCCCTTCCCAACGACGCGGCGTTTTGGTCCCTTAAAAAAGGTATTGTATTTCCGAACGTGCGCCCCCTATGGGAAAAAGACACATCCTATCCTGATATTTGGGGCCAACGGGATGAAGACTGGGGGTGACGAGAGAGCAGGTTATAAGATATTACTTTTGTTTTTTGCCTCATTTTAACTTTAATAGACGATAGAGTTAGACTCTAACTTAATCATGTTAATTACAAATCCTTTTGTCTTAAAAATAAAATCAACATGATCAATCATTCAATGCCACAATAATCACACATAATAAATACTATCATAAATACAATCAATCAATTAACTTTTGTTCACCTTTTAATAAGTGCAAAAGTTAAACTTCAACTTGATTCATCAATTGATGCAATTCTTCATTCGACCATTATTCTGATTAATAATCTTGACTTAAGTTTAGTTTTTTCTCCACTACTCAATTGGTCTAGAAATAGAAAACTGTCTCTCTAGATCTAGATCAAAATGTACTAGCTCTACTAATGATTCAAAAATATAAGTTCATCACCATTTCTGAAATGCTGTCTATTGTCAGTCAAAATAGTTCTTTTCGATTCCCACTTTTCTCAGATGACAATTGCGCTGTGCTATATATTAGCATTGGGCAAAATCTCAATTGTTTCGGCTGATCATGTGACACATACCGTGCGTGACCAGAAAAAATTGCCAATTTAATAAAAATTATGTTCCAAGTAAATACATATTTACCCTTAAAAGTAATATTTAACAGCTATAAAAATATTTCTTAAATTAGTATTTTTTTGTTTTAATTTCATAATATTTAATTTGATCTTAATGAAACACATCGACTACAGAATAGGTTCAAGTTCAACGAAGCAGCTTGACCTCTTCCCGACCTTTTTTACCAGCTGCGAACGAACGGATCGAAGGGGGACCTGTTGGGAATCTCGCCCATACCGTTCCCCACGAATCGACTGTGCGTACCGTACCGAAGTACTCCGTCGCGGCGTCGTGTATATATGAGTACGTAGCTGGCCCGGCCCGACCGAGCTCCCCTCAGCTACGGGATTGCTTCCGTGCGGCCGCGTCCCGCACGGCCGGATGTATATATGCCAACGCTACGCGATACGGGAAAGTGATCAAGGCTTGTTTTGCAAAATCGGGACCGCACGATCGAATAATCAACTTCTTCTTCTTCAATCGCAAAAATCTGACTGAGTCTGACTCTGAGGGCTAGAAACCAAGGGCAGCAAAGGGAGGCAGGCAGAGTTGGATGTCGGAAACCCCTCAGACTTTGGTATGGCTGAAAAGTTGTTCCTTCTCAAGAGTACAAGCTTCAATCTGAGCAGAAAATCTAGGATTGTAAACAGTTTGGGTGGGTCTTGTATTCGTAATCGTAGGGTGCATGATGATAACGATGATCATGTCTTAGTGTTTGTTGCATGTTGTCTACTTTATCTTGCTGATAATCTCTGCTTGTTCTGAACTTCTGGTATTAATAATAGTACACTTTATACATATTTCTTTTCCTAGATAATAAGCAGTGATACTGAGTGATAAGGATATTCTTGTTCAGTTGAAAAAAAGAAAAGAAATTTGCAAGACAATGATTTCATCAGACATGTTTTTAAAAGATGAGCAGTGATGAGCTTACTGCACTGTTAGACATGCTAGACCATCCATGTAGTATTTGGATGTTAATTTCATTGTCATCGTCATATATGTAACATGATAGAGTTGAGTGTAAGAAATTATTGATTCCTTGGCTTTGTTGTGTGCCAAAAAAGGCAAACATGCATGCAACATAAACCAAGGAAAAGGGGATTAATTATTGCGCAAATGCACTTGCCAGTGCAGTGCCACAGTCTCATTGCATGTTTGATGAACATGATGAAATGAAGCCCAGCGACAATTGCTTTGCTCTTGCTTAGTGAACACTTGTAATGCTTGGATTTGTTGCACATCAAACATGCAGTGCTATTACAGTAAGCACAAATAATGAAATATGCCATGATTTATCGCTCATTTTGCATCAGGATTTCCTCAAAATCGTAGTAGATAGTAGAGTCTAGTGTGTTCTTTTTTTGTTTTGTTAACAAGAACAACTGTCGAAGTTTTTGTGACTCAGACTCGGTGCAGTGTCATGATTTTCACAAGGCAAACATATCCATGCCTGTTTTTGACATTGTGAAACAAACATTGAGTAACATTGTCTGTTTGCTTTTATATGCGTACCGGTACTGATTCATTTTACATCCACTTTAAGATGTTTTACATGAAGGATGACACTTGAGTCTTATAAAATAACATTGCTTAAATTAGAACATTTTGTTAGGCTTTTCTTAGCAGTCTTATTTTAAAATTTTGATTATTGTAATTTTACATCTGTGTATCTCTCTATACTAACAGATGAGTTTTGGGCACCTTTGCATACAACAGTCTTGATACATTGTTGTGGGAGATATCTGAAGTGTACGGTACCAGTAGTGTATGAACCTGACATCAACTTCAGGCAATTTTTTAAAGCTACTTGTAGACCTGGAAGCCTCACTGCACATTGATATTACATAGACTCATAGAGTCAGTGCTGTGATTATACTACAGCACTGTTGATAACTTACATGTAGGTTAAGTGCCTCAAGGCTCAAACCAGTTACCAGTTATAATTTGAAATTTATTTTTATTATTTTACTTTTACATGATTTGTTCTGTCACTAAGAATGACACATTTTCATTACAATAGTTCCATATTTTAGACAAACTGATAACCTTCATTTCTTTGACTTAGCAATACATGCAATTGAATGTTTTATGAAAATTCACATTCTTTAGAATATATAATAATGCATTTTTAGATGACATTGTATCGATATACAATGTAATTTGTAGCAGGTCTTGAACTTACGAATCTATGCCTTTTTTTTTGCATCTGGCCATTGTGAATGTTAGCTCTTTTTTTTTTCTTAATACTAATACATGTAGTTCAAGAAGAAAGGAATAATTTGATTGTTTTTGCAGTAGTATTGTAATGATCACAGTCTTTGAAAAAGTTGATAGGTTTTTGTTTTGTTTTGTTTTTCTTTTTATTTCTTTTTATTTATAGATCAATGTAGATGATAGTAGATCTATAGTAGATTTAGACTACATTGTCTTGCTGGGGATTTAGTTTTACAGTCTCATGTTTTAAAGGGGAAGTCCACCCTGAAAATCAGATATCAAGTTGGTTTTAAAAGAAGGAGAAACATTAAAGAAACGGATCAATGAAAGTTTGAGCAAAATCCGATAAGAAAAGAAAAAAGTTTTGAAGTTTTGAAGTTGTAATCAATCAAACACAAATTGGCAGATCTGTGACGTAACTTTCGAGCTCCTCTCCCATTTGCTCTATACAGGAAATTTCATATATTTTCATTTTCTTAGTTTTTGATGAAAAAATACATTTTTGCTTTATACAGGTTTTGTGTAAAAACATAATGATTATATCTAGGTTGCAAGTACATGTATGATTAAATATTTTCTTTAGAAAAAGTGGAAATTTATTATTATTTTAGTACAGGGAAAATGGGAGAGGAGCTCGCAAGATACATCACAGAGCTGCCAACTTTTGTTTGATCGATTACAACTACAAACCTTTATAATTTTGTTATTTCTTAGTGTATTTTGCTCTAACTTTCAATGATCTGTTTCTTTAATTTTTCTCCCTCTTTCAAAACCAACTTGATATCAGGGTAAGGGCGGCACCAGGGTATTTTGATAGGAGGGGCAAGACGACCTAAAGATGACGTCATATTTTTTCTCCATTAAATAACGGGTAATATAGAGTTATATGTTTAAGACCTCTCTTTTTAATACTCCTCTTTCTTCTTTCTTCCCTTTTCTTCCTCCTTTTCTTCTTTTTTTCTTCTTTTTTTTTCTTTTTTCACTACTTGAAAAATTATAGGGGGGCGGTCGCCCCCTCTGCCCCCCCCTGTAGCGCCGCCCCTGTATCAGGGTACATGTATACTTCTCCTTTAAACCGTTTTTTTATCAGGGTTTGCGATTGAAATCAAATCATGATTTAGTTTTAGAGAATTAAGTATTAAATTCATCTGTCTGGTTGATTTAAATCACTCAATTTACTGAGGTTTAGTTGGGTTTTTAAAGTTTCAATGCTCATTTGCCTTTTTTCATTTTGGGTGGTATTTTAAGAAACTTTAAAGTGGACTGTCTTTCCAGCATTATGCAATTTTAATCATGATTTGAAAAGAAGAATCGCTAACCCTGGTTTCTATTTAAATCACAGTGATTTTAACTTCCTTTTCTTCTTTCAAATGGGAGCTTTTGGGGTTTTGTATAAAAAGGTGGTATTTGTTTAGGGCAGTGTGCATGTAATTTTGTGTTTACCAGAGCTCTTTTCAAGTTGTCCCAAGCTCATTATGAGCCTTCCACTTCGCCGTTAACTCATGTGTATTTATACATGTATGTATTTGCCAATCTTGGATTCCAACGTGATCTCAACCCTAAAAAGATCATAAAATATTTGCCAATATTTCTTAAATATCTATGATCTTTTACTTTGATTTTCTACATGTACATTCATCCATAGAAAAATATTATCAGATATCAGTTTTCCCCCTAATTTCCATCTCATGCCAAACTAATTCTTCGTTCTATAGCTCTGTGTTTATATGTCATTTCTTCTCTCTATCTAGGCTTGTGGTTGTATCGACTTTGTTCCCAACTCACCAACTCACTTCAGCATGTCACAGAGCTTGCTCTTCATCGTTTGTTGCCGCTAAGCTAGCTTCTTCCATTTTAGTTGTTGGAACGTTTGCATGTTTCATTCGCTTCGCACTCTCAGTCCATCACCACTCACTTTTCTCCCGTTTTTGGTTCACTTTCTTTTGACCTATCGTTCCAAAGAATGTCATCTCATTGGCTGAGTCCACCAAAAGGTAGGTGAAACTCATTTTTAACACTTTTTTGCTGTTGTGTTGCTTTGTTGTCTTATTGCATAATATACACTAGTAGTTGTTGGAAAGACGTATCTTGAGTGTACCGCTTATGTCTAACTTTATGTACATCTCACAGAAACAAGTGTCCACATTTTGAAAGTGATTAAAAGAAAACTTAAACCTTCGATGTGAAAACTGGATAATGCAACAATATGTTCTATGTTTGCTAACCAAATGTGTGAAGTAAGTAGAGGTGCCCAAACTTCACAAAGTTTGGAAATAATTGTCTTGCCAATTACTTGTACGTACACTGAAATGCATGCTTTCTCACACCTTTCAAGAGGTATTTTGGCTTTAAAAGTTGTTTGGTTGGAGTGTGTATACAGTGTATACTACTGTTAGATTGTTCCTTTTCTGTAATAAATTTTAAGTACTCTGTAGGCCTTCACATTCACATACATGTACATAATTGTAGCAGGCTACTGAAGCAGTGTCCAACATTCATATAACATACTCATACTTACAGTAGAGGATGTACTGTGTTGAAAGCTTGAAATCATGTGAGTTTCTCAGTCCAGTCTGAGTGTGGACTCAACCCTCTCGGGCAGTGGATATTCAAGGTTCTTTTGCTGTACAGTTTTCCTTCTGATACTTTTTTTTCTACAGTATACGCAGATATTTGTGTTTAAATTCATCCTTTTTATGCTTTTATTCATAACTCTTCTGAGATAGATTTCATTAAATAAAAACCAATAATCTCAGTTAAACTAGAATCACACAGGCACATGTAATTTCAGTAGTACATGTCATTTACTAATCAGAGCTTTTGTCTGCTGAGAGCAAGAAGGACATTAACAGGCATACATGTATATACATGTATAAAGTTAGCGCCCTTTTGGCTGTCAGCAGATGGTCTTATCATTTGTATAGACTTTTTTTTTCTCAGAACTTGTAACCTTAAAGAACCAACGTTTTTGTTGGATTAAATTGCTTTCTCCTTTAGCTGATACCAACTAGTTAAAAAAAGAAAGAAAAATAAATTGGCACTTGTAGCAAATTCAAGATGTCCTGGTACATGCAAAATGAAATTTTTATCTTTAGATATTAGTTGACTGGAAATTACATGTAACTAATATTACTTTTGTTTGTCTTGGTTTGCAGTTTGTTTTTATATGCACTTGATATTCCCACTGAGTACACATGTACATCTGCACATGCACAGTATACATGTACATTACTGCTTTTTCAAAACTAAACATAATCAGTGACAATGCCTGCAATAGAATTAATATTGCACTTGCTGATTTGTGCAGGAAATTATTATTGCTATTATTTCATTGATAACCAGCAAGAACTCTAGCTGATCTTTGCAGGCACATATGGTATACATGTAGATTGATTTAATTTGGCTACTTGAGTGAAATTGCTGTTGGGCAAGTGGCATGTACACCTTTCTTGTTCTGTACCTACTGTAATGCAGTATGACAATTTTTGTAGTGCTAGTACTTCAAAGATCGTTTTTGTACGGTTCAATATTACTTAAATGGCATATGCTATGACTGTATATTTGTAATCAAGCTTAATACAGACCATTATTTTTATTTAAAGACACCATTCAACAGCATAAATCTATGTTTAAATTGGTAATGGTAAGACCCGTAGAAGCCCACTTACATGTACATGTAGTTCTAAAGAGAAATTTGCTCAGTGCAAGATTTTGTCATCAATTGGATACCACTATAATAAGCCTAGATGTAAATTCAAAAGTGTGAACGTCATCCTCTCTAAATCTTGACAAAGATCAATGTGCGCATAGCTCTCAAAGCAGATTTTTAAATATTATATTCCACATTACTTTTCAATATTCTACCTTATACATATATACATTTACTTTGTAACACCAATATTAACATTTCCCAATTTCTATGCAGATTGTATAATTTATATGTAGGGACTACATGATAAAAAACAAATTTTTCCTTTTTATTTGAAATGAAAAAAAAAACGTCCCCCTAGAACCTGGTTTCTGAGCATTGCAAACACAGTTTGTGTTGACAGCAAGAAAGTAAACAATACATGTGTATGTACAGTACCATATTCTGACATAGAAAAATTGAACAGCTTCATCAAACTGAAATTATGGTACAGTTGCATCCGTGTACAATTCGATGGCAGATTAGATGAACTAATTGAACTTTTCACCCTCCTTATCAGCAATAAAACAGCAATTTATAGGATGCCAGACAATGGAAAATACAAACATGCATTTCATTTGTGTACATGTACAGCAGCTCATAATATGACATTATTTGTTGAGTACTAAAGTAACGTGCTCATTCAGTAGATGTACAGGTGTATACATCCAGAGTGCTAATATGAAGTTTGATATTCATGTCTTCAAAACTCCCTGAAAACATGTTCATGAATCTAAGTGACAAAAAGGTGCAGGGGTGTTTTTTTTTTTTAAAGCAAACTTGGTTTATAAAAGTATTCTCAGCATTGAGGTCATTATATGATAAAAGTTACATCAGTGTGTGCTGTAAACTTTTATTGCCTTTACATTTCCTTTGTCTGTTATTTACAGTACTTCACATGTCTGCCATTAAGATTTGTAATGCTAAATGCAGTTTTATGCAAAGCCAGAATAATGTACCTTTTGAGAGTTTGCAATGAAACGAAAAAGAAAAAAAAAAATCAAACCGCATACTATATATTCAGGTAATTGAATACATGTATTGAAATGCAGGAAGTTGAAGGGCATTGTACAGTGTACATGTATTTATTCAAATGTTGAAAGTACCCGGTAGTTCTGTGAATTACTGTATTACCTGAACTGCTAATGGCATTACATTGTTAATGATATAGACAGGCCTACTTATCAAATGTTTCTTGATGGTACTTTGTAACAGAACTGTTTGTACATGTTACAGTTTGTCAGTGACATGTACATGATGTACATGTAGTTTGTGGAGGCAAAGGGGGAACATGGGGCACATGCCACTGATTGCAAATGAGAGATAGAGAGAGAGAGAGAGCAAGAGAGAGAAAGAAAATAAGGATATAAATAAGATGAGAAAATTACCCTACTTCTTGTAATTCCCTACCCCTCATAGCAGCTCCGCTCCCTCCTATTTTATCCATCTCTGAAGAACAGTGCTCCCCCATTGCCATTATTGAGTAGCAGTGTAGGCTAGGACCTGGGGGAGGGTAGAGATAGACAATTTATGATCGAAATACTGGGATGTGACATGAGCAATGTCGGTACCAGATGAATTAGCCTGAAAATAGCTTCAATATAGTTCGGTGAATCATGTGATGGGGAGAGCAAATTTTCATTTCACCTTGGTGAAAGATTGAATCTTTATAATTGGTGGTAAAGGTATTAGAATTGGGGCCATCTCATTGCAACTAAAATCAGAGAATTCTGATGAAACATTGCTTGTTTTTTTTTAATTACTAGAATTAACTCATATCTACATGCACTGCATGTAGGTTTTAAACAGCCCTGTTTT
This sequence comes from Heliocidaris tuberculata, assembly GCA_025618425.1. Taxonomy (NCBI): domain Eukaryota; kingdom Metazoa; phylum Echinodermata; class Echinoidea; order Camarodonta; family Echinometridae; genus Heliocidaris; species Heliocidaris tuberculata. The sequence goes on from CM046835.1 coordinate 31,523,742, forward strand.
TGTTTTTGTAAAGTAATACTGAAATTCATCTGTGTAGGTTTTAGGTTTATTTAATTAATAGAGTTGAGAAAAAATGGATTGTTGGTTGCTTTTTATAGAAATTGAAATATATCTAGTTTTCTATTAATTGCCATGTTATTGTAAAGTTGGATACTAACAATTCTCGCCTCTGATTGAATAGTTTGGATACAACTTGTAATTCACAAGCTGCAGGAATTCGTTCATGGAATATGTTTTCAGACAAATGGAGACACATGTAATTCACAAGCTGCAGGAATTCATTCATGGAATATGTTTTCAGACAAATGGAGACACATGGAATCTCCCTACAACTTTCAAGGGCTACGCATAGACTTAGGTACATGTACATATTACTTTGCAGGCACAAACCCTGGTCAGTTGTAAAAGAGTGTCTGCACTGTAAGACTACCATAGGCCATGTACTATAGCTGCTCCTGACTCGACCGGAAGGTAGCTGAATTATGCTTCTTTCAAGACACAGTGATTTTCTGAAAAAGTGTCATATTAGGGTCTGTGCTTGCAGACTACATGTAGATTGCCTCAGTGTACAATTTATCAGTCTCCAAGATGCATAGGGCTACATTTATTCTTTGGCTGCATACTGTAGCCTAACATGCACATCTATTTGACATTGGTGATGTATATTTTGCTGAGACCTGTTTCCTTTGAATCATATCTACTGTTACAAAATTTACTCAGTAGGGTACCTGTACATACTGACCCGACCTACATGTACATGTAGCTATACCCTTGGAGTCAAATTATTGTTGCCTTAAAGGGAAATCCAACCTTAATAGTAAGTTGCTTTGAAAGAAAGAGGAAAAATCAGAGAAGCAGATTGGTGAAAGTATGAACGAAATCGGACAAGTAATAAGAAAGTTATGATTTTTTGAAAGTTGTAATCACTATGCATATGGGAATTTCAAATTGGCCGAATAGGTAATGTCACTGTGATGTACATGTAGCTGTGGACAACTCCCCCATTCGCTCTAACCCAAAAAATGACTAAAATGTCACTTTTTTTCAAAATGCATTACTCAGTAGGATCTTTTCGTTCATGAGGACCTATAACAATATGCTATCTCCAATATATTTTGAGTACTGCCCCGAGGGTAAAGGCGCCTCGAAGAAAACCGCAAATTAATGATATTTTTGTGTATGACAAATGGGAGAGTTGTCCACAAAAATGTCACAATTGACTCACCAAAGTGCCAATTTGAGATTCGCATAGATGTAGTGACCTCATTTTTCAAACATCCATAACTTTCTTAGTCCTTGTCCGATTTCTTTCCAACTTTCAGCATCCTGTTTTTCTTATTTTTCTGCTTTCATACAAATCATCTCATTACCAAGGTTGGATTGCCCTTTAATACAAAATAGGACTGTAATGTACATGTAGGCCTACATCATATTCTTGTAAGATATACATGTAGGCCTATATGCAGACTGTACATTTACGATGCTTTTCCCCTCAACGTTAGACATTGATCATGTAGGGTTCAGATTATTTGTTATGTAAGGCATGCATTTAGCGATGCAGTTAATATTGGAAAATCATTTGGCCATTTCTTTTCAGGATGAAAACAATTATTTGTTTTTTTGTTAGAAGCATGTTTCAAGAAGCTGATCTCATCGTCCTTGTTCCATATACATGTAGATGTAGTTGTAGGCTACAAAAGGCCATTTGTCTGTGTCATGTGTAACTATTTAGAGAACGACCATGGCCTGAGCCCTGGGGATATTTTTTACAAGGGTGTGCATGCATTTAGAAGATGATACACTTTTTACAAGGTACTGGTAGTGTTATGTAGCCAATTTCAGCTCAGGTGAAACATGGAACTCCTGAGTCTGTAATTAGGCCTACATGTAGCTGCCTAACATGGTGTCTAGAAAAAAAAATAGGGTAGCCAATTGCTGAGCTCATAGTGCAAATATTGTACGACATATGCTATGGCAGCAAATGCTCTGCTGTCAATTTCTTGCATTAGCCAAATTCTTAAAGGGAAGGTTGAGTTCTGGGAAAGGTGAAAAATAATTTGTGAGCTTTTTCGTTCTTTTTATGTCAGTTTGGAAGAACATCATAGTAGAGATGTCCCCCTGAAAAGGATTTCTCTTCAAATGCCCTTATATTCGAAATATGACGAAAAATAGCTGAAGTGTTTGGGCTAATATTGTCCTGTTAAGTGTGGTCTTGTATCATGTGTCGTTTTATATCCTGTTTATGCTCTTGTTTTGTTAAATGATACTCTGATATTTAAGTTAGGGAACCTGAATTACGAGCTTTGCTTTCCAAGGTTTCCTCCACAATACAGCTAGCATTTATTTACTTACCAATTACAGCGTAAATCTCATTTTGTTTTAAAACAGAATTTATGTGCCAGATTTCATTTAATGGTTTTTCTATATGCTCATAATGATTTTTGTAAACTGAAAGTCTTTGTAAATTATTTGCTGTTATTGTGGAAATAAATGAAATGAAATGAAGTGTTCGGGCCGAACATTTACCACATCTGTGTTCAGTCCCATACCCATTTCTGTGTGTGGTGCATGTGCTTTTGAGCGAGTTTGGATTGATTTCTTATCATTTTGGTGATTCCAAAACCTCACAGTTTGCACCAATCCTTATGTAGAGATGATCAACCTTTTCCAATTGCTTCCAGACAGTTTCTTTCACAATGTAATAACATGACCAGAACTCAACTTTATCTTTAAAGGGAAATCTGACCTTAATAGCAAGTTGCTTTGAAAGAAAGAGGAAAAATCAGAGAAGCAGATTGGTGAAAGTTTGAATGAAATCGGACAAGCAATAAGAAAGTTATGAATTTTTGAAAGTTGTAATCACTATACATATGGGAATTTCAAATTGGCCAAATAGGTAATGTCACTGTGATGTAGCTGTGGACTACTCCCCCATTCGCTCCAACATACAAAATGACTAAAATGTCACTTTTATCAAAATGTATTACTCAGTAGGACCTTTTTCTTTCATGAGGACCTATAACAATATGCTATCTCCAATATATTTTGAGTACTGCCCTGAGGGTAAAAGCGCCTTGAAGAAAACCGCAAATTAATGATATTTTTGTGTACGACAAATGGGAGAGTTGTCCACAAAAATGTCACAATCGAATAACCAAATTGCCAATTTGAGATTCGCATAGATGTACATGTAGTGATCTCATTTTTCAAACATCCATAACTTTCTTATTCCTTGTCCGATTTCTTTCAAACTTTCAGCATCCTGTTTTTCTTATTTTTCTGCTTTCATACAAATCATCTCATTACCAAGGTTGGATTGCCCTTTAACTTCATCCTTGGACCAAACATTAACCCTTACCCTAAAGCAATTTGAAGGCCATAGCTCCCACTTGCTGCTTACAAGCGTACATGTACATGTACTGTACTTGCTTTCTTAGCCATCAGGTGGAAAAAAATCAAATCAGCAATAAAACTTCCTTTCTTTTTGCTGGTTTTGTGACGTAAGGCACATATAAAAATTGATAATTTTAAAGCACAATTGGACAGTCCACTTTCTTTTTACTGGAATGTACATCAGATTTTGAGCCTTGGCTTGAGAAGCCTGAGTGTACATGTACATTTATCCCTGCACTAATAAACAGATGATACAGGGGGAGGACATTGTCTGTCTGCATTGTAGAACTAATCTTGGTTCCAAACCCTCTAAAGATTCCTTTTGTAAATACAATCCCTAAAGGGCAAATGCATTGATGTTGTACATCATAAATCTGTTCGATTGTACTATTTTATTACTTAATATGTGCAATGTTATTTGTCCTTGCGGCTTTTCACATAATGAAGTCTGTTGCCTTGAAATCAATTAATCCAAGGTACACGTAGGCTTACGTGTGTGCAGTAGGTGTGATGGAGGTTTGAAAATTTGTGTGCATAATAGAAGTGGTGGATTTATGGGGGGCACTTCTGGCCTTTGCCCCCCCCCCCTTTTGAAAGAAAAGTGTACATTGTGCCCCCCTTTTAGAACTGACTTTTTTTGGGTGCCTGTATCAGAAAATTTTCTGAGATTTGTGACCCCCCCCCCCCTTTTACAAAATCCTGGATCTGCCCCTGCATGAAGGCATAAACCTGGTTAATACAAGACAAATGATGGAAGAGCGCTGCCATATACAGTGTATATCTCTCTAGTGATGCGGACCTTTTCCATGTTTCAAAAATTTGTCCAGAATAAACAAAATAAAGAATTTTTGCATCTTTAAGTACATGTAGGAAGAAAATTTGGTAAGATTCTAAAATGTTTGTCTTGATTCATCCTGTTATCAGTATTTAATTATTTATTTTGTTTTATGGAATGAAAGTATGTCAGATACCTGAACCTAACCAATTTTATACAGCATGCTATATGCATGCTATATGGAAGAGAAGAGACAATCGAGAGGGAGAAGGGCTTTGTGCCCTGAGGCCAGACTATACTAGAATACCCGTATTCAAAATAGTATGGCTGAGAGGGAGCAGAAAAGTTTGTTGACCCTGCACCCTGATTACATACAGCTGGTGCGTATTTACTGCAGAAGTGAGTGGGTGGGTGTACAGGCTGAGCATGTATGTCTAGATGTATGATGATTTTTTTATGATAATTAATTTCTGCATCATCTGTATTCTAGCCATGTACAAACTTTGTAAGCTCTGAAAATTATTTTCTCATATGCATGTGATTTCAGTTGATTGATACATGAAGCCAGGCTACTCAAAATGACGGTGCCAAGTTGTTTATTCTTGATCGATCGTAAGTTGATGTATGTATCGACGTAGCTCCATGTCGTAGGTTGATGATGTAAAGCAAACTGCATTTCCATATAAAGGATGAAAGTTAGTTATGAACACCTGCCATCATTAATAATGAGCTTCTATTTTCTGGTGTTTACATAGCTCCTGTCAAAAGTTTAAGACAGCGGATTTCAGATGAAAATTTGTCTACATATATGTCATCTTCTGAGAGCTGGAAAGAATAATCAGTACACGTAAATGATTCAAATGCCATCCTGGCTCTCAGTACTGGTAAAAGATGAATAACATAAAATATTTACATGTATTGCTTATTGGTATTAAAGATAGTAAGAATATTTCATGACGTGAAAGATACAGCCATCCTGTTCATCTCTGCTTCTTCCGCAGTGAATGGAATGCTGCATATTACATGGAATATCACAAATTTTGAAACATTAGAATCTAACTTAATCACTTTTTGAAAAAAAAAAAAAGTTTTGATACAATTTAAACATGAATTCCCCCCCCCCAATATTTGAGGCTCTGGCTCCCTATCGAAAGCATACCAAGTTGCTATTGATTCAAATCGATCGGAACTTAAAATTAATGGGAACTATGTACATGTACTTAAGAGATAGGAGTTGCGATTAATTTTAAGTTGTGATGGATTCAAATCAATCGCAAGTCTTTATAAGACGGGGACCCCTGGTCATCATGTGCATAATCAATCTGTTATGTCAGTTTTACTCTTGTAACAATATTTGTGTACATGGAGGTGCATGTCTTAAAATACATATAACTTCTAGGTACATATTACAGATTGATATTGGAGATCAAACATTGAATGGCTACTTTTAAATTCACATGCATGTGCATGAATTGAATGCGATTGGAAGTGCATGAAATCCCTTTTGGGGAGGCGTGTTATTTGAAAAACATGCAGTAAATTATAAAATTAATTAAATTAGCGTACATTAGTAGGTGATGTGCGAATCAAATGCCTAGATACTTTGTGTGTGTTTTACCTTATGAATTCCATTTCCAAGGGCTAATGTTAATAAGAAGTTGAAGTTTGCTATCGTCTTTGATGATTCAACATCAACCTTGTGACCCAAATTGCTAGTCTGCTGGCTTTTAGCATTTTTTTATAAAGTGTCATTCAAAAAGCTCTCTGTTTTTCCTTGTGCATCATCCTCACTTACCAGGGAATAGTCCTTGCTTTGCACAGAGAAAGTTTATATTAAAATATGAGTGAATACAGAAAGGGGCTTATTCTGTGTGTGTGCAGGCTAATGCTACATGTACATGTAAATGTTCTGTTATAAGGTTAGAATCGAATGTTGAATTTTCATACTTGTATAATTACAGCAGCTCAAGATTTTGCAATGTTCTATCCCTCTTTTGAAGTATTTTTTTTTAATTAGAAAATAAAAACAATGAACTTTGATTCTTTCTTTAGATATATACATGTACTAGTAAACAATGCACAAGCTGTGAATGGAAGAGCGCCACCTTTAGTCAGGAAATAGAAAGTACTAAGTTTCTGCACTGCATAATACCGTCTTTCACTTTGCTAAACCTTCAGCAAATATTAATCAAAGACTACATGTATGTACCACTTGATTGTGATGGCATGTACATGTATCATATCCACACCCCATTCCTTTGTTTAGGGTTTGTGTGAAATTGAAAATGTCAGAACTTTATGCTTATTTGCTGTCTTAATTTGTTATGACCCCTAAATGTTATTCTGTTGCAAGCTTTAATACAGATACACACTTCGATACACCATTACCTGCATTCAGGATTCAGAACAAATTCTTTATTGCACTATCAGTATTCAAGCCAAGTACATGTAAATTGAGAGTGAAAGGACTACTTTGAATGAAAAGCCTTAATTCATACTTTGTAGCCCCCACCCCTGTAAATGAACTTCTTGTGCAGCCCTTGCAACTGTTTTCCAGATCTTAGTTTTGGAAAACTTATTTTCAAGATCATATATTTTTTGAAGTTACTTTTCTAAGACTTTGTTTTGAGAGCTCATTTCAAGCTGTGTGTACTTGAAGAACTTGGAGAACTCAATCTTTCTAGAAATCATTTTTCTATAACTTACATGTAGTTTCCTTGATCTTGGCTTTCTAGAACTTGTTTGCTCCAAACTGATGATAACTTAAGGGTTTTTTTTTTTAATATCTTAATTTTCGGAATCCTAGTTTTCTAGGACTTTGTTTTCCAGAACTTCGAACTTAGATGAAGTAGAGCATAGGGTTACAATGTACCTGTCATACCTGCTGCTCAAACCTGGCTGATGTAGCTATTCGTTCATCTTTATCTTGAGGAGAAGTTGTTTTGGCTCGTACGAGAGTAGCCAAGCATAAAAGCCCTTTTGTACTGGAGGACAGTTAAGACGTCTCACCGTTATTGATTAGGATAAAGTAAAAATAGAAAAGGGGGAATACTGTTTTTCAATTGGTTCTCTTGTTAGTTCTCGCCAGTAGCCTAGGCTGGGTCCATATTAGCTGTTGTAGATCATATTGTATATGTAATCCATACAAACTACGGTACATGTAGACCCTCTTGAGTGCCTTGTAGGCCTGTTGGTTGTGACCTTTCATGGACTCCTGGAAGATACCTTTGTCTTAAGTTTTGGACCATTTGATCAGATGAAAAGTGTGCTGGATTTATTCAGTGAGTATAGATGTGCATAGTGCATGTATGCAAAAGATACAATGCAATTTGCTTTGTGTTGAGCACAATAGAGTATATTTGAATAGTAGCTGCACTATATAAATGCATCTAGCATTGTTATTCTCAAAGTAGCCTATATCATGTTAACTTCCGATTGTATAAAATGTGAAAGTCTACGCTCCTGTCCATTGTAGTGGTTTTCGACTGCGTGCATATTGCAAGACACATGACTCAGACAGTTGTCAGTCAGAAGAGATTCATCACTGATGATCACAGTAAAGTGGATAGTTTTATGGCTTTGAACTTTAGGAGCAGTAAGAACCTGCTGCTGTAGTACATGGGCCTTTCCACACAAGACACTTTACTTCAAGAAATGTATTCTATAAAGAAACACATGTAAGATGACCATAGAGTGAATAAAAGAATGTAGTGATACACTTTCTGTATGTAATGTATTAGAACGTCCTAAGAAATAACTTGTTTTGAAGGGAAAGTGGTTACATGTATGTACAATAAACCCAGTTTGTAATTAGAACGTGGTGCAAATGACCCAATTGGTAGTTCACGCGCATCTGTTTTGGTGGACACGCTACTTGTTAAACATGTAAAATCATACTGGAGCGTGCATCATGGTGCGCACACTATGAAAGCGTATAAAGGTCAATTGTGCTCGGTACAAATGACCATCATCTGCGCATGTAATGAACTGGCTTATTCTCATACAATACAATGTTCATATGGCGAGTGCATGCGGATTCTTTATCAGGTTCTCAAGTTCTTGACTGAAACAATGCTCAAATCTCCGCTTTGTCAGACAATGTTTGCTGTATTGCTATGTTCACACAAGAAATTTTTTCATTTTTTAATATCTAGCTATTATTTTTATTGCACTAAACATACAGTTTTTCCTTGTCTGAATGGGGGTCTGTGTCATAGAAAATGCCATTTTAAAAGATTGTAATCTAGATATAAAGTTATCATAGAGCAGTCACAATTTTAAGATTGATGGGTGAGGGATGTGCAACATAATTTTGTGTATTTACTATTTACTCCAGAGATATTAACCACACCTTTATTGAGTGTATGTAAGATGTGGTGGTGGAGGAAGAGGGGGGGGGGGGGGGGGGGGGGTCTTTCATTCTGTAAACCAGTATACAAAAAATGTACTACACACAGAGAATAGTCTCTTTTATCTTTTGAAGTGAGAAATCTGTTCCCAGGTAACCATTGTAGCATTGATTGTAATCAATACATGGCCATGTATGGACGAGTGTGCTCGAAAGAGGACAAATTACTCTTTCATAGTCTCATCAGCTAGACCTTCTTCAGAACCAGTTCCTAATTGCATGTATACATGTATATATATCAGAGGAGTTTTGTATCCAAATTATTATTTCTCACTATTCAGGACTCGCCACTAACAGGGGTCTGGTGCACAAAGCCCCTATATTTTAACCCTGGACCTCCACAGTCTAAAAATTGATATGGCGGGCCAGGCGTTGTATGGCACACAGACTACAGAAATATCAATTTATACGAAATCCCTAGTTGTGCAAAAAGTTAGTGCAGAGCTTTCAAATGAAAATATTTATCAATATCCAAAATTATATTAATGAAAAACATTGTAAATTGCCATCCTTTCCTCAAACTGGTCATAAAATCTTGTGCCTTTATTTTTTTTGGTTTAATTTAGAGGAGAACACTCGTTTCGCGATACATAAATTGGAGAATTTGGCATTTATTGGCGAGCTGGCACAACTGGAGTCTATTATTGCATACTAAATGCTCCCAATGTCTTTTGTATGTAGACCTACATGTATACAAATCAGCTGAATGCCTCTATTCACTCGTGATTGTCGCTCAGAATAGCACAGCCAACTGCAGCGGGTTTGTTTACAACAGCTACAACATGCTCAAGTTTCATATCCTCATGTGCAATATAGTTCCTTAATTCCGTCCCATGTCTTGCTGGTGGGATCCAAACCTTTGTTTAAATAGATGGACGGTTTCGCGAAAGCACTGAAATGTCGTCGCCTCTTGGAGACGTTATCCGACACATTTTTCATACAGGTGCGTTTACTTAGCCTAATTTTTTTAATCAAGTGCATTTTTTTTCTGGTGATGAATATGTAGTCCCAATTGTTGCAGTTGGTGTGACCTTCAGTGGAAGAGCTTAGGAATTGTATGTTAGTATTGTTTGCGTTATTACCCATGCTTTATGTTAACTCATATTTTTCTGTCAAATGACAGTGCTTTGAAAGATACAGAGAAAAAAATCTTTTATTTGCTGTCTGTCTGTGGAATGACAATCAGCCTACCTTCAATTAATGCTGCTGCATTTGTGACGCAAATGTTTTGCCCTTCCTGAGCAACCTAATAATATTTACTTGTATTCAAGTGATGTATTTTCAACAAAGACAATGTTATTATTAAAGGAGATATGCATCCCTTTTGGATTGTATAGTTAGACTAAAATTCTCAACATTATATTTCACACATGCTTCAGAAAATCTTAAGAATGTATGGTAATAAAGGCATACATTGTATAATATTGAAAGGAAACTTTATGAGGAAAATTGAAAGTCTATATTACTACCGTCAGACTACATTAACCCTTTCATGACAGGAATTATTTGAGGGCTGAATTGATCTCATTTTGTTCTTCAAATTGGCAGCAATAATATTTTTCTTTTAGTGCTACGTGGTTCTAATAAGTGTAATGTATTTGAAGACAATATACATGTACATGTACATGGTTAAATGGATTTTGTCGAAAAGTTGAAAAATTGACAATTTTGATAAAAATGATTTTGAACCTCTCAGTGCATTGCCAATTTAAGGATTTCGAAGCTTATTCTTTTAAATATTCCTGGTATTAACCGCAGTGTGGTCATTCAACAAAAATGGACACAGTGTGTGCAGAAAGTTTTGCTCTTTCTACTCAAGTATCTGGTGTATTTTTTTTAGGGCTCTGAATCAAAAGTTATTGAGCCAAACCGCAAAATGTGGTCAAATGTCTTGAAAGGGTTAAGGAAGTACACACATCCTGCATGTACATGTAATGGAGATGGGCAGTATGATTAAGAACTGAGTCAACTGCCTAAAGTTGTATTTTAACTGGTTCGTTTTTATTGTTATGTATACTTTCATTACCAATTACCCATTGCAGGTGAAATGGTTGAGTAATGTTATAGTACAAGGAAGTATTGTAAATTCACCTACTACACTACAACATGCCATTGAAATGTACATGCAAGAGCTCCATCAATTTTCATGCATACCTGCATTCAGTTGCTAAGTAGTACTAAATCCACTTATAATGCTCATTTCTTTGGCTTGCGTACATGTAGATGTTATTTTGTAAAAATGAGGAAAAAGGAGATATGACAAATCTTCTACATATGTACATGCCACAGGAGATTGTGTTTTTATCCCCCTCCAATGAACCTTGCGTCATGGCTGATTTGCTTATATGCATGTTGTGATTATCTGAAAGCACTATGTCAACTCTTATCATTCTTTTCATGATGTATTTTAAATTTTGAAACAGAAAGCTGTTATCAATAGCAAAAATCCTCTTGTCAGGCTGGATCATTTGACATACATGTACAGCATTAAAAAGGGTTTACTTCCCCAAAGTAGGAATTATAACAACTTTTTTTTACCACCAATCTGACCTTTATGAACACGTTAGTCTACCCATGGAAGTTAACATTTCCCCGCTGAAAATATTTACATGGAATGCAATTTACTCACTACGGACTGAGGAAATTCATCCATTTGGATTACAATGAATACAACGTTGTCGTGCTGTCCCAAAGTCAAATTTTAGAGAACTTGTGATGTCCTTTTATGTTTCCCTCAGGCAATTTTTTTGTGGGGCAAAAAGAGCACAAGCAAATGATAAGCGTACAGTGTAATAAACAGAATACAATATATTTCATCTTGAACTTCTGTCTTTCTATATAAGAGGACTCTTTCATATGAATCAGAGATGAATGAAACTAAATGATTGAATATTAACTCAACATTATTTATTTTTTTAGCTATGTCCTTTGGAAAAGAAGGTGTGTGGTCTGAAAATCAGTAGTTTGATTCTATCGCCCAAAGAAATTGAAACCACAGTGAATTGCCAGTTCATCACAAAGAAACAAGATACAATGTAATTCTTCTTTCTCATGTTTTGATGGTGTGTTGCAACTTGTTTTTTTTTAAAGATTTATATGTGAGGCCAATTATTAGTATGATTTGTTTTACATTTGTGCAAGTAACAATGTCGCCTTTTTTCCTCCTTATTCTCTTCTTTTTGAAGATTTATGCATGAAGCCAATCATGTCTTCTTATTTGTTCAGATTTGTAAATGACTGTCTTGTTGTTCACTTTGTTTCATAATCACATTCAGTTACAGTTTTCTACTTTTCTAGCTGCTGCCCTCTTGTGTACATGTATATTTTTGTCTCTTTGTACTCAAGGATTTAGTACATGTATATATATGTATGTTTTATGTATTTTATGCTGGGATGAATAACTTTAAATGGCCTCTATCCTTTCTATCTTCCTATCTATCTGTCTCTCTATCTGTCCATCTTTTTATCTATCTATCCACTTATCCATCTTTGTAGCTATCTGATACCAGCCATGTTTATTGATAAAAACAAAACTGTCAAAAGTTGAAGGTAGTGTTTAAGACGTGTACTGAGGCTCAATTTCAAGGTCATACATGTACTATAATACCTGACTGCATTTTCATTTCAGTAGTAAGTTTAAAGTGTACCAATCACCTGAAAAAAGAAAAATTGTGTACAGCTAGAAAGTATAAAAACAAACTCAAAGAACTTTATCTGGCATTCTATAGGTCAACAGTTAAGGAGTATGAAGGAAATAAAGGATAACATGAGGTTGCGTGCGTGGAACCGAACTCCGAGTTGGGTTCTGCCCAAGCCCTTATCGTGGTGAGCGTGTACGGGTTCATCGAGTAGTCTACTCATGAGTCACTTTTACGCTTATAGAGAGTGTAATTAAACTTGCAATATCTCTCTATAAAAGTAATAGTTAAAGCCCATATTTTTGAATATAGTATATCCACATGGAACCTCTAACATACAGAGCAAAATATTTTTTGGTGATTGGTACCCTTTAAAGTTAAACCTTGCAAGATATTGATGAATCCTAGCCATAACAGGATGGATGTTCTGAATGATTTTATATTGTGTTGATAATGTAATGAATTACATTTCTAAGGCCTACTAGTTACTGCAGGTTTGTGTACTAATATTTCTACAATACACCATCTTACTTAAGATGGGATACTAGTGCTATGACTCGGAGCCAGAACCAGTCTCAAACTCGCCAGACTAAAGGTTCTGAGCCGAGCCAGACATGATCCAGACTAAAAATCAAAACATGTAGAAAAGAGTTGTAAAAAAGCTCACTTTTTATTATCTTTTATCAGAGTTTTTTTTCTTCATATTTTTATGTGTTAATCATGTACATCGGCATAGAGCGCATTGAAATATGTCTTATAAAGCCCTCTGAGGAAAGGAAGATATATTTATGATTTACGTGTATCAAAATTTTAATGACAGATTGAACTGTGTTCCTTAACGACTTATCGGAACGGTCCAGAACCCGGTAAGGATTGTTAGAAGTTAATGAGCCAGACCAGACCAGACCAGGATTTTTTGGTTGCGAGCTACAGCACTATGGGATACTAGTAGATGCTTTTGCTCAATTTCTTATTATTCAGATTTCAAGCCAGTGGGCAACACTTTTTAATGAAAAAGATTCCCCTTGCCTTTCCAGATGTACCTGCCCGTCGGCTGAGCCGCAGTGCGGAGAATCTCGCCTCCGGAGGGCAGTCTAACACCGTGCCATCCAACGCTCAGACGGGACGGCCATCATCGCCTCAGCTTTCATCAACATTCACCCGAGGTAAGACAGAGAACATTAATCAAAGTAATCCTCCATTTTTTATTGATCATATGTTTGTATAAAGTCTTCCAAAGGTGTGTTCTAGAGAGAGAGAGAGAGAGAGAGAGAGAGAGAGAGAGAGAGAGAGAGAAAGAGAGAGGAAAAAAAAAGAAAGCAGCAGAGAAGAGACAGAGATGGACAGACAGAAGAAGAGACACAAATATCTATGTGTACATGTACGGACAAAAAGAAAGGCAGATAGAAACAGAGTGGGAGAGAAAGAGAGAGAGAAAGGGGGGGGGGTGGCAAGATTGCATGTAGATCAATATCTTTAATTTGACATGCTGATTTAGGGAGATCCAAAATGTTTACATTTTTTAAAAGCAAATGTTCATGTACATACATGAGACTAAATATAAACATGAGATGATTGTCATAAGAGTTGGCTGGATTGTTTATACCCTATAATCTTTGAAAGCTTTGAGAGCTGAGTAATAACAAGTTTGGCACAAGGTTAGATAGAAAGTTAATGTATATAAATGTACCATACAGCTTATTATTGTTAGTTTTCTTAATAAATCATGAGGACCTCATGATGTGCAGTATAATTAGTGTCTGTCTGGCATGTACCTATATAGGGTATCTTCATTATGAGATACTGATTGTGGCACATATTTCTCTTCCCTTTTCAGGGCATGGATACAAGCTAGAAATCCTTGCAATTTACTTATTTTTTCACTCCTGAAGGAACTTTTGTTCAATACATTACTTATGTGTATCAAACTTGATGTTTGTGTGAATTAATGTATGTCTTGAAATTCACATGAAACAAAACAAAATTTTTGGTGGCCAAGGGCACCAGGGGCAACTGCTAATTTTGAGCTCTGCTGTATGATTTAGGAAGTGGATAAGCATGTCATGCATTTTTTTAGAAGAAAATAGCAAGTCTATTTCATTATCTTCAGTAGATGGCAAGTTATTGATCAACACCTAACTTGGTGTACTCTCTTTTTTTTAGAAACTGAAAATATTATTTATTCATCTTAATTTCCAGGTATAGCAACATCACACAAGCTCTCTGTAAATACAGTGAAAATCTCCCCCCCCCCCCACCAGCATTGTACACTTAATGAATTGCATTTATAAGAAAACTTCAAATCCTCGCCTTTGGTTACATACTGCATTCCGAGAATAATGATACATGTATCCCCCAATGTGTGAGCATTCAGTCCGTTTTTTAGCTCATCCAAGCACATGCGATTTGTAAGATGGAATGTATCTTGTATTTCCCCTTCCTCTGTTTTTCAAGACTGGTCAAATCTGCGTCAGCTTATGTTTGCTTTCAGTGTGAGCTGCACCAAGGAGTTCAAACTTCTTGGTTGCCGGAATCATGTCTGTTACATGTACTGTCTCTGTGCCATTGTGTTATTCCCCAGAATGCAATCAGGAAATTGACTTTTCTTCCATGTTTGGAACTGACGCAACAACGTTCAGAATATTTCGTAAGAATAGATTCAACCTCAAAGATGCAGCAAGGTTAGATTGAGAGTTTTTCCTCCGAGATCCCAGGACCCTTTGAAATCTGAGTGAAATGTGAAATAGCCGCATACAAAGATTTATCAAGAACAGCTGTACTTGTACATGTAGCAAGCTTATTCTCCTTGACATTAGGCTGCACCAAATGCTCATGATGGATGTGGGCATTTGGCCATTTGCCCAGCAGAAGGACAACAGATTTTGTAAATTTCTAGCATTACACATGTAAAGTTGTGACCTTTCTTTGAAAACACTTACAAAAAACTTTTCCAGATCAAAATTTTGCATTTAATCAAATCTAGCTTTCATACATGTAGATTTATACCTTTCTGTATTATTTTTTTTAATTCTTACAAAACTGAAATCCTGAAAAATGTGACCAAATTTTGCATTAGCTGCCTTCTATACATGCTTGATACAAGCAGACAGATACTGCGCAAAATCTCAAGAATATTGAAAGTTTAATAAGCATCATATTACGTATAGGTGGTTCGACGGTCGCCTTTGAACTCATGATGTTAAAATTAAGCCACACATCACTCAAGTAGCGTTTTATGAAAAGCTGTTCAGTACCCAATTTTCTGCTTATGAATTGTATGTCTGTTTGACAGTCGTGGTGAGGCGAGAGAGGTGACGTCATAACTTCTGATCTTCAATTACCTGAGATAGTGGCCCAAGTCCGAGGGGATTTTCCCAGTATAGGATAAAGAGTTTCAGACTATCAATTGATCATGGGAGTGCATAAAAGGGCACTGGGATGGAAAATTAGCTAGTGGAGAAGTTGGCCATTTAAGGTGCTACATAACAATTTGTAGTGACCTGTTTGTCAGGGTACATTTCTTTATGATATGTTTACATTTTTACGGAAAGGCTGTACCTGTATGCAGACATCTTTTCTGTAAATTTCATTTGTAACCACACCAGGGGCCTTATTCTGAAAACTATGTGATCTGTCATGTTAAGGAAAACTATGTTAATTGTCATAACAAACTTAAATTGCTCGCAATAAAATTAACACTAATCATTGGTGCTTGCGTAGATGTCTCTGTTAACTTTACGTGAGCACAGCCATCTGTGCGCAGTCATTAACCAATGACTTGTCCTGATTCGGATTTGTTATGACAATTAACATCGTTTTACTAACATAAAAGATAACATTGTTTTCAGAATACGGCTCCAGGGTTCTAAAAATGTGACACATGCAGCAAAATGTCTTCTTTCAAACTAATTGTGTGTCTTGGTTAGAGACATGACATGTAAGCACCTGAGTCGACAGATACCAGTGCTGTAGAAGAAGTTCATTATTGTAAAACAATATAGGTCCTTTTGTTATGGAGTAATATTTTATGTATGTTCAAAACTTAATTTCATATTTGCTTTGTTTAAAGCAGCAATTAAACTTTTTAATTGAGTCCAGATGCTGTGGTTTACTTGTTCAAGACGCAGCAGGATCAGAAAAAAAAGGGTCATGAAAAATATTGTTTGGTATCCTTTCGACACATGTACCAGAAGGATCCTGTTAGCATCAACTTCAGTGTCGCCCTTGAAATTTTGAAATGTTTTGGGATACCAGCACCAATTTAATTTTTTCTTGCTTTTCTAGCTTTCCTATTATTTAAATTACTGCTACATGTTTGTGACAACAAATCATTTTGAGTTAATAGTTTTGAAGAGTAACGCATCTTCAGGATGCCCTAGCAATGTGGATTGAGAATTCAGATTGAAATCTCGAACGTGTGTTTTGCAAGTTTGACACAAATCAGGCTTTAATTTTCATATCAAGATACGAGATGACGCAAATGCCGAGTGCTACAAATGTGTAAACATCATGGCCATTAATATGTCAAGGTGTGGGGGGGAAAATGGCTTGCAGACATACCTCCAATACACCTCTGCGGGACAAATAGCCTATTCAGACTACAGAAAGTTTTATACAAAAGTCGTATGAAGCAACATCCTGTGAAGTATCATGGTATAGCAAAGTGGGCGTACACACTTGAAAAAAAGTATTGTGTAAAGAAACTAGTTTTAGGGAGGTCAGCTGACACCATATACATTTTATATCAGGTTACGTCAGGGGCAGAGCTGGAGCATACAAAATTACAGCTGATTGTTAATATCAGCACACGCGATAAGCCCCACCCAGTTCTACGGTTTTCGGACGTTACAGTGTTCAGACTACAAGGGGATGCTTTAATAATTCTTTGTTGAGTTTTCGTTCAAAACGATGTTGAAAAATGTGTTATGCTCTGTACATGTACAACGTTTCGTTATACAATTTTCAGACTACAAAAAAATAATAACCTATGATATACATGTACATGTAGCTATACGGTTTTGGAATAGCGATTCAGTGAATTTAAAGGTAGTCTGAACGGGGTAAAATGCATACTTACAGATGGCGGGGCGATATGAGAGTGATGTTCCAAATATCACAGCTCTTGGAAATGTCTATTTTTGTGATGTTTATTGGAGGGTTGTTTGTGCAGCTGAGGCGGTAAATATTGGCTCCTTATTCTCACCGAGGGTAGCGTCTTGGGAGTGCGAAGATATGGCAGAGGTAACTGTTCATTTCATTAGGCAACTTGAACTGGCTGGCATGAACTTTTTTGAGGTGCGAAGAGAGTGATAGAGAGAGGGAGAGAGAGTGGGGTATAAAACAAAAAGAGAAATCTAAAGAGTAAGAAAGACAAAGAGAAAACATAAATGAAAGCAAGTGTGTGTATATGTGTGTGTGTGTGAAAGAGTGAGAGAGATAAAGAGTTGAGGAAGTAATGACAAAAACCTCACAATAGAAAATAAACGTGAGAAAATTTACGGAGGAAATACTGATAAAGAAAATAGTTGCATCCAGAGTCAAATGTAGTACAGAGTGTTATGGATAAAAGCAGATGAATGGAGAAAAAGAAAAAAAGGAGGAGGGAAATAACCATACATGGCTGTGATATGGATTCCGTAATCTAAGGGACCAGGGTCCTGAAATCCTTGCATCTGATTGGCTGAGAGCAAATTTGTCGGTAAAAATCACTGACAAGACACTTGATGAAACGCCCCCCTGTTTTCCTCTCTTTGTTATTCCAAAGGATTGTTCAATACATTCAGACCAAAAGCATCTAGAGTCCATGCATGTATATATCTCACAGTCGTAATCAATATGACCTATATAGGGGTTTGCATCCAATTTTGTTATGAGAAACCCTGTGTAAACAACATGATCTAATCATCAACAGTTCATGGTAATCAATGAGAGCAGAGCTACATGTAGGCAGGCTCAGGAGCAGACATAAGATAAGATATAGTCAGGGGCAGATCCAGGATTTTGTAAATGGGGAGGGGCGCAATTAAAGAAGAAGAGGTGCCCATGTTTTCAGATACTGTATTGGTCTAAATTTGAAAGGGGGCGAAAAAACACAATTAGGGGCACTTTTTTGTATAATAAGATAGTACCTGTATGCACCATTGGGTTGTAAAGGGGAGGGGGGGGGGGGGAGCACACAGGGCCCCCTCCAACCAGCCACTGCATATACTGTCTGTGTTGATCATCGTGGAAACTGTATGATCTCTCTCACAGTATGCAAGTAGCTTTGTATTCACTTTTCGATTTATTGACTACAATGCTACATTGCATTGATGATAGCAGTGTTATGGTCTTTGTTAGATAATCATGAATATTACATGTACCTCTGAAAGTCAGCAATCTTCCACTGATTATGATAACATGTATGAGAAAAAACCAATAAATCCAAAACTGATGTTTATCATCAAAAGCATGATGCTTGGAATTATGAAAACGAATGGATTCAAATGTCAAAGATGATTTTTTTTTTTATTAACGAGCATGATGCCTGATTTTTATATCAGATTTTTTTCTTCAAAGAAGCGACAGAGATTGTTGGAGATTAAACAACATGCTGTTGATTTATGCAATGTCAAGAACAGTGCATTGGCTTTATTTGCTGATGTACAGATAACGCTATATTAAGTATTCATGTACAGCCATCTATCCAGACAAATGTACAGGGAATAGAGGATAGAATGAAATAGGAGTCATTTGATCTCATTATGTCAATTACATGGATTGCGGTAAAATTCCTTGAAATTCATGTCTTGATGAAACATGGCTTGTGTATTTGATTAGTGACATTAATTAATACCATAAAGAATTCATGGCCTTTGAATGTGTTATTTTATTCAGGAGATGGTTACCCACTGATTGGATAAAAGCATTCAGCGGGCTCATTAACACTCCATGCTGTTTCTTTACCTGTATTTAACCAGTATTGCTTTGTCCTATAAAGTTTGGTTTAAAATCTTTCTCAAACAAATATAAATATACAATATTATAAATATACAATATTATAAATATTTGTATCATGTAATTGTATAATACAACACTAAAAATGAAATTAAGGATTAAAATAAAAGAAAATTTGTAGTTAAAATAAACCATTATTATTAATGTTTGATTTTTATTTTTAAAAAGTTGACAATTATTTGAATCAAGAAATTCTACATCATCTTTTCATTTTATAGATTTAGGAAGTTGTCATCTCTGAAACCTACTTCAAAAAAAAAGAAAGAAGATAACTCTTTGATATGCCATGTGAGATTTCAAGGCAGAGAAAAAGCCAAATCCATGATGCTACAGCTACATGTTGTGTACTGAGATCCAGAAGGGTGTTAAATCTTAAAGTGGCATTAAACTTGTAAAATTTGAACAGTGCCATCTTATGGTCATTCCTAAATTAAGATTATAATTAGAGATTGGTTGCATTTTATATTCAATTGTCACTAACAACTGGCTTAGAGAAATAAGCACTTTAATCTCAAACTATTACTTTTGACTTGCAAATGTAGAAAATTGCCTGCAAGTATATTTTAAACTTCTACAAGGAAGAATGGTGCATGACGGGAAAATTAGATGCACAAACAGTTTTCAAATCCTGTTGAAAGATGGCGCTATTCAGGAGGTTAATTCAGTTTAAGGCAACTTTAAATGGTGTGAGTGAACTGCCTTCTTACTCTCAACAGTTGATTTTGTCACATGTAGTTGTTATTGAATACCCAGTGTTTAGAAAAAATAGATTAGTAAGTTGAAACCATGTCACCATGAAAAGGGGGAGTCTCTTATTCTTTATCTATTATATTGATTAGCATTTTCATATTGTTTGGGAAAGCTTGTATTGATTTGGAAATTAGCATGGGCAATCAATATGGAAGGCACACAGTTGTTGACAGAAGTTCATGGTCAGAAAGAGAGATTGGCCCATTTCTGAATGCTCACTCCCAAATAAGAAGGGGCTTCAGACTCTAAAACGAGCTGAAAGAAAGCCTGCTCTGGGGTGCGTTGCACAAAACTTGCGTTTAAACGCAAATCAGAAAAATCAAACGCAACTTTATTTTCAGCCAATTAGAAGTGCGCATTAAGGACTTGCGTTTGATTTTTAGGAGTTGCGATTAAACGCAAGTTTTGTGCAACGGGCCCCTGGTGGAACTGTATTTGTCTTCGTACACAGCGCATTTCGGGAGTTGGTTTAGCCCAAGCTAGATAAAGCTGTTTCATCATCATCCTTATCATCACCACCACCACCACCACCACCACCACCACCACCACCATCATCGTCATCGTCATCATCGTCATCATCATCATCATCATCATCATCATCATCATCATCACCATCACCATCATCATCATCATCATCATCATCATCATCATCATCATCATCATCATCATCATCATCATCATCATCATCATCATCATCATCATCATCATCACCATCACCATCATCATCATCTTTCATTATGCATGAAACAGCTTCATCTAGCTCAAGCCATTTCATTATGCTCAAAATGACATCTATGACCCCTTTTCACTGGAAGCTTGATTTGATTTCCATTGTAAGACCAGTTGGGTACACTTTTCTTGTCACGCAAGTTGGAAGCATCCTGTATGCTATAGTTAGTAGAATGCCTTTTGGTGCAATTCTGCCTACATACCTGCCTAAGAGCACTCTTAGTTTTCAAGTATGAAGGGGGTCATGGAGGGAAAGGATGGCGGTGAGTGAGCTGGTTAAGGGGGGGGGGGTAGAAAGAAGGAGGGAGTGGGAGGTGAGGGTGAGAGAAATGGCAGGTGATTTTTAATGTTATTAATATCAAGGCAAGGATGGGTAAATATAAACAGAAAAAGAGAGTCAGATTATAATATTTGTATAGATCAGTGTAGCTGAAAGAGAGAGAGACAGAGAGAGAGAGGGGGGGGGGGGGAGAGAGAGAGAGTGATAATGAGAGTAAGGTTGAGTAAAAAAGATCAAGGAGAGAATGGGGGAGCATGAGTGAGAATGAAAAACCAATAAAACCTAATCAATACTCTTCTGTCGTTATGCGCATGAGCTCTTTCACCGCTAATTCTGTCTGTTCGCTCCCAGTGTAGTTGTACCCCCTTCTCCCTTTTTAAATAAAAAAAAGAGGAAAGATGACGAATGCCCCTGGAATGTCCCTATTCATCATTCACCCTGAAGAGGATGACATGGTCGTTGCAGTGTGTGTGGGTGTGTGTGTGTGTGTGTGTGTGCATGTGTGGCTGTCAGCTGGGTTCTGATATATTGATCATTTGAGTATGAGTGCCTCGTGAGTGATAGTCCTATAGGAGGGGAATATTCATGATATATGCAGGTCAGCCGTCTACTTTCATTTCAATCAAACGGTAAGGCTACTTGTCCCTCGTTTATTTTCTCTCTCTCTCTCTCTCTCTCTCTCTCTTTCTGGTATATGTCATAGATATATTCCTGTGTAATTTACTGGTATAGGCTTGATTGTGTCTCATTTTGCAGGCTATTTTATGAAGTAGTATTATTACAAGTGTGCCTTCTTAGACAATTCGGTATTTACTACACTTGCCATAACAAAATTTTCACCGGCTTCTATTAAAGATGTAAAGAGATACATGTAGTAGGCCTATACATTAAAATGCTAAATACTATCTAGGCCTAACTATACTAATTTTCCTTCCATTTCCGTATAGCATAATGTGAATTTGCTTTTTTTATGAATTTGTATGAATGATTTCATTAATTGACTATTCCATCAGACCTTTCATATTCAGGGAAGCATGAAATTTAATATTATTTACCAACTCAACTTATTAGATTCCATTGTATTTTCTTGTTTTAGACAAAACCAAAAGTAATATTGTAGGGTGTGACTAGCATTTTAGCAAACTGTATGTCATGCCTATATTAAGAACATATTACTTATGTTTGATTTGGCAATCAACATATATATTCAGTCTATTTACTCTTTGACTTTGGGCATGCAGCATAGATTCACCTTTCCAACATACAAAATATTTTGTAACTTGGGATAGGATGTTTACTTCAGTGTTTGATTTTCATACTAGTGCATATTTACAATGTGCTTTTGAATTTGAGTTCTTCCATTTGCCTTCAAATTCTTATTCATTGCAGTACTTATGATATTAATCTAGATTTGATTTTTTTTTTCATCCTTGAGTTGAAAATATATAAATAGTAGATGTCTTACTAACACATTCAGCTTTTAAAGAATCTATGGTAGGAATTTTGAAAATAGATGAAATTTTAAAAGCTTAACTTTTCAAGCTTTACCTGCTAATTATAAGGTATTTTTAGATCTATCTTCTTGGGAGAAGGTGTGGACTTCTTCATGTTATTTATTGGTTTCTTCAGAGTGGTTACTAATATAGGCCAATATTAATTTGAACATATATGTTAATAAGAAATGTATGTTTCCAGATAAGGATATCCATCTTATTTTCTTGAGGTATGTGTGACGTTTTTATTAAAAAGTGTATGTATAGTAGGCCCGCATGTTTCCATAGGAAATACAGCACCTAAACAATCATGTGATTTGAAATATTATCATTGATATTTTTTTTCAAATTCATGCCCAATGTTTCTTCTAGATTGGAACACGTTTGAGAAATGTATGTTACCTGATAAAGACATTCTCTTTATTTTTCTGGAGGTACATGTACAGTACCAGTGAAACTTTCATTTAAGCTTACTTTCATTAAAGACAACATGTACAGCAAGTTTACATGTGTAATACAATCATTAAATGCACTCTGACCCTGTGGTTAGGCATGAATTAATTATTCATTTATGATGTTTCTAGCCTCTGTGTGTCACATGTGGCCCTGCAAAACTATACAGCTAACTCATCGTAGCACTTGCTCCCCTTGCCTGTCTGTTCGTCATTAATATTTCATGACCACGCATGTGGACAGATTGAGCGCATGGCTACATTGCAGCAGTCTTGCAGTATGAAGGGCTTCTTACACAGCAGGTGTGAAAGAAGAATTGTACGTGTGCCAGGGAAAACAGCGGGAGGAGAGAGATGGAGACAGAGGGGGAGAGAGAGAGAGAGAGAGAGAGAGAGAGATAGAGAAAGAGAGAGAGAGGAAAAGGGAGAGCGAATGGGATAGTAGGGAACCATCCACTGAGGTGGAACGCACTTGGACTACGTGGATGTGGGTATGCAGGGGCTTGTATCATTTGCCCAACTTGGGATGACAGAGTAGAGAACTGGAGAGGGAGAGAGCGTTTTTGGAGATTGAAGATGAGTCGGACGGCCATTTTCGAGGTCGGCTGGGCGTCCAAGGAGGATGCAATGTTGTGAGGATGTGTCTTCAATCTGTAAGTCATCTTAATGTTCTCGGTTTGAAGATGGAGTGCATGAGAGAAATGTTATGCTCCATGTTGCATGAGATGTAGGGAGGATTTGCTTCCATTTGCAGATGTGATGGTAATCTGGTGTGATGTTGGATGTGGAATAGGAGGAGGAGGAGGAGGAGTTGAGAAACAGATGGTAGGATGATGGTGATGATAATAATGATGTTTGTAGTACATGATGATTATGGTGACGATAATTTTAACAGAAAATTGTGACAGTTATGAGGATGGCGAGGATAATGAAATGATGAAGAGATGATGAGATAATGATGACAGTAATGAGGAGGAGGAGGAAATTGATGATGAAAAGGATGATGATGATGATTACAGTAATAATGATGATGATGAAAATGATGATGACCATGATCATAATGATGAAAAGAAGGAGGATGATGTTGATGAAATGATAATGATGATAATGATGAAGATGATGAAAAGGAGGATGATGATGATCAAATGATAATGGTGATGATGATGATGATGATGATGATGAAGATGATGATGATGATGATGATGATCAAATGATGATAATGGTGATGATGATCAAATGATGATAATGGTGATGATGATCAAATGATAATGGTGATTATGATGATGATGATGATGATGATAATGATGATGATGATGATGGCAGTGGAGACATGATGAATGTGAAATTGAGCTTGTGCTAAGTCTAACTTAATAAAGAATGTGAATATCCCTTTACAACATGTCCACATCTTCAGAAGATTAGTGTAATTTCCCAATAATGTAGGTCTATTTTGCTGTTTGTAAAGAGAAATAGCATTGACATCAGCAAATGCCTTCATATGATGAAGATTAGGGAGGAATATTGTTCATCTGAATCACATTGATCTGTAAACATGATGATCATTTGGGAAGCTGAAGTACATTCTTTAAAAGATAATATTGCCCAAATATTCTCAATATGAGGTCCACATGTTACCTACTGATGATTGCAGCTTGTGGGAAAGAAAGACTGCAAATCAATAAATGTGCATCCATTTTGATATAAAGCTTACATACATGTATGTGCGGATGTTGTACGAATAAGGCAAACATGCATGTACAGTTTGAAATCCCCCAATCATTAGTTAAGCATGTGTAGATTGTGCATCACCTGATGCCCTTACTGCCAATACCATACATGAAATCTGTGATGTTCATTTGGTGAATACTCTGTCCACGATTAGTTGGGTAGTATATTTAAACTAATGTCTCTTAATATAAAACTTTATCCTGGTCTTTTGAAATATGAGTACATGTATAATCAGTAAGTCTGCTATGAATGAAATCTCACCACACTTTCTTTTACTTTTGAAATTATTGCAAATGGAGAATTTTTAATTTTTTTAAAAAGAATTATCATTTCATTCCACTTATTTTCATATCCAGACAAACCAACACCAAAAATGTTTAAAATGCAGAATGCTCCACATGAGTAAACCATGTATGCAATACTATTTTACATGTACATTGTATTAGATATATGGCAATCATAATTATGAGAGCATGAAATGGGAGGAGGTTTTTTCTTTCATAGATGTGTTAATAATGAGATTATACAAACCTTTATTTGTTGTGGATTTCTATGGGGTAGGCAGACTTGACTCAAAGTATTAATATTTCTAGGAAAGCCCAAAGCACCGAGCGGGCTCTTTAATAGCACATGGTTAGACAATGACGTGGAAGTTAGCATGGTGTTCATCGCTAGTCTGCATTCCATGCTTGAAGAACTTCCATTTTTTTTAAAGGCAGAAATCACTGGTCATATCACACTGAAATGAAAGACACCCATGGACACAAATGTGTGCTGTGATGAGTCTTTGTAAAGTACAGCTTAAAGTAGAATTTCATTGATTTTGAATATTGATTTAATTTTTATTATCGCATAGGTGAAGCTTAGATTGAACAAGGTTATCAAAATTCAACGCTTGGAAACATTTGAAGTAATGATTATTATCAATTATAAAATGATATAACACAGCCCCGCTATAGCACCTATAGAGCTCTTTGAACGCTGCTGAGATATGTGACGTCATACCGGGGAGCAATCCTTCCTAAGCAGACGATGCCCCATAACAGCTTATACATTTTCAGTGCCTGTTTTATCATCTCATCTTCACTTATTTCTCTTACTTCACTAGCGTCAGTATAAATGCTTATTTGTTGCCTCACTCTAAATTTCCTGCATGGTATTATTTTGATGAAAAATGCAGCGTTAAAAAAATAAAGGAATCAATCGCTTGTAAACAAAAAAAGATGTCATTGTATTTTCAGCTGCATGCACCGCGGCATGTTGGCGTTTCAAGAGGGAACGAATACCATCCATGCTATAATTCAGCGGGCTTTACAATTCGAAGGTGTGATTTCTTTGATTGATCATTGACCCTTATCATGACTTTTTACAAACAAAAGATTTTAGTTACTAGAAACGGTTTCACTTCCCTTTTAGAATGATGTGAAATACGGTCATGGTGAAACAAACCAAACTCTTTATAATTTAAAAATAATTGCATTGCAGTTACGTTCACTTGATATGGGACGTCGTCTGCTTAGGCAGGATTGACACCTGATGTGACGTCACGAAAACATCGGTATATTTCTGGCGAATCGCTCGGATATCCCAGATGCTGAGAAGTGTTTTTATTTGTGTTATTTTTTAATCATTAAACACGCAGTTAACGTAAAACTTATACGATTACCATCTGCAAGCTTTCTAGTTTCTAGAGATACATTATTGAGCATATTTGTGATTTGCTTTGAATATCTACTTTAAGGATTATGTTTGCAATTGTTGGCCGAGGTCAGAAAAAGAAGGAGAAAAAAGAAGAGTTTATTTTGGATGCATCTGTGAATTTTCAGCCGCCATTGTCTGAACCTTGTATTGTGCTTGTGAATCCGGTTTTTAAAATGGCTCCAAAAGCATTAACTTATTAAGGGATGTTGTGGAATTATTTTCAGTAATGCTTCTGATAAACCAGAAATTGCAGTCTACCACAATGAAAAATTCTCTATTATTCATTCTCCCTTGTGACTCTCCCAGTATTTAGCACATATTTTGGTTTGTGTGGTCACTTCTGTTGAAGTTCTCTTGAAGTTATTCCTTTTCGAGAACATTGCATTTGATGGGAGGAATTTAAGCTTTGAGAGTCATGATACTGGGCCTGCCACTTTGAACAAGGATTGTGTCTGATGTCCAGATATTGCTATTGAAGGAGTGATCAAGTTTAGAAGGTCTTGATGAAAGGCTAGTAGTAATATATCGTAGACTATATAACGACATCAATGTACTTTTGAATGACAAATGTATCTGATGTGTCATCAAGATAGGTCTTTCCCCCTTGCTTTGCGAATATGTCTGTCTTATTCAGCTGTCCAAATAGCCAATGTTGTTGGAGCCGTAATGAGTCATTTTTAAGCAGTGTTTTAACACCTGGCATGATGCGATGACGCTCAATCAGGAATTTGGTATGGTGTTTGTAGTGGCTCTGATTCGAAATGAATCTATACACGTATACATAAAGTGAGAAGTAGCCTTTTCATATTTGAGGGATGCAATTGTTAATTAGAACACTGAATCAATGCCCTTCTGGCTCCCAACAGATCAGTACTCTGTTAAGAACAAGAAAGGTAATAAATAAATCTTTTAAGCATTAGTGTATGTATGTATATGCATTAGATTATAAGGGCATTGAAATGATTTTAAGTATTAGCACGCTTTTGATCAACAAATATTATATTTCATGATTTTGGGGGCTGAAAATAAGAGTCATTATTTAGCTGATATCCTCTTGTGAACTATCTTTCAAATGGAAGAAGGAAAAATCCTTACCACTGAAAGAGCAGGTCATGTAATAAGGATTTCAAATTTAATATTGATGATTTCCCCCTTAATTTACTTGAATCGTAGTCTTTTCAACTCTGCTTTAATACTGACTCGCCCCCGCCAACTAACCCCCCCCCCCCCCATTTCACATGCACCACACGACACAACACAACTTTCCGACGTATCTCTGCATCATGTGCATGTATGATGATTAACAGTTGTCCAGTCTGGCAATTTACTAATACGTCTGTCTCTCTCCCACTGTCTAAACATTCAAAGCCTGTGAAGAGCATTAGCCTTTTTGTTTGTTCCTTCCACATGAACATTCATGTGTAAAGTGCAAACACGAGAGCCTGATGTAGCCTGGTATCCAGTCTTGGTCTTTTCTTCTATCCCATTTGGGGTTTTTTGTTGTTGTTGTTGTTGTTGTTGTTGTTGAAATTTGATAGAAAAAGAGTTGTCTAGAAAAACATTTCATGCAGGATTCATATGGAATCCCTATGAGAGAATATCTCTAATCCATCATTGCAGATTTGGACTTCAAGATTGAAAAGTGTATAAAAAAAGATTTTTTTTTTAAAAAATGAAAAAAGCCTTGACAAAGCTGACATGGACACGTTCACAATATGTGCACAATTGCACTGGTTGGAGGGGGGGAAAATGATTAATTGTGCTGGTTAATTAGTTTCGAGATAAAGGGTGCAAATGTGCAAGGGGGGGGGGAAATCTATTGTGTGAAGCTGTAGGGGGCATTCTGATATCATCATGTTTGTCACGCAATGTCGTATTTTGATGCATTAATTTGTCATGTATATTCATGTGTGCACAGTGAATGTTTGAACAGTAGGCTAATGGTTAGGGACTTAGGGTTAAGAAGAATTTTGATTTAGGGAATTAGATAGTGCGATTGAAATATTATTATCAGTTACTTAATTCAGAAGGCCATATTTCTGTAAAAGGTATACCAAAATTTAGCCAATTTTTTTTTTCATTACATATGATTTTAGACAGCAAAGGAATATACATGTATGTTAGTTATTCATTTTTGAAAAAATAGAAAGAATTTGACTCTACAATTTACCTTTTCAGAAAAGCATTGATTACTATGTATTTTTGGTAAAATAAGAACCATATACTATCTTCACCCCACCCTCTGTTTTGTTGTTCTATCATGTGAATTAATCACTGTGGGAAAGAATAATGTTTGGTTTTACTATTGAACAGGAAATTAGGTTGAAGAAAAAAAAGAAATCAAGTATTAAATCTGATTAGATTTTACTTAATTTCTTACGATTATTTTTTAGAAATATATGTTTCTTATTTTTTGAAAATTATTTATTTATGTAACTATTTATTTATATATTTATTGATTTAATTATTTATTTATTTTTATCATGATTGTTTTTTAATGGGGGAGGGGGACAAACCAAGCTACGTGTATATGCTTTAACCCTTTCGAGACACTATTGACCACATTTTGTGGTTTGGCTCAATAATTTTTTGTTCAGAGCTCTAAAAAATATACCAAATGCATGAGTAGAAAGAGCAAAAATTTCTACACACATTGTTTCCATTTTTATTGCATGACCATATTGCGTTTGATACAAGGAATTTTAAAAAGGAGAATAAGCTTGAAAATCCTAAAATTTGCAACACACTGAGAGGTTGAAAATCACTGTTTTTATCAAAACTGGCAATTTTTTTCAACTTTCGACTAAGCTTCTAATGATATTGTTTTCAAAGACATTACATTTTTTTAGAACCGTGTAGCACTAAAAGAAAAATATTATTGTTGCCAATTTGAAGAACAAAATGTGATCAATTTACCCCTTCAATAATTCCTGTCATGAAAGGGTTAACCCCCTTGTGGTAGTATTATCATTGTAATTCAATAATGTGGTTAATGTTCATGCCATATCTTTCTCCTGGATCCGTGATCCTGAAGGTGGGATGGCCAATCTCCTTGTATATGATGTACAGAACACCCTCCCTCACCCGGTATACTTAGTGAGGCATTAAAAAACCCTGTCATCTGAGAACCTCGTTAGCACATGAATGAAAACTATTCTCTAGCAACGGAAGCATCTGTTTGTGTTATCTCCAACATGGATTGATGTCTATTTCAGGAGGGAGTTCAAGATGGCATCCCATTTTTTCCCCCTGATTTCCTGCATGCTTGTGAGTGGAGAATGGAAATACTGTGGTTCGTCTTGTCTGCCTTGTTAATAACGGTTGCATTTCTTGAGCTATCCCCCTTATTAAGCGAATCCAGAAAGAGCTACCTTGAATTTTTTTTTTTAAAGTAATTTTTCTCTGAAAATGAGATCTGTAAGAGATTAAAATGGCATCCCATTTTCTGCCTGATTTCTTGGACTTGATATTTGAGAATGGAAAAACTGTTGATGGTCTCATCTACCTTTAGTGATTATAGTTACATTTTCTTGTCAACTATGGGTATCTTGAGCTATGTTCAATATTGATTTATGTCTGTTTGTAGAAAGGTTCAAAACAGCTTCCTATATTTTCTGCTATATGTAATACTACTTGTCATTGCAGAATGGAAATAATTTTGATCATCTTGTCTGCTTTAGTGTTAACTATGGTTTTCTTCTCTCTCACCTCCCTTTTTTAGGGAAGTGCTGACCATTTACCAGTCTACCAGTTTTAGAGATCATCAGTAATACATGCTCACATCCTCAAAGAAGTATATTCAGCATTGTAATTGCTATGAAAGAAAAAGGCATTGCAAACAATTAGAGAAAGGAGAAAGAAGAAGTTTTTGCCTTGATGGGAATTTTCTAGAAATTGCTCTAATTTGATAGAATGTAGCCTTGCCTATTCTTTCTTTCTTTTGTTCATGAATAAATCTATAGGATACATGAATACAATCAGGAAGAAATTCCATTCGAGAAGAGGTGGAGGGGGCATCCATAAAGGATTAAGGATAACTGCAAAGCAATGAGGCTACACATTTTCTCCAATAAGATCAATCTCATTCGTGATTAATTCAAATAAACCAACATTTGTTCAATTTTGTTTAGACATAAACTCCTGCAAGTGTTTTTAGACCAATTGTCTCATCAAAATTAATGAATTTGGATGAAGTGAAAATGTAGTAAACAGAAAAAAGAACTTTGACCCGTACCGTGAATCAAATCGATTATACCAATACCCCTCACCTCATCCTTCGCGGTGTCCACAAAATGGCAAATCGTGTCAAAATATTTGCATTCTCTCTGGGTTGGGCAAGCTAGAATTCCATCAGGAGGACTTGTTCTGATGTATTGTAAATATCAATTGCACTATGAGTCATCAGGCAAGTGCTAACAATTGCAGGAAAATTCTTTATTGCAGAGATATAAATTCCTGAATTTATTTTTCTCCCCTTTTATGTCAGCTACAATTTTCACGGAGACAGAAAGTTTTTAATGGACTTTGAGGTTTGTTTTCTGCTTTTATAATCTTAAAAAGTTTGCACATAACTGCTCCCAAATGTTCTGATGTAAAATACTTCAAGTGCCATGAGCCCCCATTCACATTTGGATATATATGTGTAACTGGTCACGATTACACAGCTTGATGGTTACAACAAAATACTAAAAATCATAAAGATATCCCTTCCTAACTTAAAGCGAGCGAAAAGTCGCCAGTTGTGGTGTTTTGGAGCTTAATTGGCCCGGCTCGGGTAATATTCAGGAATCTCCGTACATCTTTGGTAAATGCATGAATTGTGTGTATGCAGCAAGCATTCGACCGAAGAAAGACGAACTGAACAACCCAACTGACAAACTACCCCACCCTCGATGGCAATTTTGTTCGCTGCTCCAAGATTGATGTCATGCACGGCCTTGCAATAGGGGCAAGCGAATGAAATTGAACGTACATAGCTATGGAGCGGTGGCTCCCTTTAATGTAAGCTTGGGGGGGGGGGGACAGGGTAACTGGGGGCTAGTCCCATGCACTCAATGCAATGGTTGTATGTACAGCTGCATGTTCACCATGCAACTGAAACCACTATTGACAGATGAGGTCTATATAATGTAGCCCAGTTGAAGAGAAGAATGTGCTGGGAGTACAGCATTAATTTGTTGATTGAGGCAAGAGAGGACAGTTTATGGGGTTCCTCTTCGTGCACTGAAGATTTTGTTACATGAGTATGTATGCATGGTGTATTCTCAAGCCTGTCATGCTTTATATCAGGTTTACACTGGATTGAGATGAGTGAGGACTTGGATGCAGCTTCTTAAGCCGCACCACAACACCCAAAACATTTTCCATGTTAGAAGGTGAAAATGCGAAAGCAATCGCTCATAAAGGAATATTGTTGCTGAACCATCAAGAACATCAGAAAACATGGGCCTTGTTGACTGTGCAATTTTAAAGAGACTCATAAAAGGAACAAAATAGGGAGCAGGATAAAGAGAGAATAATGTTACTTTCAAATTGTGGGGCAATTCATCCAGTTGGGCTCAGTAGGACTTAAACAACTTTGAAAGATATTTTTGAGATTATGGCAAGGAGAAGGTGCTTTGAAAATGTTGTCTGTACTAATAAGACAACAGTAAAAGCATTTAACAGTACAAAACTATTGGTAATAAGAATGGAATATGGAGAACAATGTCCATGGAGAAAGGATGACATTTAGACTCCGAGGAATATGAGGAGGGGGGATCGATGTTCCCATCATCTGCAATATGCTTAGCCACCAATGTAGCAATGACAGACAACTGCTTGGAATTCATCTCACAAGTCTGCCATTGCCTTGCTCCTGCATGCGACGAAGACATTTTTACGTTTTGCTAATAATCTTTGCTCTAATTGAGAAGATAGTCGACTCTGGAGGTATGGTTTTCACCCTGAAGATGTGTGGAAGAATGAAAGAAGATCCAATGTGTCTTCCTCTTCATATCCTCTGACGGATCAAGAGGGTCGTCATGCTAATGAGGACTGTCAGTTATTACCTCCTAGTCCCAATCAAGTCCAATATTCTGTGGGTTTTTGTTATACTCTATTCCAAAGTTTATTGTTTGTTTCGAGAAGGAAGGTAGCTGCAGTGGTTAAGTCTCTACGCAGAAGTTGGTTTGTAAAACCAGAAAATAAGAGATATTTTCAAGTTGGGTTGTGATGCAGTTAATGCATTGTCTCATATTGTCCCATTTTGCCAAAATATGAGATAGATTGTCCTTTTAGGAAATGAAAGTGCCATTCTGTAATACTTGTAAACATGTTGCAATTGCATTACACTATTTTTAGCAATATTTTTATTTCTCTATCTGAAGTTGAGGGTGGGGGGGGGGGGGGGTAGGTGCTCATAAACAGGTTTGGAAGATGGAAGTTTCGGAAGAAAACTTGAGGTATGCAAGAGTAGCTTATGTGGTCATGTCACTTTCATTGATGTATGCATATTGATTCTTGTTTAAGTCGCGCTGATCTTTTAAAAGGCTCTAGAAACCATCTTTATCAAAAAGTATGGTTCTTAGAGTGTGTGGGTGTGAGTATGAGAGAGAGAGAGGGAGACATGGAAAATGAGGGGTGGAAGACTGCAAGAGGGGGAGTGGAAAAGAAAAAAGTAGTATTTGTGGATGTGACTAAATGTGTCCCTCTAGGGAGTTTTTGAAATAATTATTTGAAAAATTTGTTATTATGCAATATCAAGTTTGCATGTGATTATTCTTTTAAAGAACTGTTCATTTTCTTGTCATACTTATTCTTCCTATACAGTGTGTATTCAATTCTACCTTGAATATAAATATAGCTGTCTGTTTAGTTGTTGAGACAAGACATTTACTTGAGATGAAACATGATATTGATTCATTTCTCCGACACTGGCAACACTACTTTATTATTATGTCCCTACTTTGTTTTCCTTCCCAAACACTTCTCGTTCCGACCTACTTTGTGAAAATGTCAGCAAAATTTGAGAGGAGTATCACTTACCTATTTGTTTCATTGGCATTGTTGAGATCCTCAGGTGTTTGGCTGGGGTTGAAATGGAAAGTGGTTTTGCCCAGGGAGAAGTAGGAGAAAGTAGGTTGGCATTCGGATTAGAAAAATGGATAGAATAGAGATAAGGGCAAAGAGAGAGAGAGAGAGAGAGAGAGAGAGAGAGA
Source organism: Heliocidaris tuberculata (assembly GCA_025618425.1). Taxonomy (NCBI): domain Eukaryota; kingdom Metazoa; phylum Echinodermata; class Echinoidea; order Camarodonta; family Echinometridae; genus Heliocidaris; species Heliocidaris tuberculata. The sequence goes on from CM046835.1 coordinate 31,557,284, forward strand.
GAGAGAGAGAGAGAGGGGGTGGGGAAAGAGAAGGAGACTGGGGAAGGGAACAATATGAGAAGAGTAGAAATAAAAAGTGGATAGAGAGAAATAGAGGGAAGAAGAGTGCTATTTCATAAAATTTTATTGAATAAAATAGCATTGTATTTTGAAATGTTTTTGTACCTGAATATATATGGATTTATACTTCTGGGCAATTCCACAAGTTACTCAGATTACATTTGGAGAGGTTTTGAGCTATATGTTAAAGTAGATATTCATTGATTTTTAAAACTGACTTAATTTTCATTTTTGCGTAGGTGAAGCTTAGACCGGACAAGTTTGTCAAAATTCGACGCTTGCAAACATTCGAAGTAATGATTATTATCAATTACAAATTGCTAAAATACAGCCCCGACATAGCACCTGAACAGCTCTCCGAAAGCCGCTGAAATGTGTGACGTCAAAGGGAGGACGTTAATTGCACAAGCAGACGATGTCCCATAACATCTCACATATTTTCAGTGCCTGTTCTGTCATCTTCTCCTCAGTTATTTCACTTCACTAGCATTAGTCTATTATGTTTAATCCATATATTGCCTCACTCTAAACCCTGTGCATGGGTTTATTTGGATGGAAAATGAAGCATTACAAGAATAAAGGAATCAGTTGCTTGTAAACAAAATAGACGCCATTTCATTCACAGCTGCATACACCGCTGGACGTTCGGCGTTGAATGAGGGATAAATACCGTCCTTGCAATCATTCAGCGGGCTTTTCAATTTGAAAGTGTGGTTTCTTTGATTGTTCATTAACCCTCATCCTATATATTTACAAACAAAAGATTTCAGTAATCAGAATCTGTTTCATTCCCATTTTAGAATGGTGTGAAATATGGGCACGTTTGAATACACTAAATTCTTTATAATTTGAGAAATAACTGCACTGCACTTATGTTCATTCTTTATGGGACGTCGTCTGCTTGGACAGGATTGTTCCCTTTATTGACGTCATTGAAACATTGTTATTTTTTTGGCGAAGCGCTTGTATATCGCAGATGCTGGGAGGTAGTTTTATTTGTATTATTGTTTAATTACCTGATATGTAGTTGACTTTAAACTGATACGATTGCTATCTGTTAACTTGCCAGTTTCTAGTGATACATTATTTATCATATTTGTGATTTTCTTTGAATGTGTACTTTAAGCTCCTGTTCTCTTACTACAGTTGTTAGGTAAATGAGCTTTAGTTACAATAATACACATATATTAGAGTACCCAAATATATCAAAACATCAGAAGAAGAAATACACTTTCTGTCAACCCTGCAAATGTTCGGTTACTCACTCACGTTAAATCATTAAAAAAGGAAAAATGTAACCTCTCCAAATGTAATGTGAGTAACCATGGAATTGCCCTTATGCCTTTGAGGATTTGTTAAAAAAGTCTAATAAGAAAAAAAAAAAAAAAAAAAAAAACGCTCTGGTCTTACCAGCTAGCTACATGTATATGCCCAAATGTTGACTGAAAAAAAAAAAGTTTGTGATAAACAATTCTAATCAGAGTCCCCCCCCCAAAAAAAAAACAACAACAAAAGCAACACAAAACAATAACAACAACAACGAAACTACAAAAACAGACACAGATACATACACACTGAAAAAAACCCTCTCAGACATTTGAAATTAAGAAGAAAGGGGGACAAAGGAAGCAGAAATGTTACTATAGAAGGACATGGAAACCATACCCTAAACCTATTTTTAGGTAAGGTGAAAGAAGAATACATATCTCCTAGACATGTCGTCGCCATGGAAACCTGACAAAGCCATAGTAAGTACATCTAATCATATACACGTACCCTGGAGAGCTCCTTTTACTTAGAGAGTAATTAGAAACGGAGGAATTCTAATTTTCTTACTATGGTGTATTATTATTTTCACACGTTTACATGGTTATAATTATGATGGTTGTCTCCCCCTGGGAAGCTTAAGGCATTATCTAAATTTTCTGCAGAGTTGGAATACAAAAATCATAATTTAAAAAAAAAAATAATCAGAAAAAGGATCAATTTGTTTCATTTTTTAAGTTATAGTGCTAAATGTTTCTCCTATAGAAATGAAAAAGAATATTTTAGTAGATCTAATATCAGACATTATTTGGAATACAAAACTTTCACTTGGATGAATTCTATTATGAAGATGATATCTTATCTTTTACAACATTAACTGAAAGTCAGTTTATGTACTTTTGTTCAGCATGCTTGTGTATGATTGGAAAACATAATGAAAAGGGCTAATATGCATGAACATAGATACAAGATAAAGTGAGATTTCCATTGAGCTGTAAATTCTCTCCCTTCTTTATTTACCCAATTCAGAATATGGACAAAATTTGATGGGAACTTCAGAGTTTAACCCAAGTCAGCTTTGGGTTAAATGTTGATTCCATTCAAATTGGAAGCATTTAACATCAGTTCCAGGTCAGACCAGGGGCCTGTAACATTAAGAGAAACAATCAATCTTACGATTGATATCACTCGTAAGTCTGTGGCAAACCATGTACTGAAGAGTTACAATTGATCGTAAGATTGATTGTATCTCTTTATGTTACAGGTCCCAGAGCCCTAATAATGCCATAAAGTAAGATGAATTAAACTAGGACTAACTTTGGGCAAGAGCAATCATATCAGGCTGTGTCTCCTATCAGTTCTGGGTCAGACCTGAATCAAACCATCCATGTAAACGGGGTATAAGTGTCCCAGGTGTTCCTGGATGCTCATTTCTGCCACCTTTGAAGGGGGAAATGAGCTCACGTTTGTACGAGTTGCCATGGCGATATCACATTGGTGAGAGATTGACCTCGATAGAGAGCCTGGGGGACACTATTGAATATTATACTAAAAGACAAAGAACATGGATATTCATTCAATGAACATTCTCGTCCCGTTCCTTAATTTTATCTAGCGTTTGTCATTTGAATCAAGAAATAAAAAAGATGCATCAGGGAGTCATTATAAAAGTGGATTCCACTGAACTTTTTCTCTTGATATTTAGTGAGAAGGTAGTTGAGTGTGTATGCTGAGTTTTCATGTATGTTCATGTAATCTTACCATAGCTATCTTACTTCTTACAGTCTTGTGAAGATACTAGTTTTCTAAGAAGTTATTACTTGATGCAAATGCATTAAAAGAGATTTGCTCTTTTAATGAAAGCTGCTAAATATTTTAATGGTTTTGTTGACAAATCTCTCTTCTGAATGATATGATACGAAGAGAGTGGCAAGGTTTATCAGGATAAGATATGAAGCTACTCTAGCTGGATTATAGTGGAGCTGTGTGTTAGTGCTTCACTCTTTATCATCTTGCTATCTCTCTCTCTCTCTCTCTCTCTCTCTCTCTTCATTCTGTGTTATCTCTCTTTCCAAAATTAAGAAAGAGAGGGAGAGACTTGAGAGAGCATAAATGGAGATAGAGTGAGAATGAGAGAGAGAGAGAGAGAGAGAGAAAGAGGAGGGATAGCAGTTTAGATCTATTGAAGAAGAGATAGAGTGAAAGATTAAAGAGGAGATAGAGGGAGAGAACGTACAGAGGAGATAGATACAGAGAGAGTGGGAGAGATAGTAAAGAGGAGAGAAAGAGAGAGAGAGAGAGAGATTAAAAGGGAGAGGGTGAGGGAGGGAGGGGGTTGAAAGAAAAAATTAATTTGAAAAGAACAGTATTAAAACATGACCAAAAAAAAAAATGGGATGGGGAGGGAGAAATGTGAGGAATAGAGACCTCTTTTTTTCTTCTAAAGATGGTAAAAGAAGAAGAGTCAATGGCTAATTGATGGATTTGACATTACGACATGAAGAGCATTGAAAGAGGAACATCATGGGATAGGAAATTGGAAGGATATTCCAAGAATTAGGATAACAAGTAGCTGGCCCCTCTAGGGTTAGCTCCTTCTGTAAAGTGTTTATTGATTTTGGACCAACTTTCACTTGGAATACTGTGGAGATTGTAAGTACTCACTAGGTGTGTCTTCATCAGAACGAAGTTCTGCTCTAGCCCGCTTCAAGGTGGATCAGGGATATTTTCTTGAAGCTAGCTTCAGTTTGCAATCGCGTCTTCATCAGACCGAAGTACCCCCACTTCGAGCTTAAGCCCGAAGTTGGTGCGCATGCGCACTTTAAGTGAACAAGCGCGGTTTTAAAATCTTACCCGCGCTCGCCCGACCAGCTATACAAACCCAAAATATATACGGTATCTCTCGACTACGCTGCCTTAATCATTAATGTACTTACGGAAGTGTATGTTGAACAAAAATAGGTGTAATTTCATTTTGCAGTATGATTCTTCCGGAAACTACAGTGGTCCTCAGCATAATAAGGAGAAGGAGACGTCGAGAGGCGTACGTGCACTGTGTACAGCTCACGCACACAGCGCTAGCGCTAGCGCACAGCTGATGTTTACAAACAACACCATGAAACCGGAAATCGTGCTTCGATAGTTGGAGCACAGGTGCATGATGGGATCGGGCTTAACTTCGGGCTGATGAAGACGCTCGAGGAATAGCGGGCTAGAGCAGGCTGATTTTCGGTTAAGCGGGCTATTCTGAAGATAAGTCCAAGATGATGTGGGCTGACTTTTCGAGCGAAATAGCGGGCTAGAGCAGAGAATTAGCTGGCTATTCTCTGATCGGGCTAATTTACCGGATCAGCAATAGCGGGCTAGAGCAGAACTTCGTTCTGATGAAGACGCACCTACTGCCACTTGAAGGTTTGCTAGAATATATATTTTGAAAAATGTACTTGTAGCTTAGGAGTTAAAGTTGGAGATGGTATCATTTTTGTAAAACACACATTTTTGTGAAAATTAGTTTGAAACTGACATTTCTTGCATTCTGGCTTCAGTTGAAGGGTTAAAGAAAAAAAAATCAATGTTTCGCAAACCTCAAACTTTCTGCAAGAATTTGTTTTAAAACACGCACCACTAGATATGGATTCACTGTTAAGGGTCCCTGAATCTGTATGAAGGATGGACCTGCATGCATTCTGAAGGTACCTGGTAAAACATTGTAATTAAAATCACCCCCCCCCCCTACACACACACACACACAACAACAACAACAATAACAAGCAAAACAAAATAAAAGGAGAGAGAAATCTAAGTTTTGTAGATAGTGCATGTCATAGTTCACATAACCATTACTGGATGGAATACAATATATTCTCATGATGGAAAAATGAGCATCAATCCAAGAACAATTTTGCTACAACCGCCAGACTAAAACTTTTCAGCTGTTATGGTGACAATACTTTTTTAGTAGCCGTAATATTTAAAAAATGTTTTGATGCTTTAAAGGGGAAGTCCACCCTGACCTGAAGTTGATTTCAACTTGCCCATTTATAATGAATGACTAGATACACAGCATGGCTTTAACAGTACACATGTAAAGTTTGGTATTATCATTTATATTGAGTTAACTGTTGCGAGGGACGCACTAATTCTAGATTCACGTCTGCTGAGGAACAAAACAGGGTTAGAAGGGCCATTGTGGCTTTGTTTTGACGTCAATTCATTCAAGAACCTGGAAGGGTAGTCGAGGGAAGCACTGACGATGGCATTTGATTAAATCTCCTCTCTGCTACATTTGGAGTCTTGGTACTTGTGCAAGTTTTTTTGTACTGTCTTGTCTGGGTGAAGTTATTAGAAGCCATTTCCTGTATGGCTTTATGCGTTGTCATTGGGAAGATTAATGTGTTACTGTCAGTAATATAGATGTGGTCAGGGAACCCATCTATTACAGTGGCATGTGAGTCCTGAATGTTTTGCAATTACAGCACCTATTCTAAGTGGAAGTGCATAGGGACTTTATAAACGTGATATGCGCTATACAAGAACGGTTTATTAATATTATTATGTACTGTTTTAAAGTGCCTTTTCTATTTTTTGGCCCCGTTTGCCATTTGTACTCTAATTTTTCACACAATAATTCCACATGTATATGAAATTTCAAACATTTTGGTAATAAATACTGGAGGCATTATAAGTACACTTTGATATTCCTTAAAGCCTCAATGATAAAATACATTTTACATGCAAACAAAGATGAGAATTCATCTGTCTGAGTCATTGAAAAGTTATTCAGGGTCACAGTAGCCCAAAGTTTTAGTACCATCAACAATATTTATTTTGAAAAATTGTGGAGATATCTCTAAAGTTAAACTGATTAGATTGTTTACCCTCATTACTTTATTATTTGTAAGAAATTGACATTATATTTTGTCTCTTTTTGTAACAGAAATTTTCCAATCTTTGTATATAGATTGGAATATAGATTGGATATTGGATATATATATATATAAAAATATAACTGTTATGAATAATAACAGATATTGTATATCTTGGGCTGAATATATACAATTCGTTATTGTATCTCTATGACTTCCTGTGTTAATGTTATTGGAGAGAATTGCCCCTTTGAGAAGGCAACAAAAAAAATGCTTCCTGTCAGATCATCCGATTCCGTTCTTTGTTTCCTTAACATGGCTTGCTGCCTGAGTGAGTTCAGTCACAGTGAATATCTTATTATGACAAGAGTGCCAGTACGTGGGGGATTTCCTAACACTTCGATAGATTGTTTGGCGATCTGTTTTGCTCTTGTTGGGAGGAAACCCGTGATACATATTGCTGGAGAGCCTCATTGAGTCATATTCGGCCAACGCAGTGCCATTGTCAAGCTGCCATTTAAGCATCTGAGATTTTAGCGAGTTCCAACAATTTAAGCTGTGACTTTCAAAACAAAGTTTGAAAGTAATTGAGGCTCTCTATGCTTTGCCGTTAGGGTGAGCTGCAAGTTGGGCATGAGTCAACTCTTTCTGTCAGAATGCCAATTACACTCCAGACTTACTTTCCTCTTGTCTTAAATTCAACCTGTTATCAAACTCATTACTCTTTAAATCATTTAGCTGCAAATTAGGACAGATTAGATCAGAGACGTATGCTGCTATTGCTTGGTCGTAATTGTCTGCGACACTATGCTAGACCTTCCCTTGTACCCAAGGAGGGTAAATATTATATCAATCCGATCCCATTCACGGCACAATAATTAGAGGGGCCTGCCAAGTCGGCGCGGAGTTCCGCTGTTGTGACAGTCCCCTCCTAACACCTCAGACTTGTTTTGCAAATCCATGCATCGCCGGTAACGTTCACTCCTTGACACCTGGGTCATGCTTGCTTCCAGGAGGAAACAACAAATTTGTTCTGATTTGTCAACAACTACTAGAAATATAAATTGGGTGATCGGGATTGTGGACATATATAATTGATCTGCCAGCTGTTGAAATAGGAACTCTTTCTAGGATATCTATTAGGAAGTTTTGAAGGTGAACAAGATAATTTTTTTTCCTCGAGGAAGAGAAAACCGCCATGCCGACTGCAACAAAGGGTAAGTTGATTTTGTTTTAAATATAGATGTGAAAAACTGTGAGGAAGGGGATTAAATTGGGTTGATTTCATATATAGTAAAAAGATTTGATGAACATTTTCAGGTTTGCAAAAATATAATTATCTGTGAATCAAGAAATTCTTCATGAATCTTATGTACATATATTCCATTTTAAATGAACTTAATTGTTTAATCAAGTTTACCAATCAGAATTTGTTGGATGGCTATAATAAAGCAAGACCAATTTCAAATATATTGTAGTTGATTATCACATCTAGTGAGAAAAAAATTGTGTAAGGTCAAGAAACTAGATTGTGTACTTGAAAGTATTAAAAAAAAAAACCTGCAAGATTTTAGAATATAAAACCTATTTGGTTTCTTACAATAAAGCAAAATGAGATGCAACGATCAGTCTAGGAATCCTTAACCATTAAAAAATTGTGCATATCACTTTATTGCAATATATAGGAATACACACTTTTTACAAAGTATATTGCATTTTTACATACATGTAACTTATTTGCTTTACATTGCCAGTTGTATTGGTGTTGAGAACACAAGACAGTTTTCTTCTCTTCCATGTGTTGTATAGAAACTATAGATTGTCAGTAATGTGCATGGGATTAAAAACTTGTCATGTGTAAATATTCATGGCCATTGGGAATGTGGGATTAGAGTTCTGTGCTTTTGAGAATTTAGAATAAAAGCTTTCTCATATTACCAGCTGTCTTGATGGTATGAGTCACCAGTTTTTGTTTGATCAGTAAAGAGAATTAATGAAATAAGGAGGATATAAATGGGAGATATGTTAATTTTATTCAGAATTTCAGCCCTGTAGCTATATTTTTGCTTATAAAATGTTTTATGCTGTTACATGTATGACCACTTGAAAGTGTATGCAGTTGTCACTTTTATAAGTGACAATTTTAACACAATAAGTTTATAAAATGGAGCTATGTCACTTTTATAAGTGACAATTTTAACACAATAAGTTTATAAAATGGAGCTATGTGTTGATAATGGCCAGGGAAACTTGTAATTTTGATTATATTTTAAGTGTACATGTAATTGAAATGAGTTGTTGAACTATTGATGATTTACAGAATCCAGGTATATCACTGAAAAATAATGAAGACAGAGCATGATAGTTATGAACATTATAATTATGCATATCATGTCCAGTGAAATATACCATGAACACACTGATCTGTATACTAGTAGTCATTTCCATCTGTAAATTTCTTGAGTGAAGCAAAGCTGCAATTTGTTGGCTTGGACTCAAGTTCATATGTTGAACTTTCACCCAAATTTGTAAAACTGAAGTTCTGAGAAACATGATGGTGTGTCGTAATTGATGAGTGATGTTTCCTTTCCCACTCCAATCTCGGCTAAGTTGTTATTCAACTTTTAACCTTTTCTCCTGAAAAAGGCGAAAGCTGCATGTTTTGCCTAGTAACTCCATGGTTTTAAACAGTTGTGGGGGTGTTTGTTGTCGTTCATTTTTTTTTTTTTTTTTTTTTTTTTTTTTTTGCGGTGGGGGAGTCCTTTCATAAGACATCCATGTTGAAACGAAGATATTTGAATATTTATCTGTTGCTCAAAAGGGAAAGCATATAATCTATATCTAGGGGCCTACGTATGTTGAATCATTGAATGAATGATGAAGATAATTATAAGTGATTTAGGTTTTGTATCAGAAAATAAAATTATGTCTGGCTGAGTAATAGTTCAGAGTGCATAAAGATCTTTAATGTACACATTTGCATTGCAAGTATTCAAAGAAACGTGCTTCTCTGATTTTGTCATGTGTGTTTGCTTAGTGCCTAGTGAGCTTTCCATGACATTGAAAACAATACCAGGGTAGTGTGGATCAGACGCAACAACAACCACAGCGCAAAAATAGAATCTTCGTCATCTTCATTATTGTATGCAACCGTGCCATGAGCACATGCACCTGAGAGACGGTAGACGTAACCGACCATAGGTCAAAGGTCACCGTCGGGTCGGGTTCTGCGGTTGTCCATCGTCGCCTCGTTGGATGGCGTTGAGAGGCGCCACGTTGGATGTAGGTATAACGTGAGTCATCGGATATAAATAGATGATGATGGAGAGGGTCTTCTTTCTTCAATTTGCTACTTATCTTCTGTCTCCGGTGCGAGCGGTATCGCTCTAATTGCCTAGGAGGCTCTCACAGGTTGTATTTTTTTTTGGCGCTTGGAAAGGGAAAAGATTTAACTGAGTTACATCCATCAGCTACCTGCCAGTGCTATGCAATCTCCTTGCATCCTGTCTCAAGTTAGCTCTTTCTTTGCATTGTGAGGCACTGGCAAATTTGATTACGGGGGAAGCAGGCATGCTTGTTGTCATGATAGTCAAGCTTCATGTCTATGGTTGCCTCCATTTCTAAGACTTGCCCCACTCCAGTTTCCACCTGGCTTGTTCAATAGCCTTCTTCATTTGGTAAACTGTATGTCTGCAAATGTTTGCCTAAGTATCATCAGCGGTGCATCCAGGATTTTGTGAAGGAGGGGGGCATTTGTGAGTATAGTTAAGGGGAAAATATGCCATTTGGGTTTCATAATTGGTAGGGAGGGGGGAGATTAAGAGCCACTTGTGCCCCTGCTTTAATCTGCCACTTTGCATGCATGTCTTGTGGTTGTTAATCCTCCTTGGCCCACATTAATGTAGTAGGTCATGTGAGTTTGTATTAGGTCCACAGAAATGAAGGAAGGAAACACTAGCACCAGACATTTACATGGAATTCACATTAAATGGTTAAGTGTTTAAAAACAGCACTCACCACTGTTCAGGGCTGAATAGAATGCTGTTACATTCATTTTCGATAGGTGAAAGAAACAATGGTGTAGTCACGTGGCAGTGTGGGAAAGGGGAGGGGGGAGGAGGCACATGCCCCCAATCAAATGGTGAAAATAAATATAGGGAATGAAAGAGAAAGGAAGGAGAGGGTCATGCAGTGTAAAAAGAAAATGAATGCTTCCCCTTCACACCCACACTCCACTTGACACCCTTTTTCTTACAAATTTAATTTTCTGAGGAAGACTGGTCCAAGCCCCCCCCCCCCCCCCCCCCCCCCCCCACACACACGACACAGCACCCCCTCATTGGCTGGATCTAATAGTTATTTCCAACAATCATAAACATGTGTCTACATTTTTGGTCATTAGGATATGATTTCCAAAAATATTCATTAATACAAGTACATGTAGTAATATGAGTCAATATTTCAGTTTCAGTACAGTGATAGAATTCAATGACGTATTTTATCACTCCCTCTTCCTGTCGGTTATGCAATTGCAAATCAGAAGTGTATTCCAATGTGGACATTGAATAATGACCAAATTATCTTTTAATACTCCGGAAAGAAAAACAGGAAATCGGGAGACAAGTTGTCCTGATTAAGCTTTCAAAAGCTTGGGGCGATTTGGATGACTTCTTTTCAACTTCATTTTTTCCTTTATTACAACCAGATAAAAGTATCATTCAGAAATTTATCAATAAAGTTGTTTTTAGTGATTTGTCTTGGTGATTGATATCCTTCATTGTGAGAGAAATAAGCCATGACCAGTATGTTTTCTTTAGGCACAATTCACAATATCATACAACTTAAAATAATTCAAAAGAATATAAATGTGTAATTGCAGTAACCACTATGCTGACCCCATTAAAGGAGAATGAAACCCTGGGGAAATGTCCATTTTAATGAAAAGAGAGGATAGAGAGAAGCATTTTTAAAAAGTTCCATCAAAATCGGTTACGAAATGAAAAAGTCATGAAAGTTTGAAAAGTCGCAATTTACTTTCTATGGTGATCCTCAAATTGGCAATATTTCTTCAAAATGGCAGGTTTAGTAGTACAACTCTCAATATGTTTTTTACACAAAATTTCGTATTTTCTCCATTATTTATCTCTAAAGATGCTGCTTTTCTTTTTGTGAACTCATAATATGTTGTGTCAAATACATTTTCCCAAGATATATCTTGAGCTAAGAAGTAGAAGTAGAAGTAGACCCTAGTATATAATAGTATGAATAAAAATTTGCAATTCTAATGAAAAATTAAGTGAGAAGTTGCAAGCCTGTTAGCCCTGAATATATTCTATTTAATAATGATTGTGAAAATTAATTACAAGTAACATCTTGAAAGGAACTGTCTGGAAAACGCATTGTATCTTTGACTTCATGAAGCCATAGTATTAGTTCTGGTTAAATTAATTTGTCAGCTTTCTTTTAATTTAGTTAATCTTATATTCGTTTGCATAAAAAAATTTGATTAATGAAAACTGTCTGTAAGAGGACAGATAGACTAATGAATTTGACTTGAAAGAATTAAAATAACATAAATGTAATTTGGCAAATTTCTTTGATATAGCACTGTATTTGAATAGTTTTGAAGATGAGACATTCCCCCTTAGTTGTATATTGGTAGAAAATACATTACATTCAGATGAAATTTTGATGGTGTATGATTAAGAAATCTTCAAATTACACAGGTCCACCATACTTTATAATTAGGTTGATTCAGCATTGCATGTGACGTTTGATCATATGATCTTGACAGTGTCACAGGAAATCATGTGATATATTTTGGTGTATGCTAGTTCTATTTTCCCATCAACTACGTTTTTGTGAATAAATTGTATGTGGTTTTTAATTTATTATTTGGTTCTTGTTATGTTGCTGTTGTAATAACCGTTGGTACAATGATATGGGTAAGTCAGGATCATACACAGTATCTGACTGAAAGTTTGTTGACCTTTTGAACCACTATTATGCATGGAAACCCTGTGATGAAATAGTCTCCATGCATCAGACCTTTTTCTTGTGGTTTGATCCAGAGAGAAATGCAGAAGTGCCAAGTGTATTGTGTGATAGATCTGCCACAGTACATTTCAATTAATTGTGCATATTTATCAATGATACTAGTTAATAAACATGACCAAGGTAGGAAATAATGATTGGATTTGCCTCTGTAATATGTGCCCAATTTTTAAATTACTTGAAGGAATTTATTACTGTTTGAGATGATTTGTGTACAAGATTTTAAGTTGTTCAAGTTACTAACTTCTGTTAAAAAGCAACAGCTGGATTTGCCATAAACATTTGTTGTGGCCTCTAAATTTATTTTCTCTTTAAATAGTAGGCTTTATCAGCATTTGTGGCAGGGTTAATCATTTTTTTTTTTTTTTTTGGTGATAGAATACAATATTTCTGATATGAAGGCACCGTCATAATCCACTGCAGCAAATGATTGTTTTTAATTCTGAAATGCTATAGAAAAAGCAAGGAGGCCTACATGTTTGTACATGTAGGCATACCTAAATGAAGATAAAAATTGATAATATAGCCCCATGGTGAACCTCTCCTATAATTCAGTAGGCTACAACATATTTATTGTTTGATAATTATATGTGAACCAACAAATTCAGAATTCTCCAAGTGATGTTATATTTCACAGAGGCCTCAGGCTGAGGTTGAATTACAATGGCCAATAGGGAAATTCTTAATTCGGAGGTAAATATATGTTACATTGGACAAGGAAATTTGCATGCAATATATAAGTATAAACGTACATGTATTTGCCATCTCATGTCTTGCTTCTTCTTAAGTCATCCCCTGTAAACATAATCAGATTGCTTTCTGTGTCAAGCGTGCGCAGCGAAACGATGCAAATAATTGGTACATACGGTGAATTGTGGATGCGCTTTGTGGGCAGTACATGTATCATACAGTGCAAAAAAGGGTGTTACATGTGTATTGCATGCCTGTGCATATGTAACAAATTGTTATCCGTATCAGACATCTGAGCTGTGGTTTTAGGAAAGTTATAAAGCCAGGCAGTATTTTCCCTGGTCTAACCAAGGAGTTATCACTGATAACTCCTTGGTCTAACATATCCGAGCAGTGTTGATGTGCGCAATTACAGCGCACAGTTGCACTTGCTGGCTCAGTGTGCAGTGGGAAAATTGGATTTGCGAATTTTGATGAAAAGCCAGGATTAGATGATGACTTTGGAATCCACTTTGGAATCCATTTTACGTCTTGCTTGCTCTAGATGTATGATGTGGATAATATTAACAATATTGACTGACTCCTACTTTCGGGAGATACGACATACATGTATATCGCTCCCTCACTAGATCCATATTACCCTTGTATTTGACTCGGGTGATATGAATCTAGTTCGGGTAATGTTGTATCTCCCTCAAGGCCAGTCATCAATATTATATAATTATTTAACCCATTGGCTACTGAATGCTCTCATTTCCATAGGCTTAATACAAGGATTACCCAGTTCCCGTAGGCAAAGACTAAAAGAGAAGGCCGAGTTCTGGGAGGGGTGAAAAATAATTTGTGAGCTTTCTCATTCTTTTTATGTCAGTTTGGAAGAACATCATACTATGCATTCATACTATGCATTCATATTCGAAATATGACGAGAAATAGCAGAAGTGTTCGGACCTAACATTCATGCTGAACATTCATGCCACTTTTGTGTGCAGTCCCATATACCCATTTCTGTGTGGAGTACATGTGCTTTCCAGTGACACTGGGTAAATTTCTGAACACTTTGATGATTCCAAATCCTCACAGTATAAAATAATTTTTAAGTAGACATGATCAACCTTTCCCAAGTGCGTTGAGACAATTTCTATAATTGCATAACCAGAACTCTACTTTACCTATAAGTGTTACATTATAGCTTTCCAGCCAATACGATACTCTCAAGTAACAATATTCTATAGACTATTTTATATAAAATAGGAGTTTTGAATGACAGACTAATGATGTGCATACAATTGTCATGATGATATCTAAGTTATTAGCGATGGGGGACAGCTATCCATTGTAAACAAATTGCTTATCTGACCGTCAAGGTTGAGGCAATAAGAGAGTGATTTATCTTTTTAAATGATGCGATAGCCAATGTCACTGGCATGGTGATCAATTTAATATCCTTCAATTAAATTTTGTCATTTTCAAATATGTGTGAATTTCCTTTGCAATTTTGCAGTTTGCATACATGTAAAGTCAGTGTGTCTATATTGTAGATGCATTGCATAATGTCATTTTATACTGGTAATTTGTGGAAAGATGAATGAAAAGGATTTTTCACCATCAAGCTCATTTGCTGTGTGGTTGGACGTTTAACCTTATAAATGCCTATTATGTTATTTGCCAGCATCATACATTTACAAGTGTTGAGCCCGTTAGCTAATTACAGGGATTAATCTTTTTTACGCCTTTAGAGAGTATTTCGTACAATTTGGTTGCATCTGAGTTGAAGACTACCAACAAGCATATCTTTGTGTCTGACTACAGTTTTGTAATGTTTGATGGTAACCATAGAAATACAAGCAATTCATTGCCATATGACAGGTTGACCGATAGCTAGTAAGTACACCTCTCAGAATGCTAATCAGTTATCTATTTGTCATTGTCATGGGAATTATATATTAGCATGAAATATGAGTATTTTGTAGGATTATCATTTTAATGAAAATGATAAGGAAATCTTTGAAGGTACTAAAAAAAAAATAATAAATTTTATCCATATACATCCTTTTTTACTATTTATATCAAAGGCTGTTAACACAAAAAATAAACAAAAGAAATCGTGTAAGATTTGTCCAACAAGCATATCTTTATGTCTGACTACAGTTTTGTAATGTTTGATGGTAACCATAGAAATACAAGCAATTCATTGCCATATGACAGGTTGACCGATAGCTAGTAAGTACACCTCTCAGAATGCTAATCAGTTATCTATTTGTCATTGTCATGGGAATTATATATTAGCATGAAATATGAGTATTTTGTAGGATTATCATTTTAATGAAAATGATAAGGAAATCAATCTTTGAAGGTACTAAAAAAAAAATAATTAAATTTTATCCATATATATCCTTTTTGACTATTTATAAGGCTGTTAACATAAAAAACAAAAGAAATGGTGTAAATAAAAAACAAACAAAAGAAATGGTGTAAGATTTGTCCAGTGTAATGGGCTGCAAGATTTGCCCTGGTTTTTGGCAGGTGTTAGCCACATGGATATGAAGCTAAAATGCATGTACTTCCTTATTTTCTTAACAAATATTTTTCTTAACAAATATTTTGCTTAAAATCTTCAATTCCAACATTTGGAAATATGCAGTTCAGCCACTGTAAGGAGATGAGTTTATGAAAAAAAAAAAAGAAAAAAAAAAATTTAGTCAGTGGCATAAGATTTAAGGCAATTTTCTATTTCACTGACTAGGCCTATATCAGATGGCACTTCCTTATCGCTTGAGTGTATATCATACAGGTGAAGTGCTTTAGTTACTGATAATTATAAGAAGGTGAGTCTGTCCTTCTGTGAAAATTGTTCCTTCTCTTGTTTAGTTTCTTGCAGTATTGATGCCGCCCTTTCCTTTCAATGTTTGCTGCTCAAATTATCCTGTTTGTTGGCTAGTTTCCTTCCCGTTTCCGATAATTCTATACTTTTTCAAACGAATGTTATACAATTCACAAAACTAATGTTAGTTTCGGTTCTTTCGGCTTTATTCATCCTTAATCAGTGAAAATCAAATGGTACATGTATGTTCGTCTATTCTAGTTAAAGATAAAGTTGAGTTCTGGTCATGAGATTGAAGTGGGAGAGAAACTGTCTCAAACCAGTTAAGAAAGATTGATTATATAGCACATTAACGAATTTGTGTATGCTGTAAGATTTTGGAATTACCAAAATGATAAGAAATTGACTCAATCCTGCTGAGAGTCACATGCACTGCACACAGAAATGTGTATATGGGACTACACACAAATGTACTGCCCAAACATTTCAGCTGTTTCTTGTCATATTTTGAATGTGAGAGCATTTGAAGAGCAATCCTTATCAGGGGACATATCTACTATGATAATCTTCCGAACTAACAAAAAAAAAAAGAATGAGAAAGCTCGCAAATTATTTGTTACCTTTCCCAGAACTCAAGCTTCCTTATAATGGCCTTTGAGTTGTGGCCAGAAATGAGAATTGAGATACAGATATGACTGGGTTTGTTCAAATGAGGTCTACATTGAAGACTGAGGAGAAAAGTGGGCGTATATGATCTCAGTTTCAGTGTTCAAGTACATGTGTGTATGTCTAAGGATGCAAATGACACCACTAACTTTCCATACATGTGTAACTTTTTTGTTGTTCTGGGGCACAGTATAGTCTGCTGAGAGCCAGATGGGCGTTACCTCTGTGTTGAAGCATATGAGTTAACACGCTTCTTGCTCTTAACAGATCTTGTACTAGGAACCTCCCCCATCCACCTTCTCTCTTAAACTGCTCTTGTAACATGGTGTGTTTCATTTGGTTTACAAAACAAAGATTTGGGTTAAATAGAGGTCATGATGCACACTTTGTACGTCATTTCCAACCATTCACTTTTAAATTTGTATTGGCAAGTCTTATCAAGCCAACAAAGGTCTGACACCGTTTTATACACGTGGTACTAGTTCAGCTATTTTCTTGAGATCTTGAGATCTCAGCAGGAATGTGAGTTGTGTGGAAGACTACCAGTCACATCTGTGACCTGAGCTTGAGGACATGGCCAGTATGTAATACATTGTAGGCTGACATATTCATACCATTTTCATACCATTCACTTTTGAATATTAATAAGCTCTATAATAGTCTGTCTGGCAAAGGTCTGACACCATTTGATACAAGTGGGACCAATACATCTTATTTCCTTGAGTCTCTCACAGGAAGTGTTTTTCATGGAAGACTACCAGTCACATCAGTGACCTGAGCTTGAGGACCTGACCAGTCTGTAATGGATGTAATAGGCTGACATGATCATACCATTTTCATACCATTCACTTTTTAATAAAATAGATATGGTAGTCTGTCTAGCAAAACTCTGACACCATTTGATGCAAGTGGGACCAGTGCATCTGATTTCCTTGAGTCTCTCACAGGGAGTGTGTTTTTCGTGGAAGACTACCAGTCTCATTTGTGTGACCTGAGCTTGAGGACACACCAGTCTGTAATGGATGTCATCCATATTCCACTGTCCAATCAGCTGTGTGCACTTAGTAGGCTCAGGTAGCCATAGGCTATGGGACTGACACCCATGTTTACACATGGGACTACAGTGTTTACATTGCTTCCCCTATACCAGGGCACCCTTATTTCTCTGATGATGATAATGTGGGGAGGATGTTTGGAGCATGTTCAAGTGCTGTGCTGATGGCAAGAGGAAGAATAAAAGTCCCTGTAATTGTGTTTCAATTTATTTTTTAAAAAATAATTATTTAGTGTGTATTAAATATTTAAATAAGTTGATTTTATTTGATTATGAAATCAAAAGATTGGACAGATTATTTAGTAAGTCTCTTGAATTACAAGAGTAAATAAATTAAGAAAAGTGATTGAGAGAGAGGGGAGTTATTTTGAGAAAAGTTAAAGAGAGTGGAGAAAGGAAAGGCAGGAAAAAGAATGAGAGTGATGAGACATTGGAGAGGGAGGGAACATGGAGATTGTAGAGAGGGTCATTAAACTTTTGATGTGTTTGTTTTTGAAGGAATAACAAATCCATAACTCTTGGAAATGACATGCCTTTCTGGTATTGTATGCTCATCGTAAATTTTTCAAGAGCATGTATTATGCCAAAGAACAAGGAGGCAGCTTGGACATCTCATGACAACAAATATCTATCTTTGATGCAGTTTGCATTGCTCAGTCAATGTCATGTTCAGGGATTTGCAGCTGACCCCAATGTTTATATTTGGGACTAGGGTGTTTGTTTTTAACAGTCTCCCAGCTGTGTACCACTCTAATTAATCGGCTTATTCAAAAGGGTTGTCCAATATTTTCAGAAGATTGATAGCCCAGATATAAGTGCTCCTTGACCCATAAATTGACACATTAAAGTTTTAGTAGCACAGATTGTATTATACAGTCACTTCGTGCATTTTATGTTAAAGACCCAGAGAGAAATGTATCATTGAAGAAAAAAAGAAAGAATAAGTTTAAGTTCTTGTAATCATGTACATGTAGGGTGTTTTGGTCCAGTGGAGAAGTCACTGTAGACCACATGATACAGGCTTCAAATCCATGCTACAACAGTAGCATCCATTGGTATTAAAGATATTAGTTTATATTTGCCACTCTCCACCCAGGTGAAGTAAATGGGTACCAGGTATGACAAATTTCCTTGAATGCTTGAGTGCCTTGTTAGGGTAGTGTGCCTAAAGCAGGGGTAATAATGTGTTTGCCGTATCCTCATGGAAAATGCGCTTTACAATCCAAATTCTTGTTGTTGTTGATTTACTGAGGCCTACTAATCGATAAGCAGTCTACATGTGAGCAACCTTCATCATTTTGGGGGGCTGTTGATGCGGGTCAACCATCAATATAATTGATGAAATTGTCAAGGTTGTGTTTTATTACATTCAACGTCAAATTATTACCATTTCGAAACAACAAACAGAGATGTTATAGTCGAGTGGTTTAAACACTGGACTGGAGATGCGAAGGTTTGATCCCGGCACGGCACTTATGTCCTTGAGCAAGGCATTTTATCTACATTGCTCTTCTTTACCCAGGTGCTAAATGGGTAGCCGGTAGGATGCAAAGGTCAAAGTGATTGGTTTTATCCTGTGCGCGCCCGTTGGTGACACAACATTTGCTCCTGCAACATTTGCTCCTCAGTCCATATCTCGAAAGGTCAAAGGTTAAGGTCAAGGTCATGATTTGATTTTTTGTTAAGGACAATGTGAATATTAAGATTAGGGTTAGGGTTGGGGTTAGGGTTAGGGTTAGGTTTAGGTTTAGGTTTAACATGGCAAAGTTAGACCGGAGCAATTGTCGCAGGAGCAAATGTCATGGAACCCGCCCGTTAAAAGGTGACTAGCTGGAATGCTCCACAGGGAATGGAGAGTGTGCACTGTAAGGTGCAGAGTCGTATAATTGTGTCCAACGACCAGGGTAATAATAGTACTGTAAGCAATTTGGTCGGTTACATTTTAACTGGTAAAGCGATTAAGTCATCATTATTATTGACATGTATGTTATTTTATTGTTTTCCTTGGCAGGTTTCAAGGGATTATTTCACCGCAAACGGGAGAGTGATTCGGGCCATCCAGATGTGTCCTCCACTGGGGGCGAGAGCCAAGGGTCGCAGCTTTCGTCGTCAGCCAATGACCTTCATCCGGTGTCGTACGCGGGCAATCTGCATGACCTCCCGGAGAGACCCAGTGCGTTCAATCGAGTTCTTCAACAAATTAAAACTAGGCCAACTATGTACGTATACACAAACATTTATTTTCATGGTGTAGCGAAATCGAGGTTTAAGCATCGTTTTAAACAAAAACTTGCTAACGAATGAGGGTCTATTTCCAATGTTAACATCGTATCAAATGATATGATGCAACCAGCCAGTTGAGGTTTTGTACATTCGTGCAGTGCCCGTGATAATAAAGCTGATATTAGATATATGGTGTAAAAGCAGACCCCACTCTAACTAGTGTCTCTATATGATGTTCCTTTGCACGACATCTTATCCTGTGTGAATGCCCTGTAAAAGGATAGTTGACAACAAAGCCAATCCATTATTCATAATGTTGATCTTGGTATATACAGACTGATATGCATGAAAGTATTCTGTCTATACAGCTTGGAGAAGAGGCTACTGTTTATCTGTGATGAAGGCATCATCTTTCAAATCTGTATCAAAGACATCTTGATGAATCTGACACTCGGGTCTGGTCATCATTGTGGGGCCCTTTCACACAAGTGAAAAAAAAATTGTTCAAAGAATCGTATGAAGAAACATAAATGACAAACAAATAGCTAAAATTTGTATGGTATACATACTGTGTAGATAAACATTAAAATTCATTCATTTGGGAGGAAAGTACAATCATCAAATCATACTAACCATTTTTTTTACAATGTTCACATGGAAAGTTGATCCTCATTCTTCGGGAGTTCTTGTACAAAACAATGGCCTAAAGCAGGGTGGTCAGTAACCCAAAATTAACTTGGAAGGAGTATCAACTGATGTGTGTGAAGTGCAAGGTTCCATATGGCGGGAGATCAGGGCCCCGTTGCATAAAACTTACCATTAATGGTAACTCTGCTATCAATGGTAACTACCATGGTAACATCACTCAACAGCCAATCAAAATCAAGGTTTCCATGGGAGTTACCATTGATGGCAAAGTGTTACCGTTAATGGTAAGTTTTATGCAACGGGGCCCTGGACCCTGGAAGCTTTAGGGTTCTTGATTAGGTGCACTCTGGTGCAATCTGAGCCATATGTAGAAGCATTTTTAAACAAAGTGTGTGACTAATATTTAAGAAATGGTTTTCCTTGAGAATGATTATTCAGGAACTGAGTTAACCTGTCACTGATTTTCAAACCTGTAGTTTCAAAATCAAACCTGTCGCTGTTACATGTTGAAACCCTCTGTGGACCACCCTGCCTAAAAGTACCTCTGTTTTGTACAATGTTATGTTATGTTACGTTTTGCTGTATGACAATTACTGACATTCACACAGGAAAATTTTGATTACCTGTCTGCCTGTCTCATAGCTATTTAGACAATACTGTACGAAGTATTGTATTTAACGTGTGAATGGGGGTATACATGTACATGTATATACCCTGGCCTTAGACGAGCCAATTTGTGACCCAGAAATGCAGTGCCATATGTCTCCCCCTGTTTGGTTGCTCTAATTTCTTCCAGTACCAGGTGCCTTCTTGAAAAATTAAAAGAAAAAGTAATGGGTTTAAAGGAAGTACCTTTGATATTCCTTTAATTTATAGTTTATATAGAAAGTGTACTTTACAATTCTGAATCAGAGATTTTAGCCCCTGAATATTACCTTTTGACTTTTTTAAAGATGATACATATAGGGCTCCAATCTGTAATTATTTAGGAGGGGGTACAGATTGAAAAATTAGGGCCTGTATGCATGGGCTGCCTTTTAAATTTTGTTGGGGGGGGGGGTCTGCATTTTGAAATTGGGCACCTATGTGTGCTGGATGCCTGTTAGTATTGAGCCTTGCAGTACAGATTAGAAATTCAGATTATGTTTTTGTATTATGTTAAATGGCTGAAAATACTGAATGAGCAATGATTATAGCCCGTTGTTTTTTATTTTGATCACATATATATGTTCTTTAATTTTGAAAATGGTGACACTACCATTAGCAGGGGAAAAAATGATCCAGTTATCATTGCCGAAGCACAACTATACATGTAGCCATGAAACATTTCCTGTTACTTCAGGATAACATGTGATGACAAGCTCAACTGCTACAACTGGTGTATTATTTTATGTTACTTCTGGGTTGAACACGTTCAGGTCCTTTGTCACTTCCATTTTCAGTGATTCCATAGAACTCTACATGAAGGCTTTGATCAGGATGCTACATGTATTTAGAATATATGTAGCCAACTATTTGTACACTCATTGGTGTTTGGGAATTGTGGTATTAATACCAAGTTTATAAATGCAAGATCCTCTCTGAGCTGGTCACATATTATTTGATGAGGCTGACATTGAGACTAATTGTCACCTTTTGAAACTCAAGTGCATGTTGGTTAATCTGTCTCGCTGAGTCCTTGAGGACCCATTTTGTGATTTGAGTCAACAGTTGCCAATCATTGGTGTTCCACGCTCTCTCCTGGAAGCAGTCGACGCTAACGAACGCTCTCTTCCACCGCGGATTATATGCTCCTCTGCTAATTCTTTATGTAATTTGTAGCAGATAAGAGTTGTAGTTGTGTATACAAAGGAAGCCCAGTATATTCAGGAAAATAATGTGGATTGCGTATTTCCTCGCTCGTGTTGCTTTCTGCTGGATGCGTTTCCATGGATTAAGTGATGTTTCTGGACGTTTCATTGTTGTACAGTCGGAATTGCGTACATGTACATGTATGTATGTATGTATGTAACCCAATTCTTGATTAGAGTTAAATGCACCGTGAATGGACATCAGTTGAGAAAGCAAGCAGCTAGGCACAGTCGATAGTGTTGAATTTTTTTTGTCTTTGTAGATGTTGTTTTTCTGACGGTAACGAGGATGGAAAGGGATATTCAATGCCTGTGGATTAAGATAGTTCACGTTATTCTTGTCATCATGTTCAATGACATGAAATGCTCTTGGAGTTATAAATTCCTAGTACCATAGACTTGTACATGTACATCATACATGACTGCCTCTGGCGCTAACAAGTCAATATTATTGGGAGATAAGAAGCTGTAAAATATTATTATGACAACATGTTTTTGTCAATATTGTGTTCTTTTGAAGGTCTTTAGCTGCGTCGGAGAATTCATGACGCCTATATTTGCTACTTTGTAGATCAATATGTTTGGAATCTCTTCAGCTGTGGAGCCATGTGCTACATTTTGTTGTCAACTTGTCATGATAAATTAATGACAATTTAGTTGTGATTGTATTTGTCACAGGTGAATGGTCATGATAAATGACAAATCAGGGCTGATTTTTTTTCACTCTTGAATGGTTTCAGAGGAAATATTTACATATGAGGCTAAAGAATGGCCTAGCTTATTAATTTTGGGTTGTAAATTCCTCTTTTGTAGTATGTATTCCTGCCTTTTTTTGTATTACATGATTGATTTAAATTAGATTTATAGCCTCATTTTTTATTGATGTCTCCCTTTAAGACATGAAGTTTTGTGTTGTCTCAGGGGTCATCGTCAAGGTGAAGGGTAATATGATAAGACGAATTAAGAGAAACATACAGTGCATTTGTAATGTAGGCTTCCCTTTGGGGAAAGATTACATGTAGTGAATAGAAATATATTACATACTCAGGATTACAGTACAACTTTCTGTTACATACATGGAAAAGATTGTCATTCATTCATATATAATTTTTTTTTGTTTTTTGGTTAATCTTGATCTTTTTTGAATTTGTGTTCACAGTATCTTTCTTTTATGGTTCAGCTCAGAGTCAGACTTATGATTTTGTGGTCACTGTTGTAATGTATGACTCAATTAACAATGGATCCATACAGCTTTGTTCTGATAATGCTGTAACAGTGCCTCTTATTTATTCTTTAAAGAGCTTTTCTTTTTCCCCAAAAGTAAAATTGCCCAATGTTGTATTTTACTTTTATTTTTAGGTAGGGCTTTGTGTTCTCTGTGTTGTTCATCTTTTAAAAAGTTGAATTGAAGTCAAAATTTTGCCTTGTCATGTTTCAACTGTACATGTATCTCTTTGTCGAAATAGATTTATGATACAGCCCGGAGCTATGTATGAATGTAGAGTCGTTTGTGGTTCTGCTGTGGTACATGACTCAGTACAAAAATGAACCATTGTGTGTAGCTAAGTGTTACTAATGCTCCACGTGTATTCATGAGGATGATCAAGTACAATGTACTTCTGGTTGTATTAGCTTGCTCCTTTTCATTTACTCTGATATTGGTCACCAATACTTTCACTTTCTTCTTGTGCAGTATAACTCGGTGAAATGAATGGTTGTTCTACATGTACATGTATAACGTCATTATTGTGGTTATGTGGTCGAGCTTAGATTGTAGAAATCACTTGTGGCTTCAAGCACTCTGGGAACTTTTTTCTCCAATGCATCCGGAGGTGAGGTTAAGGATAGAAGTGCACCAAGTTCACATTTAAAATCTCCATTCTCTTCTTGTTCGTACTGGTGTGCATTATATCATTGTGAACCGATGTAAATCTCTGATCTTTATTGAGATCTGATAAATTGTAGAACGTCCACATTGTTCACATTGTCTGTTTAGAGCCAGAAGGGTGTTAAGTCTTTGTAAAAATGAGATGAGTTCTTATTTAGCTCTCTAATTAGCTCTCAGCAGATGATGATCAGAGGTTCCTTCTCGTCAAGATTATTTTCAAGTCTGGCCAGATTTGATATCGAACTCATCGTTCATACTTGTATGATGCTGTAAGCGCTTTGGTCGGTTACATCTATATTGCTACTGGTAAGGCGCTATATGAGAAACAGCTATTATTATTATTGACTTTTTATTATTATACTTTTGAAAGAACATGTTCAGAGGATACATTTTGCTGATGTCTTGGGACCTTGGAAAAGGTTGTAATCGATTACTCAGAGCACAAGTATTTTCATTGCATTTATTCTAAATGTTCTAGCTGTGGATATCTGCACATATCAATCTTGCGATTACTGTGTAAAAAGTAATAATACACCCCTCTCACTTTGTCTTCCTTAACAAATCTTTGTACTTAAGTTTTAATATTGATAGGAAGACTTATATTGTACAGTTTGGCCTGTTTTCTATCCTCCCATTACCAGGGCCAAATAAATTCAATTAAATCCGTTATCTTTTCAAAATCATCTGACTGTATAATTGTTACAAATCAAATAATTAGTCCACATCCGTATTTCCTGATCATGATTAAGATGTTTTATGCAAGGTTGAACTATCAACTTGAAATCATACTTTGTACTTTGTATTATGTTAAATATTAATACAAAGTTCAATTAGAGGAGTTTAAACACATTGAATCAGCACTCAAATACATGCAGTTAATCATAATCTAACAAAGTGATTGGACCGAATTCCAATGCACTATTGAATATATATTAGTAAGCAATTAGAAGGAAAAAAGCATGAGCCTCTTGAGAACGCCACCTTAGATAACTCGTAACTAAACTCATTTAAACCCAATGGAATACATGTCATACATGTAGGTGAAAATGAAATCATATGCAATATAGACTGATTCTGAATCGTTAATGAATATTTGTCTAAGATTTTTTAATGATAATTGTTAACATAAATTTGTGGGAAGGGTGGAGGAATACAAAGTTCAAGAGGGCTGGATGGAGCCCATGTGTTCATGATTGGTAGTTGCTAATGGAATAGACTGATAATGTTCATTTTAATTTGTTAATAAGTTTCATTTAAAATTAAAACAATACATACCTAGCAACATTTTGAAGTGATAACCAGTCGGCTGTGGATGGATTTTTAGTGGCATGAGCTTGCTACCCTACGTGTAGCATCGATCGGTTTGTGCGTTACAGACAAGAGTTCATTGACCTTTTCTTGCCAGCAACTAACTGCTGTACCAGTCATGAATCAGAGAGACATTTTGCAAGATGCATTTTGAAGTGGATATTGATTTAGTTCTACGTTACATTTATTTCTATTTTCTACTTGGAGACTTGCCGTACCCATCATAATTCGATGCATGGAGAAATTTTTCTTACTTTTCAGGTAATATATAGATTTCATTGTGCCTGTGTTTTTGTGGGCCTGCATTTTAAAGAGAGACTCTTATACTGTGGGTGCATCTCCATCAGCCCGAGTTAGGTTCAAGCTTGAGATTTTAGCCAGTTCAACTCTACTCAAGAAAAAAAAATCTTGAGTTTGAAAAACCTTCTCCATCAGCCCAAGTGGTGCGATTCTAGCTTGAGCTACGGGGCATGCACACTTTGGTTGCTGTGATTTTAAATACACAGTATCGTGAATAGATCAACACTAGTCGAAACCTGAGTGTGCCTTCACCTGCAAATTATCGGGCTAATTCGCCAAATAGCGTGCTATTTAAAGAAGGAAAAAAAAAGTTGCTTGGGTTTGTAAGCTCGAGCTCGAGCCCATGAAACGACCCACTAATTGCGTATTCATTACAAGTTGGCTCGAGCTAGTTCAGATCAGGTTAGTTTTCTGCTATAAAAGTTGGATCAGAATCAGCAGGCTATTTTGAAAACTCGGGCTGATGAAAATGGGCCTACTGAAGACTGATTACAGTTATGACTTACAAGTACATACGACCTTGTGATGTACCAGGACAAGATGTAATGTGTTTGCAGGGGAGATTTTAACCCAAAAGGCATAACTCACTCTTATTTATCTTATTACTCATGTTTGTCAAGATAGACAGAAGTATGTTTATCCTTCCAGGTAGACAGTGCTATTGTGTAGGGATTAGAACTGCATCCATTCTATTGCCACTATGTTAGACATGTAGCTTCCTGATTCTTTAAACTAAAGTAGGGAAGAATTTATAGGCCGTGTTTATATATGCAATAGATACAACTGTAGATACCCATAGCGAGGAGATGATAACACAGGCATGAGCCATTGTTGAACTGAGGGCTTGTTCACATATGACGTGATAAATCGCAGCAGTTTACCATTGGGTGTTTTTTTTTTTGTAATACGGTTTTGTATCTATTCTTATAACACACTGATAAGTGAGTATGCATAGTGGCTTTCATTGTGCTGTTTCTTTTTTTCATCCCTTCTTGCCATTCATTTACACCTTTACAAAACCCCCAAAACTGTAGTGGTTAATATCATGTCATATGTGAACTGAGCCTTAAGTGGGCTTCATATATCATTCTGTAGCACATGTAGCCAATGATTAAATGTACACATTAACTGTTGTGCATGCAATATACAGAAGCCATCCTGAAGTAGTTAAATGGATTCATTATCTTGATTAAAGTGCAATAAATACTATTCCGTCGTATAAAATGATAATACAGCGATTTACTGTTGGACACTGCTCTGTTCTGTCTCCTCAATATTCGGTGTCCCAGTAACTTGTAATCTAGATAGGAGGATCAGTATATTTTATTTAAAGTTTCCCAATGATTCACATACATTTTATTTAAAGAAGACCCAATAATAAATGCCGACATGCCCTTCTTGCTGTTTGCAATTGCTCCGTCAGTTTAAGGTCCAAATTAGAGGGAAATTAGTCATTGATAACAAACTGAAGCATAACAAACTGAAATGTACGTGTATCATGCTCTTATTTCAATGCCTCTTTGTATGCGTTTTACTTTGTGACACCCGGATGGTCGCTCATTTTGTTGTTTACAGATTTATCTAGAGTGGGTTCACTTTGTGATAAAGTTGCTTTCATGTTAGGTTTTGTTCTTTCTGATTACTGTGGTGGATTCAAACCTTTTTGATCAACGAAGAAGTCAAGATGTCTGGGATTCCTTCTCTTGAGCTTGTTGTCAAGGGCTTGTGAAGCTTCACGTCCTTGTCTATGAGAAAAAAACTCTTTGTAAATAGACTTGAGGAATATAAAAGCTGGTAGATCATCCATTTCCATTCTGATTGTATACTGTCACAGTGCTCTCAGATCGATGCTCCCCACCCGATACTGAATGGCTAACAACAACTTTGAAGAACTGAAAATCTGTGGCATTTGATGCAATCGTCTGTAGCAGATACTGTTGAGGGCTTGAAAAAGGGGGTGGTGTTGATTTTGTTGGAAATTTTACTGAGAGGATTCACATGTGATCTGTAAATTCACTTTTCAATGAGGAGAATCTGGACCTATTATGACAAGTGTTTTTCCAGACAGCAAACATACAGGATGAATATGATTTGAGCACAAGGTATCAGTGGAAAATTACATGTCTGTGTTTGTTCCATAGTTGATCCAATAAATTATCTGTGAAAGACAACAGTTGTAGGCCTATATGCTGAAGAGGTTGTATTATCATCTGAGTGATTCTTTGGGGCAAGTACGTAGGCTCTGTAATTTTTCAACAGAATAGTTTAATTGTCCCCGCCGAACGAAGTTCGCGAGGGGACTATGAAACGGGCTCCGTACGTGTGTGCATGTGTGTGTGTGTCCGTCCGTCCGTCCGTCCGTCCGTCTGTCCGTGTGTGCTCAAATGTTAGAAAATGCTACTTCTCCGTCATTTCTTGGCCGATTTTGATTACGATTGTTTTATCTGATAGGGCTGGGTGGGGGCTACCAAACTTCTACACAGAATTTTGAAATTCATTAATTATGCAAATTTATGCAAATTTATTCAAAATCGACGAAAAATGCTACTTCTCCTCTATTTCACATCGGATTTTGATTCCGATTGTTTTATCTGATAGGGCTGGGTGGGGGCTTCCAAACTTCTACACAGAATTTTGAAATTCATTAATTATGCAAATTTATGCAAATTTATTCAAAATTGACGAAAAATGCTACTTCTCTATTTCACATCGGATTTTGATTCCGATTGTTTTATTTGATAGGGCAGGGTGGGGGCTTCCAAACTTCTACACAGAATTTTGAAATTCATTAATTATGCAAATTTATGCAAATTTATTCAAAATTGACGAAAAATGCTACTTCTCCTCTATTTCACATCGGATTTTGATTCCGATTGTTTTATCTGATAGGGCTGGGTGGGGGCTTCCGAACTTCTACACAGAATTTTGAAATTCATTAATTATGCAAATTTATGCAAATTTATTCAAAATTGACGAAAAATGCTACTTCTCCTTTATTTCACATAGGATTTTGATTCCGATTGTTTTATCTGATAGGGCTGGGTGGGGGCTTCCAAACTTCTACACAGAATTTTGAAATTCATTATTCATGCAAATTTATGCAAATTTATTCAAAATGGCTGAAGGTTCATAATGTTTTCATGTTTTATATTTCAGTTGTATACATGCATTGTTGGTATTCTCTTCTTTTGCATGCAGTAACATTATTATTTTATTCACTAAAGTTTTTCACTGAAGTTTTAAGGTTCAGGCTAGTTAATTTCCACAGATCTGCACTTCCGGCGGGGACATTTATTACGCATTGCGTAATTTACTCATTCACTTGTTTCTGATGTGGAGCACCTAAAATCTGTTGTTTTATCTTCTGTTTCTAATTTGCTCTGCTTTCATTAGGCATTGAATTGAATGACCCAGTAGCAGTTATCGTGATGATATTGATGTACTCGATGTTATCAGACCTTTTGCTGCAGACATGTTGTTGTCGATACATAGCCTACATGTAGCTGCAAGCATGCAGGCAGTATCAGACAATCAGTCTTTTAAAGGTGAACATAACGTTGTGTTGGCAGAGAAAATAGTTTTTGATTAGCCCCCAAGTCTGTCTGCACTCTCTCGTTTCCTGCATTAAAGAAAAACAATGAATAGAACCTCAAGAATAAGAGGTTGCCATAATAAGTTGTAAAAATACGCTGTGGCGTGAGAGATACCTAATCATTGCAGTGAAAAGCTGGCTGATACAAATGTCATTGCCATGGAAACGGGTGAATGCTGCATACATATTTTAGCTTTTATAAGCTGAGATGATGCTGATCTCCAAGTGATAGTGAATGCTTACTTTTGTCTGTAGTGACTGCCGAGAAGACGACACAAGGATGTTTCACTGCCATTACAGCACTGTAAATTGATCTAATGGATGCCTAACTGTCAGCCTAACTGTCATTAGGCATGTGATGTGTGAGAATAGATTCGGAAAAACTACTTCATGGGATCAGTTGGTGCCTTGTGTTGAAGCTGAAAGACATCGTGGTGTAGTCCAACTCTCTTCCGTAATACTGGTTTCTGCGAGACAGTGAAATCCAGACTTGATTCAGATATACGTGTAACAGCAACAAGGAATACTGACTGCTGCTGAGTGCAGTGTACAAGCTCAAAATATAAGCTCCATTCAATCTTCAGAATAACTACCAATGTCTCTCTATGACTAGCGCCGGTCAGATGATGGCGATCACCGACTTGGACGAGGATGCGGGCCCTGCTACCGTAGCGACCGCCGGGGATACCCCATCATCCTCCCCCTCCTCCTCCCTACCCCGTACGGCGTCCATCCCACGCTACAGCCCGTCCAAACTGGAGCGTAAGAACTCACTGCCCATGGCCATTGTCAATTCTCTCCTCACCTACAGGAAGAAGAGCCAGCCTGAGGGCAAGGCAGATAGTAAGAAGGGTACAGCATCCAGGACCAAATCGGACGGGAGCGACAACGAAGGAGGAGGCACGATGCCTTCCTTCTCCGTCTCCGGGAGCAGGGAGGAAGCTAAGCCATCCTCCAAGAGACTGTCCAGGACGAAGGACGATGACAGCAGGGCCGCACTAGATGATTCGGAGTCAGTAACGATGGGCAGAGAGGTGAGGCATGATATGAAGAATAAATATTTGTGCTTGATTAAGCTAACAAATAAAAATGATTAATATATTGTTTATGGCACTTAATATGCTTCAGTTTTCATTTGCAAATTGGTAATTTTTTTGTAAGAATGTGAGTTTTGTTTTGTGTACCAAATAATTCTTTTAAAGCCATGATTGTAACTCAAATTTAGATTCATAACATACATGTACATATCACAAGCACTTTTGCTAACTGCTGTAAATTGTACAACTCCCCCCTCCCCCATAAAAGAATGAGAAATTTGAAGAATTATTCTACCTCTTCAGCAAAAGTGCAAAGTTCAAAGTAAAGCAAACATTTAGAACATGTGATGAATATATTACGGCAAGTTAATTTCTAAGTCTATTTTTAAGTTAATCAGTAAATTCTTGATATTGTTGCCCAGGGCTACACTGTGAATTCAAGTGTAACACACTGAATAAGAAAATCAGGTCTTGAGAACCTAATGAGTATTTTGTTAGCAATGGAATTTAACCAAGTCATGTGTCGGAATCTGATGGAAAGCTCTAATCGGCCTTTCCTTCCTCTGCACATGGTTATTGAGTCAATAGCAGTGAGCATGTCATGGAAACTATGATCTGGTTTATGGCTTGCTAATTACTAATGCAGATACTACTGTACATGTAGCAACACACAGTAGTCCTGTTAACAACTGAGAAAATCAACACAGAGTGCTGAAGGCATATCAGGGTCATTGATGTATACATTTTCCTTTTTAAAAAGGTTTTAAAAAAATATTGATTGAAAGGTAATAAACCTGAGTATAAATGTCATCTGAAATTTGAAAATTGTACAAAATTTTCTGAAGTTATGGGCCTATGGTTGTAGGGAAGTGTCTCCTTTTCCGAGGGATTAAGTGTATTTTTCACTTATATTTCCTTGTTTCTAAAAGGTGATTCAACCTAAAAAAAAATTTTCTTTTTTCATTTTGAGGCACTTTTTTGTTCTTGATTTTAACTTCCTTGTTGTATGTTAGTAGAATGCAGCTGAGAGATTTCAGTTATTGATGTAACACATGGATGCACATTATCATCTGTGCATGTCAGTGTAACCTGAATTAATACCCTGCCTATTACATGACGGTGAATATCAATTTGTATATTCACAAGATCTTTTTATACATGATTTTCTTGTGAGAAGCATTTCTTCTGCTGTGATGGCTTTGTAAAAATATTTGATACAGTGAAACCTGTTTAACGACCACCTGTTATAGAAAGACCACTTGTCAATGAAGACGGCATAGTTCATTTTCCTCGAAAAATGTTTATTTTTTTTAAACAAAAAAAAAAACCTGTACACAAAGACCACCTACTTACAAAAGCCATGTTTCTAAAATCACTTGAGCAGTCTTTTCATACAGGTTTTACTATCGATTTGTTAACAGAAATTTTAGAAAATCACTTTTCCATAAACTAAAACCTACTTGATTTCATGATTGTCATCTCTGTAACACTAGCTGGACACACAGATCAGCGTCACTCCTAACTATGGGTCGGACATGGACGAGGTGGATAGCAGCTCCACACCAGACCCGCAGCGAACCAAAGCTCTTATTGAACATTATCTTACCAAGATTGAGAGGACAAAGGAACTAATCAAGGCTGAACAGAAGGCAAAGGATGGTAAGAAAAAGCTATTAGCACCTGTATATTAGAGACCAATCACCCCCAAATATTTTGCCCTAAATTGTCGAATTCCGTTGTGGTATACTATATTCAAAACATCTTCAAATGTTACATGTAATTAAGAGAAATTTCAAATTTAAAAGCTCTCTCTATTAAAGGTGAAAATGATCTTACTCAGTGAATGAAATAAGGCCAGCGATTAGGAGGAGGATGTGGTGGGGTGTTCTTTTGTCTTCTTTTCTCATTATTCTCCCTGTTCCCTCCCTTTCCTTTTCTCTCTCTCTCTTTCTCTCTCATTTTTGCCATCAAATTATGGGGGCAGGGGCATGAGAGGCACATGCCCCCCTCCCCTCACAGCTATGCTACTTGGTACATTCACTTTTTAAATTAATTAGCAGAACTTTCAATGTTCAGTGTGTCTGTAAGATGCAGTTAAAATCACTGTTTTGATTTGCTGCAAATGTTATGTGGACTGTTCAAGCCTTACTGCAAACCTTAGCAACTGGGGAATGTTGATTGACCATAAAGCATCTTGAAGCGGTCATTTAGAATCTTTAAGCGTCGGTCCTCTAGCTAGAGATGTGTTTCATCTGTAGAATTGTAGTACGTATTTTATATGAAAGAGCAGAAAGAATCTTGACAGTCATTTATTGAATGAATACAGTACAATCCAGGGAAACCTATAGTGACCACTTGTATTGAAATTCAACCTGTCCACAAAGGCCACAAGTTTAGTTTCCAGTGAGCAGTGTTTCTCATTGAAACATATACTACAGTACCTAAAGACCACATGCTTTATAAAGACCACATTTCTTTTCTCCCTTGAATAGTCTTTATAGACAGGTTTATAAACTGTAATTGTAATTGATAAATAGATATCAAGGTTTCCTCTTCTCTCATCCTCAACCCTCTAATTTATATCTTGAAAAAAAAAAACCCAACTTCTTCTGTTTCAGACAATGTGACGGAGTACCTGGCATTAGCGGAGCATGCAGACAAGCAGCAGATTTCCCGGATCAAGACTGTCTTTGAGAAAAAGAACACTCGATCAAACACAAACATTTCAAATTTACAAAAGAAGCTGGAGAATTACCAGAGGAGATTGTTTGACTTGGTGAACTACGGCGCTTCTGGACCAAGGAAACCCAAAGAAGTCCTGCAGGGAATGCATCAAGGTCTAAAGTAAGTCCTGGACTAGCTCCTTGATCTTTAAAGAGCACCTCGCACTTGACAAATTGAATATGACTGGATTTTGAAAGAACTTGAACTAGGAATAGATACACAATCTAAAAGTGTCCTAAAATTTCTTTCTGCTTTGAACTTTGAAAGATAATGGAACGACATCACATGGCAAACTTGTGTTGAGTTAATGATTATACATGTATGTGCTTGTGCACTAAAGTCATTTTACCACACCGAGATATCATTGTAATGACATATGTCAGATATGATTAGATAATATTCAATTCAGTTTTATTTTATTTTAAGATTGATGTAATATTGTACACTGCTTTGGTGTCTTGTGGTCTCTCTCTCTCTCTCTCTCTCTTTCTGTCTCTGTCTCTCTCTCTCTCTCTCTCTAACATGTAATCACTATCTGTGTCATACTTTCCTTTTTCTAGTCTCTTTTTCTTGTATCTTTTTCCCACTTTCACAGCCTTTTGTTTCCACCCCCTATCTTTTTGTCTGTCTGCCTGTCTCTCTCTCTCACACTATCAATTTGTCTGTCTGTCTTTCTGTCTCTGTCTCTCTCTCTCCAAGTCTGTTTGTCTCTCTGTTTGTATGTCTCTCTGTTTGTATGTCTCTCTCTCTCTCTCTCTATCTCTCTCTCTCTCTGTCTATCGCTCTCCATCTCTCCCCTCCCCCTGTCTATCCATTTAGATATAAGCATAAATTCTCTATCTTGTCTGTCTGCAAATATTGTACATTCTTTCATGTGGGAACATGATTTGGTTTCATCTTATTTTCTGTGTAAATCATGTGGCAAATATTCATGCACACCTGAATAAATAATCTTGCAGATATGCAAATAATTTCTTACAAATTACTACTACCGATGTTGATCTACATTTATTAGTGTACGCTATTCTTGTAGGGATAATCTCATTGATCGAACCTTGTAGATAATGAATAAATGATAGAAAATATGAGAATTGATATCGAACAAGAAAAATTATGGATGGAAGAAATGAAATGAATATCCAGTGCACAGGGGAATTCTATTTTTAGATGTGCTGTAATGTTATTGGACTTCCTGAATCTATATGTAGGGTGTCCATCATTCTGAAAGGTTGAGAATTGAAAAGGATTGTTTACAGTTTGAACAGAAGGCCACTATTGAGGAAATGTTTAATTTACGCTTACTTCCTTATATTAATTGCATTGTAATGAATGTATGGATTGAAGTCCATGTACAGACGTAGTACAGTGCTTGAAATCTTGAAAAATCCATATGTCTTTTCTTTCATTTGATTTAGTAATTTGCATGATACCTACTGTACATTGCATTATGAACCAAGAACCAATATGAAAATTGTATCTTTTTAATGTGGCTTTCCTCATAAAGCTTTGTTTTCCTTGACACTTTTTTTTATAAAGATATTTTTTTCTTTTTTAATTGTAGTGGATTATTATTGTATTCCTGAAGGGGCTTTCACACCGGGTCTGCGTAGAGTTGCGTAGTGCGGCGTACCGACTATGCTGAGCTTACGCTGCCCTACGGTGTGCCTACGCTGGCCTACGTGGCAATACACCGAGGGACGCAAAGGGGTACGCGAGATGAACGCAAAAAATTAAACATGTTTAATATTTTTGTGTACTTTCGGCGTAGAGCACTGGGCGCAGAAAGTGCGCAATTTTTACTTAAGTCTACGCAACGCTATGCAACACTACGCTACTGTACGCCATTCCTACGCACTAGTACGCTATCCTTCGCCGACAAAAAATCCTTTGAGGCTGGCGTAGTGTTACGTATGTGTTACGTTACCATATGCCATGGTACGCCAGCCTGTGCATAACCTACGCAGGGACTACGCCGATCCTGTGCGTAATTTCGGCGTACTCGCAACTCTACGCAGGCCTGGTGTGAAAGCCCGTTAAGATGTACCTGTAGCTGGAGTATTTTTTCACAACAAAGCAAATGGGGAAAGATCTTTTCTTTATTTTTTTTGTTTTCAGGGGTGTTCGAGACAATATACGAGAAGGAATCACAGGGTTTTCAGGGTAAGTTTCACACCTCTTAATTTTAACATTTGCTAGTTAATTATCGTTACCTATTCCCTGTATTGGTTTTCACCTTTGTTTGTTGGTCATGTGATTTTCATTTCATCGTGTGACACTAATGTTTTAATAAACTTTATCCAAACGATATTAACCCTTTGGAAACAACTATACAATGTATTTCCATTCAACACATACATTGTACAGTTAACCTGGCATAACTCGAAGTCGCATAAAGTCAAACTTTCCCTATGTTGAATCAATTTTTTTTACAAAACTATGCAAAACGTATCCTAAGTTGAATTTTGCATAAGCCGAACTAATTTTTGAGGTCCCAACAGATTCGACTTATGCAAAGTTAACTGAATTGCCAATCGTTTTGATCCAGAGTTATCTGAGGCTTAGTATTCAGTTATACCTTGGTTACACTGACAAGGTTGACACAAGACCGGCAACATACCAAACAAAAATTTACATTAAACCCACTGGGCAAGAAGCGGTCAGTTAAGGGTCACTTTGGGGTCAGTCTGGCAGTGGGACTGAGGTATCAATTGTACTTTAGTCAGGGTGGTCTACAAGGGGTTTTAACATGTAAACAGCGACAGGTTTAAATTTGGAAACTACAGGTTTGAAAAATCAGCGGCAGGTTAAGATTTCGTAAAAATAATAATTTTCAAACCCAATTATTTATGAAATATCAGTCATAGAAATTGTTTCAAAATGCTTTAATACATGTATATGCCTGATATTGCACCAGAAAGCCTCAGAGAACCACAGAACTTCCAGGGCCCTCAAGCAGGCTCTGGACTCCGGTCACAACGGACTTTGCGCTTCGTATACATCAGTTTATACTTCTTCCAAGTGCGATTTTACATGTTTGAATTTTTTTGTTTGTAGACCACCCTGGTTGTTGGTTTAGATGCACATGTATGGCTGTCTGAGGTCACTCTAAGAGATGTTAGGAATCAGTCATAATAATACATTTGTAAGATTTGTAAGAAAAGAATTTTTTTTTTTGGGGGGGGGGAGGTGAAATGTTTGTAAGTGTGCAGTGATCCCTGACATAACCTGAAATGAAATATATTAACCCATTGGATATGATTTGATATTGGTATAACACACATTTCCCCCAGCTCAAGTAATTTTGAGTTTAGTATGTAAAGGGTAAAGTAAAATTGAAGAACCAGGCACATGGGTTTTATACTCTGCCTCTATATTTTCATTTCAAAGTGTTGTGAACATGCAGTTTTGAAAATAACAAAGTACTTAAACAATAACAGTACAGTTTGAGTTAATCATTTATGAATATGATTGTGATAAGATAAGAAAGAGATTAAATGAAAATGATTGTCTGGTGTGTCAAATTTCATTCACAATCACAATCTGTTGTACTGTTGAATCTTCTAAAATCATAGTCTGTCAGTTACATGTACTTAAACTTGAATTAAAAGACTCTTCTTATCACTTCTTATTTTTTTAATTATCCGCCTTTGTGTTGATTGAGCTTTAAAACAAAGCAGCAAGTATACCTGTGAAAGATGCTTGTGGAAAGACCCTTAATTACTGGTCCTATATATTCTGGTCTTTTCTGTGACTTCTGTTTTTTTTTTTTCTTTTCCTGTGTTTACTTACAACTTGTACCCACCAGTGGGGTGGCAGATAAGATAGGCGAGGGTTTATCAGGCCTATCGGAACTCACTCACACCGCGGCAAGGTGCGTGGATTGATATAACTAGCTCTGCACATTGCACTGCGTGCTTGATATTCCTCTAAAACTTCTTCCTCCCTCTCCCTCCTCTCCCCTCCCCCTCTCCCTCCCCTCCCCTCCCCCTCCCCCTCCCCTCCCTGTTTCCTTCTTCCTGACCCTCCATCATCTCTGAAATTTTCTGTCTTCCCCTCCCCCTCCTCCACTTTCCCTCTCCATGTCTCTCCTCCTCTCCCTATCCCCCTCCCTCTCTCCTCTCCCCACCCCAAACCAACCCCTTTGCCCGCCCACCCCACCCTTAAGATGTACCTCTGTACTTTGTTTAATTACCCCCTGATCTTTTCTGGTTAGCCTAACGTGTGTGACTGCATGACTTACACTTTGGATGGTAATGTCATTTCTTTAGTATTAAACTCCTTTTCCATCTTCCCTAACTTCCCCGTCTTTCCTAGATTCCAAGATAGAGTTTGTACTCTAAGCCCGCTTCCTTCAAATTTGGTCTTCATAGGTTTTTTTTAAAGATATTGTATCAGTTTTGGTGTAGGATAGCTCTGAAGTTAAATTTCAGAACCCCAACCCTTTCATACCCCAATCGTGATATAATTTT
Organism: Heliocidaris tuberculata; assembly: GCA_025618425.1. NCBI lineage: Eukaryota > Metazoa > Echinodermata > Echinoidea > Camarodonta > Echinometridae > Heliocidaris > Heliocidaris tuberculata. The sequence continues at coordinate 31,594,802 of CM046835.1, forward strand.
GGTAGACCCATGTGGCCATGGTGTAGACTGAAATGGATCCATTTCTTTGTCATCGTTACCTAATCTCTGAAGCCCACCCCCACCCCCCCCCCCCTCCCGCCTCCATTTCTAACACTGTTGCTTCATAGTCGTCAGCGTTCACACCCGATATTGCTATGTAGAGCTTATGATGGATTCTGTATGATGCTCTAATGCTTGTACTAAAAACTACTAACTTCACACGTGCAGTTAGCATGTAGTAACTCTCTGGGTAGAAATGTAATTCTTCCTTGCTTTGCCAATGCTTGGTCAGTGATTATGACACTGCATATATACATTTTAGATCATGCTCCATGCATGTACACCTTTTTCTTTGGGTGTATGAATGAATGGTGCTCTCTCTTGAGAGCTTTAACAATGTTTATTCCTCAGTCAGTTACCCCAGTGTCCCACGTCTAGTCCATTTTCTCATCTTCCTTTTCCCCTGCTTAAGTTCCTGTGCACACATCTTTGTCATCACTATTTTCACATTTTTCTTTCTTCATCTCATCATCCCCTGTGGTTACATCTTCTTTCTTCATCCTATCCTAAGCATTAAGAAAAAAAATCTTTATTCAAGTATTATGTTAAATCACGAATCTTTCCCCATTCCTTTCTACTCTTCCACCTTTTCTTCATTTATTTCCGTTTTTGTCCTTCTTTTTGTTCCTTTAGTCTTCTTGTCTTTGATTTCTTCTTCTTTTCTCAATATATCTTCTCATCATTCTCCTCTTCTAACCATTCTCCTCTTCTCCTTCTCTCTCCTTTATTGTGTCTTCCTATTTTTCCTCTACATCAACTGTGTCTTCATCATCACTCACTTCTTACTTGTCGTTCTTTTCTCATTTTTGTAATAATATTCTGAATTTATGTAGGGCTTGATACTTGTCGGAGGTCCCCAAGTTCTTTGCAGATATATGCTATTACCTTAGTCTTACGGTTCTTGTGTGCACACATTGTGTAGACATTCTCCACTTCTTGGAGAGCATTCCAGCCAGTCACCATTTTATTATCGTGCACAATGCTTTACCCAACAACAATAACATATGAATCCTACTGGGTACCCAGGTATACTCTTGGGTGAAGAGAAGCATTATTGATAAAATGCTTTGCATGTGGGCACAAGTGCTGTGCCAGGGTTCAAGCCCACAAATTTGGCATCTCCAGTCAAGCAGAGAGTCATCTACCTTTTGGGGGGACGAATCACAAGAATTATCAGCTAGATAGAATATGAACATGTTTAGATTTCAAACAAGTCTAGAATGAATTACACAAAAATATCATTTAAACTCATTTAGTAAAGTGTATTTTATTAAAAGTGATCTGTCATAAATCATACATTTGTATCCCTCTAGTGTAACATTTTTCCTGTTAATAACTTTTTATAAAACATCTGAAAGTTTTATGAAGAATTATGATCCAATCTATCTGATGAATGACAACGAAATTCATGTCATCAACAATAAACATGAACGAGGTAATCATGTGCCACTGGAAACCTTCAGTATTTGGACAAGGTTATATTTCTGTCATTGCTAATTGAGTGACTAGCACTCTTTTACCTAATCTGCCTGAAACTAGACTTTATGGTATACCAGTATTTGATATTGATCAATAACCGCTTTACGCTGTCTCTTCAAACCTGTCCAATATGTGCAGCCCAGAAGTGCTGAGTTTGGACAATATATATATATATATATGCACAACTGAAGGCTTCAGCTATATCCTTACCATAGAAAGTCTTTGAGCACAAGTTTTAATTGCATATACTGTATTAGATGATTAGATCTGCATTATTGGGTAGAATTTCTTGCTTTGATATTCTTATTCATCTGTTTTCTTTATCATTTGAATGTATTAATTTCTCTGGTTTTGACTTTATTTCTTCTCATGTCTAATTGAGATGTTGTTGTCTCTTTATTTTTTTCTGTCAATCCCATTTTCCATCATTTTTAAACGTCATATTAAGGACTGATGGATCTTGTAATACTCTAAGTGGAAAGTATTATGTCATGTCATTGTGTAGTCTAGAAACCATATGATTAAAGTTTCTTACTTTTCTCATGAGTCATTATATTAGTTGGACTAATTCATATTTATCCATCATCACCAGTGTACATTTTAAAGGGGAGCCTAACACTGAAAGCAAGATTTCTTATAAATTTAAAGCAGGAAAAATATCTCTGAGGTAGAGATGTAAATGTGTGAAGATTTCACAAATATTAGTCTAACAAACAATAAGGTGTGATGTTAAAATATAGCTTGCTAACAAGGTTAGATTTTCCTTTATCCCTTTCAATGTTATCAGTTGGCCAAGATGTTATATTCTAACCAAGATCTTGTACTATTGTAGAAAATAGTTGGGGTTAGGAAGGCAAGAAGTGTATAATGAATATCAGGGGAAATTTTACCTGGTATAGCATATATCAATTTGCTATGCATTTTGGGTATGATTGCTACACAAATTTACAGATGTGTAGCCGTTTACTACATTGAACTGTGTAGAATTTTCAACAAAATATTTGTCTGCTTACTGAAATTGCTATTCAAATTTCAGTAGGTTAATTATTCCCTTCATATTTATTGTACACTACTTCTAATGGAAGAATAAGAAGTAGATTTCAAAGATCAATGAAACGAAGAATAGATCTTTGAAGTTTATTTGTCAAACATGTTTGCATATATTGGATGACATGGTCAGGTTTCAGTGATATTAACTGACTGATTGATAATAATTTATGGTTATGATGTACACTATATATATATATATATGGAAAAAGAACAAAATGTGACAAGTTAGAATGCATCAAAACATTTTCAAGAAGGATATGCATGCAGTTATTATCTTGTGTTCAAAGTCACGTTAATGAAGGGAGAAGAAATGATTTAACTTTTAAACAAAATGTGTACTATTCATACTACTGCAATGCTTGCTTTTTAGATGCACATTCCATTTGCAGAAGACTTTATACAGCTAATCACATGTAGCAAATTAGAATAGAAAATGGATGATTAAGCTTGTATTTAATGTTAATGATGAAAATATATTGGAGGGTGCTGCAACCAACTTTAACAAGAGGAAGTATACTCAGTCATACTGGACATATAGTCAAGCATAGAAGACCTTTAATCTCTACCAATTTCTTTTAGAAATTTGAGCAAATGATATTATTGTACTGGCCCTCTCAACCCCAAATAAGAAAGGAAAATAAAAAGAAAGATCCTAAAATGGGCCATTGTTTAAAAAGCTATCCTGCTTATGCAGCATATTAGTTGATTTCTCAACATCAGGGCTTTCTTTCAGGAAAAGAGTTTTTTCAAAAAAAGTTTGTTCTCAGTCAAAAGATTATTCTACTCAAAGTCATTTAAGACGAACCCTATTGTTAGAGAATTTATACAATTGACCAACTCAATTTTGACACCTCATAGAAAGTAGTTTTCCGTCAGTGAAAAGAAGAAATTATTCTTCATCTGGATTAACCCCTTCACTCTGACATCAAAAGTGACAAAAGTGAAAACTTGTGAAGGTTATCACACATACAATATACAAAGAACGACCCAGATGCTGTTGACTTGGTTGCCCAGTTAGATCAGTGAAAAACTATTATTATTTGATGTCGTTCCCTGCCTTGTGTGATGTGAATGTGAACTTTGAACTTATAGAAATTGATGATTGTAACAAATTGTCCTTATGATCTACCCCTCTTCTTCTAATTGCAGTGCAATGGTCTCAAAACCAAAGGAGTTCGCCAGTAAATTCAAGAACAAATTTGGAAGTGCAGATAACCTTGATAGTATCAGTAAGTATAACAAAGTCCTTAGTTTTTTCCGTGATGAATCACTATACTGAGGTCAAGGACGTGATCAAGGTGGTAGAAACGCCAAGGGAAGTCAAAGTTTAGTCCAGAATTTTATATTCAAAAAAGTTCACAGCTATACTAATGAAGATTTTTTTGTAATATACATGTAGATAGAGATACTATAAAACTAGAAACTTTCACAAGCATTTTATAATGTTTGCGAATTTCACAAGTAGTTCAGATTCGCGAAAGTTTCATGCCGTGAAATCATTGAATCATAATTGACATAACATTAAAGCTTTCCAAATCGCGAAAGTTTCTTGCTGTGAAAATGGCTGTCGTTTAACATTCGCGAAAGTTTCATGTCGCAAACATTTCTAGTTTCACAGTACATGTACATTGTATATATTAAAGTATGCATGTAGATAACTCCTCCACCCTTTCTGTTAGTGCTTATACTATATAACATTAATTTTTTTTCCTTGTCTGTGATAATCTTTCAAAAGTATATATGTATATATTCATTCATTCATTCATTCATTCATTTCATTTATTCAGTTCTGAATAGAAGTACAAGTACATAGTATACAGTTTACATGTATGATCACAGAAACTTATTTCTAACAGAACTTGGACTCCAAGATAAGCAGAAGCTTGACGCCTTGTGAGCCCTTACAATTAAATACAATCTTACTAAGGGGGGGGGGGGGGGTCCTGGTGATGCAGAACAGGAAGAAGAAAGGGAGAAAGGTGGATAGAGACTGAAGAGAGAAGGAAAGAGAGAGAGAGAGAGAGAAAAGAAAGAATGAGGATAAAGAGTTACAGATGGCTGCACATGCGATTACAATGTATGTAATCAAATAATTAATTTCATATGGATCATAACTTTAGAGATTGTGTTTGCCTTTGCCAAATAGATGTGAAAAAGATGGTTTTTAACTTGTAGTTGTAATAATCTATAGATTTCATTGATTTAATGTTTTACAATTTTTTATTTTTTTTGGGGGGGGGGGGTAATTTTGGGTCATGTGAATGAAAGATAATGATGATTATGATGATGATAACCAAACTAAATTTTGTTTTCTCTCATTTTCCTTCTGTTTTTTTCATTTTTGCAGATGACGATGATGATCCAAACTTAGTGAACAATAAATCCAAGAGTAGCTGGTTTGCACCCATGCCTGTAGATGCATTGTAAGTTCTACCTTTTTTTGCAATTTCACAAATTATGCTCGCAGATTACATGTATTTATTGCGAAAAGCTGATATTCTCCTTATTTTGATATATCATGAAATTTTATATATAGTACTGTCTAATTCATCTTTACTCTACACTCTTCATTGAGATGGGTAAAAGATTGGAAGCCTGGTTGAAAACTGGTAAATTATATACTAGATTTGGAGACAAGAATATCAGTATGCTGCATCATGTTTCAACAAAAGTTCATTGCTTCATCTTATTTCAAATTCTTTTTAAGTCCAATTGCTTCTTCTTCTTCTTCTTCTTCTTTCTTTCTGTTGGTAATTATTCAGTCTTATTCTAAATTGTTTCATATTGTTCCATCCCGTCTCATCCCTAGAAGGCCCAGGTCAGCCAGCGATGGGGAGGAGACGTACAGCCTGACCTCTGGATCAGGGCCCAACAATGGGCATCCGTTGCTAGGCGACGACGATGTTGAGCATCCGCTGGCAGGAGCCGTTAACAAACTCCAGAGAACCGTCCATGAGTTAACAGCATCCCAGTCCAGACTCCAGCAGAGTATGGAGGACTTACAGGTGGGAATGACTTTTTGATACCGGTCTTTTCTCCATCTCGTAGGAGTTCATATATCCAGAGGGCTACATCCATCCCGATTTGATAAACTAGGTGGAGAGGCTCAAGGATCATAGTGATAGTTTGCTTTTCCTCTCTCAGGCTAAGGAGACTGATTTTTTTTTTTTTATTTTTAGCTTTGAACTAGCTATCAAGCAAGTATGGCATCCAGTGCTTGCAAAATTTAAGGAGTTGTTACTTTTTGTACTGTAAGCCATATGTCAGTAGAGTCGTGAACAGTCAAGTTGTGAAGTTGATCATTTTGACATTACTAGCCAAACATGGTTTGGGTGGAAATTTTTGAAATTCACAAAGGGTGATTAATTGTTCTTACAAAGCCAAGTAGAAATTTAGTTAAAAGAAATGAAATAGAAATAGTGCCGTAGCTCCACACTGCGAGGGGAAGATGAAAATTATAGGCACCTATGGGGAAAATATGATATTTAAAAATTTATGGTAATTTTGGTGGGAGCCTTTGAAAAGCATTGGGGAAATATTTTAGAGGAATTCGTGCCATCTACCAATTTCCCTCGATAGAAAGAGATTTTCCTTTTCTTGTGTTCCTTGTTATTTGAGTCTTTTTTTTTTCTAAGCCTTTATTTTGAAAGCACCTCCTTAGAGAAAGATAACTTCCTGATTCATCTCCTGATACCATTTTAAGAAATACTCTTTTTTTGTTCATGTGGGCTCTTTTTGGATTTTCAGTTGGAAAAGTGAAACTTCCTCGCAGAGAGTTCTATGTATTACTTCTTTTTTTTGCCAGAGCTCTTTTTTGTGTGTGTGTTCCAGAGCTCTTTTGGAGCTCTCCAGTGAGAAATCACTCACCGCTCCCTCATATTTTCTTTCTCTGCTCCCCACTCTGCAGAATCAATTACAGCATCAACTACAGTACTTCAACCAGTCCCTCCAAGAGGAGAGATACCGAGCAGAGAGACTAGAAGAGCAGTTAACAGATCTCACAGATCTACACACGCATGCCATGAGCAATCTACAGCAGGAACTAAGCTCTGTTCAGGAGAGGATGGACTATCGTATGGAAGAGAGGAGCAGAGATTATATCGACTCGGTGGAGCAGTGTCAAACGAGGGTAAGATAAGATTTTTTCCAGTTGTAGGGTTGACCTTTTCCCCATTAAAAGGTAATGTGCAGTTTTGGTAAGCCCTCAAAAACTTTTCGTCAGATTTCTTCGATTTAAGATGATAAATAGCAAGATAATAGCATAACTATTAAAGCTGCTTTGAAGTTTTGTCCTCCTCAAGTTAGATATCAAACAAGTGAGAGGTAAAAATTATGTAGATACCAGGACAGGGATGTTCCTTCTTATCCTCTCCTTTTCATCTCCTCTTCGTCTTCTTACTCTCCTATTCCCACTCCTCACTCTCCTCACTCACTTCCTTGTCCTCTTTCTCTTCTTCTCGTTCTCCAACTTTTTCTTTCCTCATTCTTGTCTTTCGCTCCTCTTCTTCTCAAGCAGATTGTTATTTCATAAAATGAGTCATAACTGCTGATTGTAACTTCTGCTACAGATATCCAAAATTGAGCTAGCCCAGCAACATCAGCAAGTCATCACGTTAGAAGGTTATGAGAACGCCAACGCGAGGGCGCTCCTTTCAAAATTCATCAACGTCATCTTACTCCTGCTAGCCGTTATTCTTGTCATCTTGTCCAACGCTGTCAATCTAGTCTCGCCATTAGTGCAAACCAAGTAAGTTCATGTTAAATCATTTCATTGACCCTTTGACCTCGGGAACTGGGTGACTCTTGTATTAAGCCTATGGGAATGAGAGAATTCAGTAGTCGACAGGTTAATTAAATTTTCGTTTGTTTAAGGTACTTGAGACATCTTTTCTTAAGCTTGTGCCCTGGATCCCTTTTCATCATTTTGGTGACGCGTCATGCATACTGGTATGTTGGGGTAGGGAATGGGAGACACTGAGTCTGTGGTTTCCTCATGACTTACTTTTAGGTTTGTTTCTCAGAATGTAGAGGATTCCTTCAAAATTACGTCTCTCTAGCCTTGTGTGTAAACTGGTACCATTAGGAAGAGAAATTTTTTTTGTTGGTAATAGTTAAAGCCAGAAAGTACATGCCAGGCATAAGGTGAGAGATTGGTGCCTAAAACTAAACAGAATTATATTATTTACTAAGTAAATAACATCTTGTTATAACCCATTGCCAAACAGGAACCAGATGATTCCTGTATTATAAACATAGGGAAATGAGATAGTTCATTCTTATCACTTCAAAGTTAGCATTTACAACTGCTTAAAGTAATAGGATTATTAGTAGGGTAAGAACCTATGCATTTGGACTGGGACCTGCTAGCCTTCTCTTACAATTACATTTCATATTGTATGTCAACAATTTTACTGTGGAAGTTTGACATGAAACTCTGATGATTACATTCCACATGTGTACCTCCTCAAGATAGCATTAAAATATCAAGTACAGAATGATTCTTTATTAAAGGTATAGACTGACATTTGCATGCATTCATATCTCTGTAGATAAAGACAGAAATCACCCATCTCAAGCTTATTCAACTTATTATTTTTTTTTTAATTTTTATTCCAGATCTCGTCTCTTAGTTACTATATTCATTGGTGCCGGCCTCTTCTATCTCTGGCAGCAGAGGGAAATGATCGAAGGTGCGCGGCGGAACTTTGCACACAACTACATGCAGTACATGCCCTTCCAGACTCGGTGACACACAATCATTCCATCCCAACAACATCATTTTGAACGTATGGGACTGATGGACTTTAACATTGATCTTTCCCAGAACCGCATCATTTTGAATGTATGGGACTGACGGACATGATGATGATGATGATCTGTCCCATACACAGTATTACTCTGTTGGACTGAGACATATGAAACTAATGTTCCCTTTTGTGTTTGTGGATACCTTAGACTGAAGGTAATCACAAAAATGTATTCTGGGCCTATTAAAGGAATGGAAAAGAGAGTATTGAATGGATTATGAGAAGGTCCTATTCGTAATGGCAGTGGGGCTCGAGGAAGGATGCTTTGTGTTCCCAAATCCTGATGAGAAGGACACAAGGCCCATCTTCTCAATTATTCATGGATGGGACCACTGGCATTAGAAGGTACTGGAACAAAAGAGTTTTATTGAAATCATCATAGCTGCCATGAGCCGAAAAGAGACAATTTTACAGCAAGTACCACTCGGATCACGTTAGCTATTTCAACTGACCCTCGGAGAAGTCATCCTGTTATCAGCAAAGGTGTTCACTTGACTGTCGCCATCTGCAAGTTTGTGTATGGAATTCATCGTGAGGAGTGTGTTCACCTCGCCTTTGTGAATGAGTGGGACTACACTCTTGCAGCACATTACTTGTAATGGAACCCAACTACCATCAGTGTGAAGTACTGCTACTGTCTTTTTCAACTGCTGTTTCTTTATTTGTGATTGCTGCTTCCATTTGCTCTTGCTGAATATAATTACAGATATTAATGCATCACATATTCTGAAAGGGAGTGTCCACTAAATGTACTTGCAGGCTCTCAAAAGTGGTTGTTGCAAAAATACAGTCAAATTGTATTGGAAGCAATTACAACCCAATACATAATTCACACAAAAATGAAATTAAAAAGTTATGTTTATTGCACCCAGATAAACACTGTGATAAGCTATTTCTGCCCTTGCAAACTAAGCTTATTGAACGTTTCTTGAAATGCAGAATAAGACTTAAAATTGTTTATGGTTTATAGAGATGGAATTTATGAACTTTTAATGAATTCATTCTCACATTATCTGATAAATTATGATCCATTTCATGGTTGATGCTACCTTTCAGTCAAGTAAAAAGAGTCCTAGAAACTTGGAAACACCTTATATGCAGTTAAAAAAAAAAAAAAACTTGTCAAGTGGTTACAAATATTTTATCATTCTTCAGTCCCTTAATACAGAAACATACCTAATTACTACCCAAAGAATTTGAAATCAGATTTGAGGCTGATTTTCATTAGACCAAGAAGTTGTTTGTATTCGTAATTGACACCTAGCCATTTGAAGAGTGAAAGTTGTTGGAAATTGAGAAGTGCAATATGTATAAAAAGAATTATAAGAAAGGAAAGGGAATGAAAGCCTGAATATGGACTGGAAGTAAGTGATGGAAGAACTGATACTTGAAAATTCTTTGAACTTAATGTTTTGATATCTGAGGCTCCTTAGGAGCTGAAGGTGTGCCGGTAAGTTCGAGAAAGAGTTGAAAGTCAGTATTTGAAAGTGAGAAGTCGGTTTTAATCCTGTATAAATCTATGTCATGGTTTAGGTTGATTGATCTATGGCTTAGTTTCGTACATATGCCATTGTGGTGAGAAGATAGGGGTGTTTGGTGCCCAAATAGCAAAACAGCTTTTACTTGGCAAGTTTGGAAATGTTTGGAAAAGTTTTGACAAACTTGTGGGAATTGTAGCCCGTTCAGCCTTGAGCAAGAAATGAGTGCTCTGCAGACGTAAGTTGAGTTTGATAGCAGTCTCAATTCTTTGGATCAATAGCAACTCAAGACGTAGGTTATGTATGGTGTCCAGATGTGTGTTACCATGCCTACACTTTGGTTTCAACCCATGAAGCCAGAGATACTCAGCTGGAGTCTATGGCAGATGCATGCATGTGTTATGCCAAACTCATGTCGCAGCCAATGGGTTAAAAGCCTTTGCGAAAAGCTCATGATAGTCAAGTTGGTCACTGCAACATTTGTGTATTTCATACTTTAAAAAGTAATTGGACTGATAAAATGGATGAAGTCAGTCGAGTTCCCCAATCAGTTAGTGTCAGTCTTTTATAGCACCCTGTTTTGTTCCTTAAAGCTGTGCAAACAAATGTACACAGAAAAAGAGCAAAAATGGGGCTTTTTGGTGAGATGGTCGTAGTTTGTCGACAAGTTAAGTGGTAAAACTATCGTCTGTGATAGAATTCTGTAACTTCACTCTTTAGACTGGATATGTTTGTGCACCTGTGTTGTTTCATTGGTAAACTTCTTCCATATTCAGACCATTTTATGTGTAGTGTTTATGTCTGTATGTCAGCAAGTTTACTTCCTACTGCTCTGAGTTGATATCTAGAAGATATTCAGAATTGATCTTTAAAAAAAGGCCTATTTGAAACAGAAGAATTAAAAACTTGCAGAAAGCGCCTTGTTTTGGGTTACTCAGGTGCTTAAAAAAAACACTCGCTATTCTGAAATGATAAGCTGGCAGAAAACACTTTGATTCTGTAAAGAAGAATACTTTCAAAACAGAAGAAATAAAAAGCTTGTCGAAAGCACATTTCATTAAAGGTTGCAGATGCAGCAATGCGCTTTTCCATGCTGTACATTGTGGCCAATTACTTTTGAGCAGCAAAGCAATAGGTTTTATAATTATACCACTTGGAAAATATTGCTCTGGGAAATTAGTATTTCAAGTGAATTTCTTCATACAGATATTTCCATCTTTAATGAATTTCATAACAAATTTCTCATTGTGCCAGAGTCAATCTTAAGAATATGAAAAAAATTGTCGACCTCTCATATTAGATTCAAGCTTTTGAATACTATTTATGTGTGTGAAATTCAAGAGAAGTTGTGTAATCTGTCCAAAAATTATTACCCATTTTGAACGTCCAAGAAAGTTAGTGTCATCCATGAGAAAACATTTAGGCAGTTAGTGTTATCTCGTAATCATTTTTCTTTTTCTTTATTTCTTAAAAATATGATGTATTTTCAATGTGCTTTTTGTACTTTAAATAAAAGCAGGCTGAATTTTTCAAAAGAATCTTTTTTTTTTATCAAGGAATGTATGATTGAACGAGGCTCAAAGATAAGATAATAAGATAATTATAAGGCCATGTTTTGTGAAATTATAATTTCTTTTGTTGTTATTAATACTCCAGAAAAGAGAGAAAATATTTCATCATCATCCCCCAGCATATTCCATACATAGAATGAGTTGTGTGTGACAGTTATGGTACTAATGTTCTAGATCTAGGGAAAAAATAAGAAAATAGGTATCAATGAATCAAGTCTACAATATACCTGGCTTTAAAAAAAAATATATATTGTGTAATTATTTTTTAAAGAAATACTGCTTAATTCATGGGTATATCTTCACATACATTTACTTATGAACTGTTCAGATTACAAACTCCAGGCATGAGATTGTATAAAGAAAAATATAGTGGTTACAAGTAAGTGATAATACTGTGGTGATGGCATACCTCGATATTACCCTCACAGTATTAAATGTAATGGTGATTTGGTAGTGAATTAGGTGAAATATTGTGGTAGTACTATGGTATTACCCTGCATTATTGAACCAGTCTTCTTACTACAATGAGAGAATGTGCATTTAGGAGGAGTGATAATATTTACCCTCGATATTATACCATGGTAAAATGGATAATTGATGATTAGGGATCGGATGTTCTTGTCCATTACGCGACAGCTTGAGAAGGAAGACATTGAATTCTCAAGTTTGCAGCTCAATACAGAATCATTTAAAAAAGTATACTACCTGTATTAAAATTTGAATTTTCCTTGAAAGCATCAGCTTGAGAAGGAAGACATTGAATTCTCAAGTTTGCAGCTCAATACAGAATCATTTAGAAAAGTATACTACCTGTATTAAAATTTAAATTTTCCTTGAAAACATCATCTAATTGTAGAACCATGTGTATTGGGGCCCTTATTCATGCATTATAGATTGAAAAGCCAGTAAAGTTCATAAACATCCTCAGAATGAGCCATTAATGTGAGTCAAAGTGTATTTCCATAATTTCTTGTTAGTTGTACTTATTGAAGGTCGATATATTTAAAATTTGGTGCAAAGACGCATTTAAGTATTCCAAATCACTCAGAGATTGGGCAGTGATGGGGTACCAGTTATTTATGCTGAAATTATGTAAGTGTAGATGGATTGTGTGTATGTGTGTGTGATTTAACTTCAAAAGTTTACAAACATTTACTGCTCGAAGGGATTTCATTGTCAAAAGCCAGATGTGATGATTTTGTCAAATATAAGAATCAGAAGGACGTTATCACAGAGTTAATGCCCTTCTGGCTGTCAAGGGGACTTGCAGAACATACCAAAGCTATCCCACTAAATCTATCGATTGTAAGCCTTCCATCCCCACCTTCTGTTATAGAGTTTAGCTGTTGATTATCTAGAATATCTATATATTGCTTTCATTTTAAGAAAAAAAAAATTATTCATTCTGTGCAAAAGTGTATGATTTATTGTTGTTAAAAGAAATTCAAATATGTGCAAATTTGTGTTCATCGTTGCCTATGAAAGTAAAGTTATATGTTTCTCCACTGCAATGCTTTTTATAATGTAGAAAAAGAGTTTATATGCAAAAGGATATTTGAATATGTTCATTTTTTGAGTACTACTTCTTGGTCTCTATATATATTGCAAGTATATATATACATATTTTTGTACATTCCATTGAGTTGTGAATTATTTTACTTGATTTTGCACTTTGAGATATTGGATGGGTTGAAGCATGTTTGTATTAAGCTTGTATTTCAATGGTCTGTGTATGAGATACATGTAGATTCTTTATCAAGTGATTATAGGTTGATTGCTATTTCAGCGCATGAAAATGTTTTGCTTGTCTCTATTACCATAGGGCTGTGTGACCTATGTGTATGGAATGGACGAAAAGCTCAAGCAAATCTAATGGCATATCAAGTCCCATTTGTGCTTGAAAATTTAATGAATCAAACATCTAAAATGATAAAGCTAAACTGATAAGCAAAAATGTCACGCCTACTTTAAGTATGAAGGCATAAAGCATCATACATGTATGGACTTTTACTGTTGCCAGTCGTCAGTCGATGTAAAGATTTCCTATCAAATTTAATGTGTTGCATCAGTGTAAAATTGCAGTTTTACCAACTTTGAAACTTTTTCTTTTTGCTCATACTCTTTTTTTTTTTTTTTAGCAATGGAACAAGTAAGAATTTAATCTTCTGGCAATTCAATCATTGATTTACTTAGAAGAAACCTTGTTTAAGTTGTAACCATCATTCCATATAAGATGTGTAAAGGCAAGAGTGGAAAAAAAAAGAATAATGTGTATTTGGTACTTGAGCCAGTAGGTTTCATTAGTCCATTAAGAATTAAGATTAGTTATTTCTTAAATATGGAAAATCTATTAGCAGCAAATGATTATCGCTGTTTGAACTTTGACCTTCTCGCTTCCAAAAGTCCAAAATGCCACAGACCTACACAAATTATACGGTATACATATTTCAGCTGTAGCGTACTAGCAGTTACTACAATTCTTCCTTTTTGTCTCAGTAAAGTGTATCTCTCTTTATTTTGAAGATTTTTGTTCATATTTTCATTCACTATTTTTTATTCACTAAATTATTGTTGCACTTGTATAATCCCTTTCTATCGTAAGGGACATTGAGAGAGAGAAAAATGTGTTGCTCTCTCAAACTCTAATTGTCCAATGTATTATGAGCATTGTTATGAGAAGATATCAAATTAAAAAAATAAAATTTTAAAAAGAAATTGCTATGGCAACAGAAGTATGACTGACTCGTTTAATCTGTACTAAAAGAGTATCCAAGAACTATAAAATTAAACAAATGAAATAAATGTGTATTAATATTGAATATTACAAAATATTACAAAAGCAACAAACAAAGCATTCCGGTACAAAAAAATGGTTCATTATTCATATAATTGAATCTATTTAATGTTTATGTAATGAAAGAATTGTACAAACATCACAATACTTTCTTACATATTGTTTTAATGAAAGTATGCATGTATGAACAAATGAACACCCTTTACTACACTCAGCAAAAAAGAAAGAAAGTGGACACTCTTTTACTATTCAAAATTTTCATATAAATCATCAATAAAATATAACAACATACACATGTATATAGAAAAATATATAAGAAAAATTAATACTCTACCAACATCAATTAAGATCAAGTTATGAACTTTCATGCTTGGATGGGCACATTCATTTAATCGTTTGGTCTTAAGAAAATTGCAAAAATAGAGCCAGTAGCCATTCAAATATTAACATATAAGTAAGACCTTCTTGGTCAAAAATTCAAACAAAGAATGAGAAATGAGGATTTAATTGAGCTCTCGATGTCAACAGTTGTCTCAGGACTGCATGGTTTTGACAAGTAAATTCCAATGTTTTCTCGTGATTTTTTTTTTTTTTTCATTGTTTTAATTTGACTTGACAAGATGGAAATGCTCATCAACATTTGTATGGCCAGATGCCCCATTTTTGCAATTTTCTTTCACAGACTCATTCATTGTTAAATGGCTATGCTCACTCATGCATATCATCTTAAAAAGAGGATTAATCTATGTTGATATATGAACTATAAATAGTGTCCACTTTCTGTTTTTGCAGAGTGTACTTCAAAACATGAACCAAGTTCGATAAAATGTGACTTGTGTAACAAATTCATTTCAAGAAGAAAATATACGATTTGGTCAAAATTGGACATAAATGCAGTGCAATAACAACCTTAATTACAACATAAATAATATTTGGGGAGAAAGTTCATAAAATCCTGGTGCTGCATAACCCTGAAGTAAATTTCATATTTGAATGTTGGCCATGTTTTTTACAAATAATTTTGGGAAGCTATATTTCTGCCAGTCTTCAGGATATGAAATATAATCTCAAATATATAATGTATGAACCATAACTAAATGGTTTTGGAAGCTATATTTCTGCCAGTCTTCAGGATATGAAATATAATCTCAGAGATATAATGTATGAACCATAACTAAATGGTTCATAACTAAATGGTTTTGGAAGCTATATTTCTGCCAGTCTTCAGGATATGAAATACAATCTCAAAGATATAATGTATGAACCATAACTAAATGTACATGTACATATACTATTTGTTCAAATTGAATGAAATATTGGCCATCTGTTGTTTTTGTTTTCTTTATTTTGGAGGAAACAAACCAACATTTTTTGCAATTTTGCCATATACTTTGTACATGGTGATGACTTAAATCTCAAAGATATAAAGTATAAAGACATATAACATTTCTTAGAAATTAAACAGCGGCAATAAACTTACAATGGCAAGATGAATATTAATGCAAATTTTACAGGAAGTGAGAATATATATATAGACATTTAAATGCAAGTGACTAAAGAAAACCCCCATTGTATATTTTCATCAATACATCATCAGATTTTAAAACTGAATAGCACGAACCATAATGGCATTTCAAGTGATGCAAAACACTGATTTCACATATACAAACCCCATGAGGATAAAGTAACCCCAAAGATAAATCTGTGCAATTACTTACATAATACTAACTGATGAACAATAAGACACAAATAATTCAAAACAGCTGCTTAGATTTTTTTTTCCTACAATGGAGTAATATGCAAATACATGTAATATGTAACCATAGAACAGTCATTTGGCTAGCATATTAAGACTTTTGCTCTCTTTCGTTTTTATAAAAATATGTCAAAATCTTTGCACATGATTTCAAATCGATATTGGTTTCCGATTTCTTTCTTTTTAAAGTTGTCTAGAAAATCCTCAAAAGCCTTGCACTACATCTTAGAATGTATGGCACTTACCCAGGAGACTCCCTATCATCTTTAAGACTCTTTAAGATATTTATGAACATTGGATATGATATTGGAATAATAATAAGTTTTAATGATAACACCACCAGTCCCTTGTAAAGCACTAATATCCAGAAAACGCTGTGTGTTATTGGCACTCTCATATTTCCCCTGTTTTAGCTAGGCTACCGGTGGTGCTGACAGCATTACACAAATTCCTTCCCACCCATCACATACATTAACAATTTATACATGGGTCGAGAGTGGCATCTTGCCAAAACACATAAGTCACATGCCAGGCTTGAACACACGACATTGTCATCTCCAGTCAGTGTTAAAACCACTAGGCTACAACACATCTTTTTTTTTTTTATAGTTACTTTTCAGAAAGCACCTCATTAGCAGAGGGATAGGATGAACGAAAACTAATATTTGTATTACAGCAATCTGAACTGTCCTTGTGCATGCACAACATCAAAACATGAATGTAATGCTAGCCTGTGAGTTGTAGACCTGAAGTGTATACAATACTATTCACTTTGCATTTGTTAATTACTTGATGCTTGAAAATCAAATTTCCATAGTACCTTTATTCCTCTAACAGAGAAAATCTTTAAGGCATTCTCAGGAAAATGAAACACTCCATAGCAGTGAAATATAAAGACCAATGATATACAAAACATTGAAAGATAGAGTTGAGTTCTTGTCATGTGATTCCATTGTGAAAGAAACTGTCTGGAAGCAATTGGGAAAGGTTGATCATGTCTAAATAAGAATTGGTGTATAGTGTGAGGGTTTAGAATCATCAAAATGATAAGAAATTGACCAAATCTCGCTGAAAAGCACATGCACTGCACACAGAAATGGGTACATGTACATGGAATTGCATACACATTTACGCGGGCATAAACGTTCGGCCATAAATGTTCGGCCATAAATGTTCGGCCTGAACACTGGTGAATCAGCAATTTCTGGTCATATTTTGAATATGAGGGCATATTTGAACAAATTATTTTTCACCTTTCCCAGAACTCAACCTTCTCTTTAAACATACATGTAGTAAAACATACTGGAAAGATACAGACACACAGTAGGTATATAAAACATTTACACACAGTAACATACTGATCAAGTGCTTGTCCATGTTTATCTAGAATAAATGGGACTTTATAAGGAAATCTCATTACTAAAAATAATCTTTGATATTGTACATGTAGCGTATCATATATTTTTATATAAAAAATATATGATCATCTTATATTCAAAGTAAAAATAGAAATATGTGTTTAACACCAGAGTCATCAAGTTATACCATTTACACCATTAGCCTAAATAGCAGAGAGACATAAAATATAAATGATACGTGTGTGTGCGTGTGTGTGTGTAATTGGGTTTTACAGACGTGTATCAATCAGATACGACTATTTACATCTAGGGACCGACCGTTAACGTCGCCATCCGAAAGACGCGACTCCGTTTCGAACCTGGGTCCGCTGAATCAGTTTATAACTTCCACTATTAGCTGGATTACAGGCGCACGCCACATCGCCCAGTTATGATGCTTGCATTAAATTTTGTGCCCTATGTGATATATGGAGTATATGGAGTATATTTGGAGTATATTTTGGATGTACAGATCAAGAAAATCATAATATTACCGATAATGATAAAAGTATAATGTAATAATTTTGTTTACCCAGGGAAACCTCAGCAGCATCAATACTGTTCTTCCTGAGGGCTTCCTGCAATCATTATAACCCCAGCAATTGCCAGGAACCCATTTACACCTGGGTCGAGAGGGACAAACTTGGGTGAAACATCTTATCCAAGGATGTAAGCACCCAGTGAGGATAGAACCCAGGACCTCTCGTATGAGAGTCAAGAGCCAACACCAATACACCACACTTATCCATATACAAAAAAACAACAACAAAAGGTAGGCTTTGAAAATCACGTTTGGCAAATGAATGAATAAATGGCGCATAAAAGAATGGTGCATAAACGTGAAGAATGGTGCACGAAAATTGCATATTAAACGTAGTACACCGAACGTGACTGTCATAATCAGTTGATAAATCATATAGTCATAATGTCACCACATTGTAATTGATAAATAAATTAAGATCACCACATCTGGTCGTACTCTGGGTTCTAACCAGTGCATAACACCCTTTGTGCCAATACTAAGCTTGAGGGACTTCGGAAAAAAAGATACCAAGAGTAAATTCTCCCCAACAAGGGTACCAACAAGGGTATGTCCTCCTAAACCACCCTGTAAGGGGGCTACAAGACCATACTCAATTTGGACCAAAGGTTGACAATTCCTGACAAGAAGCCTTGTTTTACCAGCAATAAGAACAACTTGGTATTCAATAGATTGCTACTAATAGGTAGTTTTGGGTATTAAATGAAGGCTGCCTGAAGCAGAAATCAAATCCTACAGCATATGCTGCTATAAAGTTTTATAAAGAAAAAAAAGAACAGAAGCATGTACCTATGGACCAAGCAATAGTTCTATAAAATGACACATCTTTCTTGCAAAGATCTTTGCGTTAGATGTATAATGCTGAGATTGGTCATAATGCCTAACTTTGTTACTGTGTCACAATAATACGTGTCATGGATAGTCATTACAGTTAATGCGCAAACATGGAATTGAACAAGCAGATCCGACATTGCGCCATCTGCTGAGGTTGCTACATGCCCCTCTCCTAGCAGACCTAAATCTTAGAGAGAGGTATGTGGTTCCAAAGGGGAAGATATCTTCTTTTGAGACAGAAACTATTTGGAGACTTCCTCACTTTTGAGTTCCTTTGCAGAAACCTTATAATTCTCAGGCTGAAGTTGCTTTATTGACTATTTAGCGATGCAGCTGGCTCAAGATTGAAACACCTGGAGAGACAGTTGTTTGAAAAGATATGCTATTGACAATGGACATTATAGAAAGCAAGTATATGCTTGAAGATAAGTAACCAGTGAACCTACAGCTTTAAGTCATACCAGAGGGACTCGATAATGAAGGATCAATACTACAAGGCTGCTTACAAAATTTTCCCTCTGGCTGACATTATTACGAGATCTGCCTCAGAGGCTGAGCTTGCCAAGACATCTTTTCCTTGCTATGAGGATGTTAAGATTGTTAACCATAGGCTGGATTTTCAAAGAGACTCTCTGGATGTTCCACATGGAATGCGATTTGCTTACACCAGACTTGGTATATTCCCAATTTATTTATGTGAGTACAAATCTTGCATATAGCAAGTCCCATGCCCACTTGGAAATTACTTGAGCTTGCCTAGAAGTCTCAGAGGGCATTCAGTCATGGTTCGGGTGAGAAATTTATGATGATGCATTTTCCTTGCAGCGCGGTTCTTCTGAATTTGGTGGAGGGCGTGGACATTGCCAAAAACCTTTTAGTCGTAAAAGTGAAGGTCCACTCTCGATGATTGATAACATCTGCTGTCAGATGAATTCCCCATGAAAACCCAAGCATGTGTGTCTTTAACCTCTTGAGGAAGTCACTTGAAGACCTCATCCTCAACTCTGCAAGGTTGCTAGGACACTTCTTCCTCCAACTGGCCCTGATGTCGTCCCCGGGAAGGAACCCATCTTTTCATCATCATCTCCTGGACCTTAAAGTGCGGGATGCAGGCCGGGGAGTCCAGGTCCTTCTGCCTTAGCTTGCTGGGCTTGATGACAAAGCAGAACATCAGTTCCTGTGATACAAGAAAAGGAGATCAATGAAAATATGGTTCCAAATGTCCTACGACACACCAGCACATGTCAAATAAGTTAATATAAACACATGACCCTTCTTAAAGTGTCAAGTTTTTTTTCTCAATCTCTTTGTTTCATTCAGTCAAGGTTGTGATTGTAACAACTATTACGTTATTACAGCATTTCTAAAGCGTTTGTTAGACAAGATATACAAATCATGCTCATCTCATTATCAGTTAACTCTAAGGTGTTGTGGTCTAGCAAGTATGTCACCAGGCAGTTGATCAAATGGTCCATGGTTCAAGTCCCAGCAGTAGCACTAACATTATTTAGCAAGACATTAATCTACATTGACACCCTCATCTAGGAGAGAATGGGTACCCATGAGGACGGGTGAAGGCCATTGTGCCATTTCCCTTCATGCATGCAAGTGAATGGTGTAAATTACGGTAAGATTATTCCCTGGAGGGATGGGTGGTAAGACATGGTTTGGGCTTGAATTCCACTGACCAAGGGCAATGATAACATTATAAAAGGCATTGAAGTATTCATATAATACAATATGAATGTAAAACATCACTATTATTATTATCAAAGAAAAATGATGTAGCTGACCTTGGCAGCATTCTCAATGACACGATCCATGCCCATAAGAGAGGCCCAGTTCATCTTGTGGACACCTTGGTGATCGATGTCCTCTTCATTGATCATGGAGACATACACACAGTAGCTGGCATGGAAGAAAGGTGGACCCTTCTTGTAGAGGACTGAAGAAAAAAGAAAGGAATTAAATGATTACCTACAGGAAGAGTACAAGATTGAATGGAAATATATTATATTTAATACATACAGGCAAGTATATATAGCTGTAAGTCTGAAGACATACACGCAGTAGCTGGCAAGGAAGAAAGGTAGACCCTTCTTGTAAAGGACTGTAGAGAAAGGAATATAAGAAATATGAAATATAGACAAGGGGGTAGAAGACTGACTCAACAAGCAGACTGAAAATACTGCACCTGGCAGACAACAGCAAAAACGAAACAAAATAGAAAAGTACTGGTTTTGCATTTGGAAAGCTGGAACGTCAGGACCCTATGTCCTGGCATCTCAAATGACACCCATAACACAGTACATGCATGTGTACATTTTAATGGACCAAACAATGCATCTACGGATATACAATTCATAATAACTTCTTCCCTTATCGAGCCCCATTATCAGAACTCAAGACTAGCTTGCACATGGTTGATCTTAACTGTTCTGAATTAGCCTGCAAGCACGGATTCTACTTTGACTATAAAAAGGGCAATCTCACCCTGATAATAGATTGCTTTGAGTGAAAGAAGTAGTACCAGACAGACAGGGTAGTAAATGATGACGTTGAGTAGCGGCCATGCAATTGCTTTATACAAGAAACTGTCTGAGAATCATCATTAATAGCAATAAATGTGTATTGCAAAGTTTTGGAATCATCAAAATTGTATCAAGTGGACTCAATCTTGTTGAAAATCACAATAAACATCACTGAACACAAGTCAGCATATATGGGACTACACAAACAAGCCATATCTAAAGTCTGTTTAAAGTGTTTTAACTATTTCTATTCGTATTTGAAATACAAGTATGTAAGCATTTCAAGAGTGACTCTTTTCATGTGACATGGTTACACAGGGATGAAAAAAAAAAAAGAAGAAATTACTTTTCTCCTTTACCAATGCTCAACCTTATTATCTGCGATCTCTGATGTGATTTGCGTAGATGATTGACGTCATCTACAGAAAAAAAACTGATTCCTAAATGAAACGAGATCTGTATCTACCAGGAAGACAGTCCAAAATGGGATTACTTATTCTGAGCTTTTAAAATGTTGGGAAAGAATTGTATAATGTTTGAACATCAAAAAAAAAAAAAAAAAAAAAAAAAAAAGAAAAGGAGAAAAGAACATAATAGAAGAAAAGAGGCAAAACAGGAAAGAGAATAAAGGTAGACTGGAGGTTGTCGAGTGTTTATTAAAGAGCATGAAGTGATATGTCGTAGATACTCACTGAAGTCTGCCCCAAACTTGAGCCCCGTCTTCGGCACCCATCCCTTGCTTCGGAAGAAGTGATAGACGATGTAGTTAGCCACAAAGCTTGGCTGATGGCGCCGGAAAGTTCTCCACATCTCCGTCAGATCCATTTGATTCTGAAAAGATAACCACGTACTGGCTGCTTAATCTTGTTATTTTAAAAAGTATAAAGTACACTACTGCCAATGAACTTCTCAAACATTATCTTAGGAATTTCTGAAGAAGCTACCATGAATTGCTTGCTAAATCTTATTAACTCTTTGCTTGCCACATAAATAATCATCTATAGGATTTGTGTGTAAAGTCTGTGCAAAACAGCACAATGGCACAGTAAGTGTTAAAGCTTATTTTGCGTTACCATGAACAAATATAGAGTAATTCTTTTAC